>JAHTLZ010000204.1:33827062-33863165 GCA_023846285.1 Phrynocephalus versicolor
TTATTATTATTATTATTATTATTATTATTATTATTATTATTATTATTCGCTACCTGGCATGATTTCTTGTTAAGTTAGATTTAGAATAATGTAGATAGCCATGGATTTCAGTAAAGAGTTAGGAAAGGTTACTTAGAATAGTATTTTTTGTTTTTAGGGCAAATATGCTTACATATTGAGTTTATTTTACATTGTCATTCTGTTTAGAAATAAAACTTCATTATACAGTGGTCCCCCACCCTTTTGCGGTTCATATACTGCGGTCCTGCTATATCGCGGGACTGCAGTATATGAAAAAAGGCCCCCTAGGGTAAGGGGGAAAAGTCCTGTTTCAAGCCTCCCTTACTTACCCCAGGACTGGAGCTGCCCCAAACAGGCCTGTGAGGGCCTTCCTGGGCCTCCCTGCAAACCGGAAGTGACTTCTGGACCACTGAAAATCATTTCTGAGGCCTCCGAGAGCCTTTCTAGGCCTGTCGGAGGCTTCAAAAATGATTTCCAGTTTACTGGAAGTCACTTACGGTTCTCAGGGAGGCCCTTTTGGGGCCTTTAGAAAGCCCGGGAAGGCTCTCACAGGCCCGTTCAGGGTAGGGCCAGGCTGGGGGTAAGTACAAGAGCCCCCAGCTAGCCCCCCCAGGCCTGACTCGACCTGCATCCGCATATCGTGGATTTTCAATTATTGTGGGTCAGGTCAGGTCGCTAACCACTGTGATAGTTGGGGGATCACTGTAATTTACTTTGCCTTTGAAGAAATCATTTGTTTTGGTAAGTTTTGGTATGTTAAAAGAACCCAGGAATTCACCTTGTGATTATTGCAGCAGTTTCTCAACAGGGAGCTGGAATTTGCTTGTAAATCACAGGTCAGATGAGCCGATTTCCGAGCATGGTGGCAGCGGCGGGATGGCCTTCTAAGGGCTCTTTGAAGTAATTGTAAATTCTCAGAATTTAAGCCATAGCAATGAGATAACGCTCCATTGTGGACATGCCAGAGAGAGGAGAGTGAAAGAATTTTTTCTAATTGAACGCCTAAATGTCTTCTGTTCTCAGTTCTCTGTAAAATACAGTTTTTTGAAGGCAAAGCCCTTAATGATGATTTAATTTGTTAGCATATTTTCAGGTTTGTTTGTTTTTTAGTGAAAATGTGCTGCTAATATGAGACTAATAAAATAATTCTATGTCGTATCATCTTTAATTTCCTTACAATGAATAATGTTTTTGTTATCCATATCTTGTTTGACCTTTGACCTCTTTCTAGTTACCTATTTTTATGCTCCTGGCTGAGCAGAAAGAATTGGCATGCATGTGGAGCTGACATTGTCTTTACTGTCTTTAATTGTCTTTCTATCTCATGCATTTCAAATATTTTTTTACACAATTTGGGCTTTTAAGTTATCATCATATTTGTGCAAATCTGTTGAGGCTTTCCAGATACTTTCAGTATAAAAACAGTATATAACAGGCAGATGGCATCTTCTGCTTCTTAGAATAAAATGACAGTGATTTAGTTCAAAAGATTTTTAATGAAGAAATAATAAAGACATCTATCGTTAACGGTGCAAAAAGGAGATGGTGACTGGTGAGAAAAGGCCTTTTCAGTAGTGGCTCTCCAACTGCGAAGCAGACTTTCAAGAAAATTCAAGCAGCCTCATTCTTCCTGTCTTTCTGGCACACATTTGAGCATCATTTATTTCCTACCAGCTGTTTGAATAATTCTAGTAGTCTGAAGAATCCTAGTTTTTTGAAAAACAATCCTTATACTCCAGTTCCTCCCTTTTAATGTCTATGACCTTAATTTTGTGATGATACGAGTTTTGGTCTGTTATCTTTTATGTTGCTTGCTTTTAAACTGTTTACATTTTTGCTTGCTGCATTGCATTACATTATGGTGTAATGCAGAAATCTCATAAATAAATGAATAAATATAAACACGAGCACACTCTGGACCTTCTAACGATGGCCTCTGCATAATATGCTTCTGATGCAGCGCCACAATGGTGAGATGTCTTTCTTTTACTCTCTTCCTTGCAACCATTTTAGCAGCTCAAAATGAGGTCTAAGGAATTTCCCAGTTGGGATTCACAGGCCGTCAGTGAAAAAGGGAGTTTACCAAAACCTCATGTCTCTTTGACTTCATTTTTCAGCTCACTGATGTCCAGTATTAGGTCTGGTCTTCTGTGTTTATTTCAGTGCAGACATTTTTAGGTTTAGGTTGTCAAACCTGTGGAGGAGAGAGGTTCTAAAGCTATTTGTTTACAAGAGCTCTCTACTGAAAAATATTACGTTAGAGCCCCTTTTAAAATGATATTCCTGAGTTGCTGATTGTGCCTGAGGTTTCTCATGATCAAAAATAATGTGAAATAATGGGTTCCCCGCTCTCTTTTAGTAAACATCAGTGGCACAAGTCAAAATGCAGAGCACGGCGAACCACACTGGACCTACCTTGTCCCCAGCAATGCTGCCACCCTCAATAACAGGAACAAGTTCACTGGCTCTTCAGCCCTCAGTCAATGGATCTCTCCCAGAATTATCTGTGGATTGTACTAGTACTGCTACTGGCCTGGTTGATGCTATGCCTTCTGACAACTCACTGGGTAAAGTGGTGGTTCATGTAAATTAGTGATTTCTTTGTATATTATCAACTTCAGTCTTGTTTGTTTATTTGGGTTTGGGAATGAATATTTCTCCTAGAGCACAAATTGAAATGAGTACTTTAAGATAATTGTTAAAACAGTATCAGCACTAACTCCTTTTTGTAGATTTGTGTTTGTTATTTAGCTTCTGAACAGTACTGGAAAGACCTCACCTCTTCTAGCCTGGCTGTATCTTTTACAGAAAAGTTTAGAACTGCAGGAAGTGATCCAAGTGCATTTCCTACTGCAGAACAGAATGTCTTAGACATTTTTTGGCAGAAAGTGCTATTCCTTTTGTAACTGTGTAAATAAAATGCTGTTCTTGTCCTTAAACAGTGAAACATTGGCCTCCAAAGCAAACTTGCTGTGAAATGTTGTGTTGGACATTAGCGCAAAGAGTGTAAAAGCAAGCATTCTAAGGCTTAAATTACAAATGTTTAGATTTAAAAATGTGAAATGTTAAAACTAGTTGAACAGTAAAGAACGGTGACTATTATAATTCAAGAAATTATAGATACTTCTGAAATTGGACATGCAACAATTTCAGTTTCAGGCAATATTATCATTCATAATGACTGGAATCAGTAAATTACAATACTTATGTTTAAAACATATTACATTACATTATATATTTGTAAAATATATATCTTGAATTGAATATACTGTATATACTCAAGTATAAGCTGAGTTTTTCAGTCCTTATTTTTGGCCCTTAGTTTATCCTTGAGTCATTTTGGGGGGTAAAATTAGGTGCTCAGATGGCTTGGGGAGGGCAAGTCCAGATCAGGCGAGCCATATTGGTGCCTCCACTTCCCATATGATTCCAATGAGAAGGTTTAGGGGTACCCCCTTTGGAGCCTCATAACTCAGCCCCTTTACCCCCAAATGTTTCCAAATTTCATGGGATCCCCTAAAATTGCTTTCTGAAGGTACCCCTGCTACTTTGGTGCCCCCAAGATGAGTAATTTTTGAGTGCATGTTTTTAAAAAAGCATGCACTCAAATATTATTTTAAAAACATGCAATCAAAATTTACTTACCTTGGGACTCCAGAGTAGCATGGGTACCTTCCCAAAGTGATTTTAGGGAACCTCCTGAAATTTGGAAACATTTAGGCATAAGGGGGCTTAGTTATGAAGCTCTAAAGGGGCTAGGGGTAGTATTGGGAACTGTACAGGGACTGTGGAGGCAATAAGGGAGTTTACTCCATGGTATTATATACTTGAGTATAACAAAAAGTGCCCTTGGCTTATACTTGTGTCAATTAGTTTTCCCAGGTTTTTGTGGGTAAAATTAGGCCCTTGGCTTATACTGAGGTCAGCTTATACTCGAGTATATATTGTAGTTGATATGAAAATCAAATACATATTAAAAGATCAACAGTTTGTAGAGAATCATTGTCTTAGTGGTGTTCTTTCTTAAGCTTGGTAGCTGAAATATTTTAAGAGTAATTCTTCCTTATATAAACTTCCGTATTCCTGAAAAGTTTTCAAATGTAAAAATTAATAATCTGTATGTTTATTTTCTTTTGAAGACAACATGGCAAACCCCAAAGAGAAAACACCAATGTGTCTAATAAATGAGCTAGCCCGTTTCAATAGAATTCAACCTCTTTATAAACTTCTGAATGAACGAGGGCCTGCTCATGCCAAGGTAATATATATTCTGTGTATATCACATTTCTTACTTCATTTGAGCAAATTGTTTAGCAAATTATGTCCTCTTCAGTGTAACATCCCTATGGTTATGAAATAGATGAGCAGACTCTAAATTGAGCATGAGCTGCAGATAACAAAAGTTTAAAAAAATCATCATAAAAATATAGACTTGCATTAGTGTTGATTCCAGCCAAGTTTGTTTACAAAAGTGTGCATGGAAAATACTTCTGTACTTCCCTTTGTTGGTAAAATACATTTCATGAAGGTGTAGGCTGATTCTTGGATTGGAGGTTCAGGGTAATCTTTGAAAGGTAGTTGCCCTTCAACTAAGATGTTGATAGTAGTCCTATTTGCCCATCTTATATGTCTGTATAGATGTTTACAGTGCAGCTGACTCTCGGTGAACAGACATGGGAAGCTGAAGGAAGCAGTATTAAAAAAGCTCATCATTCTGCTGCTAGCAAAGCTCTGAATGAAAGTACTCTCCCCAAACCAACACCTAGACCACCCAAAAACAATGTTAATAATAATCCAGGTATGTTGTGCTTTTATTTCCCATTTTATCATAATCTTCTTTGTTTCCTGTAATTTCAAAGATGAGTTGTAATATATGAAAAATGGGAATTGACAGAAGGTAAGATAAACTGACGATCTGTAAATGGGCAACATGTCATGTATGTCTATTCCACAGCTGAGGCCACTGGAAATTCATACTTCTTCTGTTAAGAATGAAAATGAGAACTGAATTAAGTGGCTGGCAAGGACATTATGACTAGATACAAAATCAACAGCATTGATCTGATTTCTTTTTAATTTAACGGCTGATATCCTGCTTCACTATCATTCCAGGATAGTAGGAATGACATCGCCATCACTGGCAAGTGGCTGATAATTAAAGATGTCCTTTGGTGATTTCAGGGCACATGCAAGTTTGCTACATTGTGTACAAACCACACATACCCCAAAGTTGTCTTAGATCAGTTGTTATTTACCTTTAATCAGTGGCAGTTTGGCTCTTTGGATGGCATCATCCTTGTTGCAAATATGGATCGGCACAGCAGGACTTCAGCCAGTAACACTAGGTGCTGAATAGACCTTACATTTTTTCAAGAGAGTCAAGTTTAGTCTTTGTCTGCTGTGTCAAATTGTAAAGGCAGTGTTTAGGGCTAGAATCCTGTTGCATTGTTCTTCATGCACAATGCCCTGTTGCTGAACAAGTGACAAAACTGGGGAGGAGCAAAGTCAGAAAAAAATGCTTCAGACCATGTGATGAAATAAAAACTGCCAGTGCTTTATTGGTTTCAGTTGCTACAACTTTGTCCAGCAGTGAGAGAATGATCTAGGTATCATCAGATCTCTCTGCTGATTGATGAAACTGTCTTCAAGCTGCTTACTAGAGCAAAGTGCAGGATGACTAAGACGTGGGAGATCTCCATGGACCCAATTCTCTTTATGTGCCCTGTCACCTGGAAGTGAAGTGGATGTCATAAGAACAGAAGAACAGCCTTGTTGAAAAAGGCCACAGTCCATCCAGTCCAGCATTCTGTCTCACACAGTGGCTCACCATTTGCTTCAGGGTAGTCCCAAGCAGATGTCTTCAACTGCTTATGATTCCCTGCAAATGGCATTGAGAGATATCCTGCCTATCTCTCCAACCCAGAAGTTGTCCTTAGGCATCCATAATGATAGCCCTTGATACCCCTGTTGTCCATGAACTTGTCTAATCTTTTCTTAAAGCTGTCAAGGCTGACAGCTGTCACCACTTCTGGCAGGGAGTTCCATAGACCAGTGATCCTCTGGGTGAAAAAGTACTTTCTCTTATTTGAGATCTAGCACCCAAAAGTTTCATGGAGTGCCCCCTAGTTCTAGTGTTGTGCGATAGGGAAAACAGTTTTTCCTTATCAACTTTGTCCACAGCATGTATGATTTTATAAGCTTTAATCAGGTCACCTCTCAGACACCGTCATTCGAGAGTGAAGAATTGGGCATCTGGCTTTATCCATCCCAAGATTCTTTAAGGAAAGGGGGAGGACATTTAGTCCCTCTTTCTTTCAGAACTGTATCTGATCAAGTATCCAAATTGTCCAATAGAGGTGTGACAAGATGAGAGTACCTGCAGTGATTAAATAGAACCTTAAAAACATCTCACCTACCCACACAGAATTCCCACTTATCAACTGATACTTGAAGATAGAGGATAGACGGGGAAGGAATTGGCAAAATTGGCAATGTTACTTTTTAGTCTCCACTGGCATGCTCTAAAGCAGGGGTGCCCAAACTTTTTGTAAGGAGGGCCAGATTTGGTGGCTGAGAATGTGTCAGGGGCCGGTTGCTCCCCGACCCTGCCACCCCACTGCAAGCCCCACCCACTGACCCATAAGCCCCACCCACTGACTCCTTGCAACCCCACCCACAAGAAGGAAGGTGGGGACCAAGGGAGGTAGGGAGGAAGGAAGGTGGGGACCAAAGGAAGCACAGGGAGCCACGGCCACAGCCCCTTGAAAGATGCGATCTGTGCAACCTTGCACCCCCCCCAGCTCCCCAGCAGTGGCGAAGGCTCGCCCGCCAGCCCACCCCAAAGCTCCTTGGTGGTGGCAGAGGCCCGCTGACCTGCCCACCACCACACTTTCCCCTGCGGTGCTGGTGGCGGCAGACCGCCAGTCCGCTCAGCCGCCAAGGCTTCCCAGCGGTGTCAGTGTTGGCAGAAGATTAAAAAAAAAAACACATGGGGCAAATGAGAGGGAGGGAGGGACAGGCCAGCCAGCCGTGGGCCACTCAGAATGGCCTGACGTGCCAGATTTGGCCCCCGGGCCAGACTTTGGGCAGGCCTGCTCTAAAGCAAAAGAGATCTGTAGGGAGTCTTCCAACGTGGAAGAATAGGAAGCTTGAAAGCAAGGATAAAAGGCCATGTCCGATCGTGTCATCAATTTTCATGGGAGCACATGGTCGCAAAAGGATTTCAAGTGTTGTAACATGATCCTCCATTCTTTGTATGCACTTTAAGAGATAGCAGTAACCGAATTTAAAATTGAACTTATATTCATATCTGCACTAGAAAAGGAGGTGGAAGTGGAAATGTGAGAACTTCCAATTGCTGTGTCGATGTACCTGAGAAATTTAGAGTACATAATAAAAATCTTGTATATTTTTATTTTAACTCAGTATCAGGCGGTTTCGTATCTCACAAGTTTGTGTGCATTGCCAAAAAGGTATCAACCAACACAGCTGGTTATTCCAGCTTTGCAAATGGAAAAAGTGATAAGAATAATAATCAGCAAGAGAAGCCTTTTAACAGCATTCAGATGGAACTATCCATACAGATCTTCAATGTGTATGCATGTATTGTCCTGCTTGACCAGCAGAGGGCTGTAGAACCTTTTAATTCATTATGAACTTATGACCAGTATACCTAAATCACAAAAAGATAGGCTTTAGATTTAACTCACTTTTGAAAGTGCACAAGTCTTGACTTACATGCAATGTTCATGAAAATAACCACGAATTAATTGAATTCTAAATAGGAAGGCTCCCTGTGCTTTAATATGTTTGTGTTTTTTTAAAATATGTTAATATCGCAGGATGGATGTTACCATTATTTACCTTTGCCAGCCAAAATGTCTCAGCTTTATTGCTTTTTATTTGATGTATCAGAATGAGATGACAAAGTTATATGACTATAGAAATTTAATAAGCATGTATATTTAAGCAGCACTCAGAATCATTCAAAGCTGTCAAGGTGAGTGCTGAAAATTTAACATCCCTTGGAAATGTGTTCTCTATATAAAAGAACTTATTCTGTGCAGATTTTGTAACTATAATGGACCATGAAGAATGCTAGTTTGACTAGCATTGTTGTTTGTTTTATCTTTCTGACGCAATTGTGTAAAAGAGTAGCTTCCACATCACAATTAGTATGGAACCTCTTCAGATATGCGGATGTAACAAGTACAGTGGTACCCCAGTTTGTGAGTGTTTCGTAAAATGAGTAAAAATTTAAATACAAAGTTGCTTCACTTTGTGAGCAATGTCTTGCAGAACGAGCACCTCCAGTGCTTGTTTTGCAATCATGGCCTGGCTCACCTTTTCCTCCTCTTCCTCCTCCTGACTGGAGGTGGCCTCCGCGGTTCGGCGTTAGCCTGGAGATACCTGGAACAGGCCTCCAGGGTGTCCAGTGTTGAGAGCAAAAGCTAAGACTAGGCCCCTATACCACTGTCTCATAATTATTTTTGGTCCCATGTCCCTTTCTCAACATCCATTAGTTTTTCCATAAAAAGGCAATTTAGAAATGGCTTGAGTTGGAAATGACCTGATGGCACAAAATGGCATTAGTGTGCATGTAAAGTGGTACATGAAATTGTAAGAATAATCATATAAAAAGAACCGTGTAAGGAAACAATTGCCATTTTCAGCACATTTATTGGGACCAAAGTATACCTGGCTAATCTCAGATGTGTTTTGTCTTGCACAATTCAGACTTTACATATGGGGGGGGGGGAATACAGTGGTACTTCGACTTACAAATTTAATCCGTTCCGAGTGCATGCTCTTAAGTCGTACTACTCTTAAGTCAGGGTACCTATCTAAAAAATTGGAAAAAAATAAGTTAAAAATGAAAAAAAATGTAAGGAGGCAATCAAAATACCAGCAGTTTCCACTCTTAAGTCTAATTGCTCTTAAGTCGAGCTGCTCTTAAGTTGGGGTACCACTGTACATATCATTTCTTATCCTCTGAGTGTTACTCTTTAACTTGGCAACAGCTGAGCCAAATCAAAACGAAAGCATAAGTTATACTGCTCAAACCACTTACCTTGTTGAAGGTAAAATCTTGTTGAAGTCAACTAGATCATTTTCAGGTTTGAAAACTGTAGCTTCCATGAACGATTTGTATAGTAGTTAAATTTAGACATGAATTTTACTCTATATCGTTTTCTGATTACTAATAGTTTATGGTTACAAAATTAGAAAATTAAAGTAGTGTTAATTATGGCATTTCTAATGCATTTATTGAGTGATGGACATGTGTTCTTATTTGTTGACAGGCAGTATTACACCAACAGTGGAGCTGAATGGTCTTGCTATGAAAAGAGGAGAACCTGCTATCTATAGACCATTAGATCAAAAGCCAGTCCAAAATTACAAAGCAAATTACAACTTTCGAGGCATGTACAATCAGAGGTTTGTGCATTTTCAACTGCTTCTTCAATTGGTTTATTTATTTATTCTAGAAATGCAGTAGGGTCTAAAGAAATCTCAGGACCTGCCATGCCTCTGTGTTGGTTTTCACTATGTGAACTCTTATCTGCTTTGAGATTGCTCTGGATTCTGGAATTTCTTTTTTCTTCTGGATGAGATTGAGAAGCTGCATCTGGAAAGTTAGCAGGAAACGGAAGTGTTCCTCCATCCCAGTAGATATTTATGGCATTCTTCACTTTGCAGATGTTGTTACTCGATAGCGTTTGGCTTATTAATAAAAAAAAGTCCACATTTTACAAACCTCCCATTTAATACATTCCTAGGAATGGATGTGATTTCTCAACAGCTGTTTTCTGAGAATAACAAAGCTTTCCTTTTCTGTCTTGATTCTGCTGTTTTCAAACTCTGAACAACTTCATAATTTGCAAAAAGTGAACTGTAAGAGCAGCTTTGCAGGAGAGAATCCTAGAACATCCTGGTTTGCTTAAGCATTTTCCCACACTCCATCCCCTTAAGAAGACAACTTTTGTTTCTAAGGAGTTGGATTAGGTGTTGCTAACATCACTATTGTTATTGAAGTTTGTGTAATCATGAGTCTGTTCTGCATATTTGTCTCTGACAATGTTTTACTGGCCCAGAAATAATGAGGCGTTCCCATATCATGAATACATAGCAGCCAGCTTGAGAATATTTATTTTACTTAATATTTACTAACCTAAATTTGCACATTTGACAAAGTTGTGGTTTAGTGGTGTATTTTGATATGGAGGATTTCATTGTGGTAGATCCTATAACCGTAGAAACACAATACATAGTCATACTCTTGAGTGATACAGGTTTTTTATTATTTTGAGTCAGAGATGGTAACACTGTGGTTCCAAACACCATCGTAATACCCCCGCCCTCAAAAAAGCCAAGATAAATCCTTAATAAAAACTCTGCAGTCAAGTTTATGGCACATGTTTGGGTTAATATACATAGTTATAGTAAGCTGCATTGAACTTGGTGGTGCATACTTCTTACCCAGGTTGTGGAATGCATTGATCTTTAATCAATTATATCTGAGCAGCTGAAATGTGAGTTTTAGTTTTTTTTATTATATATGTAAATGATCTTTCAAATACATGTTGATCTTAATTTGTTGTTCAAAATCTACTACTTTTTTTAAAAAAAAATTAATGGAAGTATGAGCATTGGTACTGGAGCTTAAAACTAGGGAATCAGAGCCAGTATCCAGCCCTTTACAGTAGATACACTCTTTTAAACTATGAAAAGATCCAATGATTCTGCTTTTTAAAAATGACAATGAAATATATTGGTCTTCTATTTTCTTTCAATAAATGGTATATTTCTCAGGAAATTAACTCCAATTATCTATGTGTTAACATACAAGTTGCATGTATGGAATAATTTTTTTGTAAATGAAAAGTAGCCCCAGAAGACTTCAGCGTATTAAACATAGAAGTTGTGTGTCTATTTGTGTGTATACAATAATATCCCGTTTATCACAGGGGTTAGGGACCCTACCCGACCCACGATAAAGGAAAATCTGCAATATGCAGATGCTGTGTTGGGTCGGGATTGGGGGGCCTGTCTGGGGCTTCCTACACTTACCTTAGGCCTGGCGCTCCCCCAAATGGGCCTCCAATGAGCTTCCCAGGCCTGTTGGAGGCCCCAGAAGTGGTTTCAGGTGATCCTGAAGGAGGTTCTGCTTTTTCAAATATCACTTCTGGTTTGCCGGAAACCATTTCTGGGGCCTCCAATGGGCCCGAGAAGCCCCTAGGAGGCTCCGGAAGTGGTTTCGGGCAATCCGGAAGGCACTTTGTTTTTTTCTGAAGATACTTCCGGTTCACTGGAAACCATGTCTGGGACTTACAACAGGCCCGGGAAGCCCATTGGAGGCCCGTTCAGGGCAGCACCAGGCCTGCGGTAAGTGCAGGAGGCCTCAAACAGGCCCATGCAGCTTGCCACAAGGGCTCTTGCTTTCATATACTACGGTCTCGTGATATACTGGAACCATAGTATATGAACCACAAAATCGCAGAGAATGACTGTTCACACAGAGAGAGATGCATATACATATAATTGGACATACATACACACACACACAAACACACACACACTATTTTTGCTAAGTTTTTTCCTTGCAGAGCTCTAAATTTACAGATTTCCCTGTAAACGTGGATCTGAAACACTTGTGTTATCAGGAGAAAGCAAGTTGGGGTCGTTTTGAGCAACACCAAAAATGTGCGGAGTTGGATGCCAGCACCTGTATACTGAAAATCTTAGCTTTCTGGAGCTGCTTCTTATTCAAGAGTAGAAACAACTTTAGGCTAATTGCCTGAAGAGATAGTTGGCCATAGATTCCAATATCCAATGCTACATGCTGCCTTTCTTGTGTTTCCTTGGATTTCAGAGAGGTTGTGGGATGCCAGATTATTGAAAAGACATACAACAGTGCAGCTTTGAACAATTCTCCGAGGCCATCAGAGGGCAGTATGAAATTATCATTTTTATTCAGGCCTGACTTCAGAGAGATTATCCCAAAGTGTTTATTTCAGTTTGTTCACACTGTTTGGTATCTGTTACTCTGTAATTTTAGCGGTAGGTTGGCTGCCATGCTTTGTCTCGGAAGAGTTTTCTTAAAGCATGCTACTAAAAATAAAAAACCAAGTCTGCCACACCCTGACGGGCACTGCATGTTCTTATACCATCTTGTTTCAAAGTGAACTTAGTGTCATAATTGATGGCAGACCTGAGTGTCAAGAGAACAAAAGGAAAGTACAGAGTATAGTAAGCTCTTTCCATCACACTAGTTGTTGCCAACGAGTACCTTTTCTTAATAGAAAGCCTTGTTCTTTGCCACTCTGCCTCAGCTGTGTTTCCTGTCCTTTCCCACTTCCTGCTCTATTATTCCATGCTTTGCTTTCTCCTCATCATGTCCATTGAAACCAATCCTTCATGATTTTCCATCATGACCCCACTTTCTTCCCAGTGTCCCTGCAGGGACTCTAAGCCCAGTGATCTAACAGACTCTGAAAAAGTGAAACGTTCTGTCGAACCATTTTAGGAGAGGCAGGAGGATTAGACAAGAAGGTATCTGTAGCCAGGACCTGGGTGATTATGTATGATACAGAAATAAGCATAAAGGAGAAGCAGAATCAAGGTTCTCAACCAAGTAGGCATCTATGGGAGGCAACAGTATTTATTTTATTTCCCCTGTAGAGAGGCCCATAGCAGCATATGAAGAATTTTGAAACATGTGTTAAAAGACATCAAAAACAAAATAAATTGCACTAGAGTAAACTAAAAAAGGTAAAGGTAAAGGTTCTACTTGCACATGCATGCTAGTCATGTCTGACTCTAGGGGCAGTGTTCATCTCTGTATTCAAGCCGAAGAGCCAGTGTAGTGCAAGTCCATGGCCACGCGGCCGGCATGGCTGCAAGGAAACACGGTTTTACCTTCCCGCTTTTTACGGCGGTACCTATTTATTTACAGTGGACCCTCGTATAACAAGTGGTTTGTTTAACAGAAAATCTGCTTAAAGGAAAACATTTCCAGAGACAGGGAACTTGCTTAACAGAATTGCCTATGGGGCAAATCCGTACAACTGAAAAACGGTCATGATTAGGGATTAATCCATTTCAATGCATTCCTATGGGAAATTTGTACAAATGAAAATTTGCTTAACAGAATTCCATTTGGAAACAATTAATTCCTTTATACAAGGTACCACTGTCCTTACTTTACATGCTTTCAAACTGCTAGATTGGCAGGAGCTGGGATTATCCATGGGAACTCGCTCTGCTACGTGGCACCCAGGATTCAAACCGCTGAGCTGCCAACTTTGCAGCCAACAGTTTTCAGAGCCTTAGTCCACTGAGCCACCACGTCCCATGGTGGTTATTTTAAGTATTAAATAAAATCCCTTTAAAACAACTTAAAGGGTGAAAAAGGCTGCTGCCCCTCGAAAACTGCTTTCATGGAAGGAATAGTAATAATGGACTCAGGGTTCAGATTAGGCTGGAAGGAACCCTCAGAGGAGGGCGTGATCACAGACCTAATAGAATGCTGCTCCCTTCAAAGTCTAAAGTTTTTAATCCTAGAAAGGTCATTCGGGACCATAAAGTAGGTTTCCGAGTTGAGCTGACCTAGTTGCTTTAGGAGAGGCAAGTCCCTGTGGCTCTGCTTGTCAGACCATCTGGCTGCCGAAAACTAGGAAGATGGCTCAATACTTTTTCCTGCATCCCCCTCCCCTCCCCATTTCTTTGGGCTGAAAACTGAGCATTCTGAACCAGCTTGACTCTACTTCTGAGTTGCCGGTGTCAGCTGACCCGTTTTTAGTGAACCACAACCCCTACATCTGACGCGGTTGAACCGAATTAACAGTGGCTGATTATCCGCACTGCATCTTTTGTTTTGCCTTGCTGGTTGTCATTGCACACCCTTTCCACGCATGCACTCGCACATATGGTTCCAAGGGAAGCGTGGAGTGCAGCTGTACTGGTGCTTGCTTCTAAGAAAGGAAAAGGAGGAAAGTCAGCCCGTTTCCTGTGACATTTAAAAAGCTGGAACATCTGTTCCAGAGAGTTGTCCCTCGAGCCCTGTGGCAAGGGAGTCTGCAGGTGATGTGTTGTGCCTTTGCCAGTAGCTATCACTTCAGATAATGGTGATTGGCCTTAGGATGCCAAGAAAAAAAAGGAAAACAAAAGGATTTATATGGCCTTAGCCAAAAAGGACACTTCCATTGTGATGTATTTTTATGAAAAAGCAATGTATTTCCCATCCTGATTATGCCCTGATTTATGGTGAGAGGGTATGAAGATAAGTGAGGAATAATGTCTGTTTCTGGAAGGACTGTGTCTTATGTAAGCAGATTCCCCCCCCCCCCATGCCTACACAGTCTTCTCTTGCTGTGTTGTCCTCATTCATTCTTATTTTTTCACCCTGCTGCTGCCTTAAAATGTAAATGGTAAAACTAGATCAACGAGAGGTCTCCTTATGATGTAAGCTGCTTGTGATCCACCCCCCCCCAAAATGTTTTTTATGTTCATGTTTCTGTATCATATCTGTCCCTGGGGATCTCAGTTCTCCAAATGTTGACTTCAATGGAGTCAAAATAACACGGCTGCCCAAAAGGGCATTATTAGTAAACTGGAAGATTTTCTAGGTCCTAAACAAGGTGAAAAAGCCATTATGAGGAAAGAATCCATTGGAGGCCGACAAGTAGTAATCGTAACCAGTAGGCATCAATTGCTATCTGACTATTGTGCTGAAAATGAAAACAATTATGCAGAAGGGGAACTAAAATGGGAGCATCTGGAATCCTGAACAGAAGGCCTCTATGCTGCAATTTATTTATTTATTTTACAGATTCCTTGATTTAAAAAAATATCAGGGAAACACTGGACAAAAACCTATTTTATGATTGTGTGCCAGCATAGCTGGGATTGGGAACTAGAAACATTTAATGTAAACTCACAGGAAGCTTCTTATCCCTTCCATCGGCAGCAATCCAGTGGTGGTTTATTTTGTTATATTTTATGTTTACTATGTTTACTATGTTTACTATTTTTAATATTAAAGGCTTCCCCAGTGTCCTGAGGCTCCAAATGTATCCCCAGGGCAAAAGGGAGACTTGTTTTCCTTGAGTTTCCATTAAATGTTTCCACTGTCTGGTCTAAATTATACCAGGGCACCGTTATGTCAACAGGATTTTGTTCAGTGAGTGGAATCGGGTTAACTCATCCTGTTAATAGAAGAACATTAGTTGTCAGCACAAGAGCAAAGGAAATGATTCCTGATTCCTTACCATCCCCTCCTTAAAACTTCTGGAAGTTTGAGAATCTCTGGAAGAAACTTTTAAGAAGTTTCAGGGAACTGCAGGAGAAAGGGAGGAGAAATAACTCATGTCTCATGCCAAGAAATCCACGGCATAACATTGGGTCGCATCCAGAGTACATTTATCCATGACAAGACCTTCTGTGTCTCTGTATCCTCAAAGCAAGGTCCCTTTTCCATTCATGTTCCTTTTTCTAGGTCATGCAGATTCGTATAAACGGCAATCCCTGGTGCTAACCCTTTAGACATCCCACAGGTTGCCTCTAGGTACTGTGAGAATGAATTGTGTATACCAGTGGTTCTCAACCTGTGGGTTGCCAGATGTTTCTGGACTGTAACTCCCAGGAGCCTCCACCACTCACTGTGCTGGAAGGGGTTTCTGGGAGTTGCAGTCCAGGAACATCTGGGGACCCACAGGTTGAGAATCATGGGTGTATACCTACACTATGTGCCCTAAATGGTGTTATGTAATGTAAAAAAAAACCTGTTGGAATATTTGGATTAAGATGGCTTTTCTTTCCCTGACATTAGTTATGATAAATATAATACTGAACTGAAGCAACAGGAGCATTTCATTATTTTTCTTTACACAGCCACTTTGGTAGCAAATACCACGTTCCTCTTGGTGCATGAACAAAATCATACACCAAGTTAAGTGTGCAACATTTTTTTTTTGCATTAATGAGTCTTTGGAAAATATTCTTGCATTCTACATGTTCTTTCTACATGCTGTTAAGATTAACAGTTATAAAAAGGTTACGAGATTTGTGTCATAGATGCCGTTGTTCAGCTTAGCTCAGGGAAATGCAGCATTCTTTGCTTTTTTATATCATCCTAATTTTTCTCCATGTTAACTACCAACCATGAATTACCACATCTTCTATTTTCTACCAATACATTTTCTCTCTTTTCAGGGAGATGTAAACTAAAAGCAGCAACATATCCATCATAAAGAAATATACAATTGTATCTAGTACTGAAATTACAGTACTTGGAAGTCCATCTCTTGTCCAGAAGCTGGACAGCCGATTTTCACTGATTCCTGACTTCCTTTCCAAAGACAGAGGGCTTTTCACCAGCCTTTGGCACTGGTGATAAAGTACCTGTCTTTTGAAATGCCTTCTGCAGATAAGTTCACCTAACACTATGGTGCTTTGGGCATTTCCAAGTTTATTTTCCCAGGCATTTTAAGAACTGTTCTGGTACATTTTGATAATTGCTCTGTTTAATCCCTACTGCTGTTTTTGCTTTTGCTTTGTTTCATCATCATTGTTTTATTGCCGCTTTTTAACTTAATGTTTTTTTATATGTACGTCACCCAAAGAACATTGGTTGCTACTTTTGAAATATAATAAATTGATATAATAAATTGATACCAATAACCATTGCATTCTATTCTGTTGGATATGATCTGGAGTAACAAAGGAAAAAAAAGAGGAAGAAAACATATCAGGAGTTTGTAACTTTACACTGGTTAAATTTTTACAAGGTTACGAAGAAAGTGTGGAAATGGAATACAGAATGCTAGCAAATGCAAATTGCTTAGTTTTGCACTTCTTTATATTTGGCATCATCTGTCTTAGCCTCATGGCTTTAACAAGGATTACTTTGTCAAGGAATTCTTCCTGTTTCATATTAAATTGTACATGTACACCGAAACATGTAAAGTGTGAATATAAGAAACAGGTGTTCAAAAACCTATGCATTACATTAGTACATATCACAGAATTGGAAATTGCTTTTGCTTCATATTGGTGACAGTTGCCATATGATGTGTGGAAAAGCCCTGAAATGGTAGTAATGCCTGTGCTTTATAGTCAAGTTTTCTGAAGTGATGCATTTCATTAGTCAAGAGCTAAAAAGTCCAATCTCCACAAAGATGCCTATGGATTAGGCATTTATAATTTGATTTCCATTGCAGGACTGCAGATAAATAATTGTAGGTGTACACCTACAATTTAATATGAAACGAAGAATTCCTTGCCAAAGTAATCCTTGTTAATTTTTTTCTTTGCCCTGCCATCATGCTAATTTTTATTATTGTTATTATTGTTATTGTTTTCTATGGGTTTTACATTGTTGCTTTAATTTGTTGTTTTGCTTAGTTTTTATCATTGCTGCTTTATTGTCTGTTTTATCTGCATTTATATTTATATATATTATATTGTAAACCGCCCGGAGTTCCTTTGGGAAGATGGGCGGTATATAAGCACCAAAATAAATAAATAAATAAATAAATAAATAAATAAATAAATAAATAAATAAATAAATAAATAAACAAACACACAAACACACAAACAAATACATAAATAAATAATTATTTTCTGTCCAAAGGATTCTCGTTCTTGCTTTGTAAGCTTGTTTAGCAAAGGTGCCCTTGCTTTCCATTTGAGAAGACCTGTCGCTTCTAAAATTATGTTGATAAAGTAAATGTAAAAAAAGGAACATATAAAATGACTGACTCTGAAAGAAAACCCATATACTCTAGAGATTCATTATTGGAGTCTTATCAAGGCTGGCTGTACTAGTACAGAGGAAGATGTGGTATCCTTCAGCGTATTGGGTAGCGTAGAGGACAACAGAGACAGGTTCCTGGGCACCCCCTCCCTCACCCTGGAAGGCAGAAGTGGATATTGTGTGCCATTTGTCTCTCCCTTCCTAACCTGGCCTGCTGCCCTTAGATGCACTGAAGGATGTTATCCAGTCATCAGGATGAAAGATACATACAGCTGCCATTCTGTCAGAGTGCAGAAACAGTGTTCTCGGAGTGTCAACATTCCTCACCATTGGCTGTGCTGGATAGGACGGGTGGAATTTGCAATCTACTCTCTGGAGAGCCACATTTTCCTCATCCCTACAGTACGTGATGTGGGGGATGGGTGTTTCTCCTTATCTCAGATCCCCTACTACCCAGTAGCTGGTGTTCAAGAATTTATCAGCCTGTGATGAGATATTTACATTTCCAGAAGGAGAGTTTTCATATCTAGTGTACTCAATTTGTGAAAAAGTCTGATATCCAAAGGTTCACAGCCATTTCAGGAGTTTAAGTCCCCATGAATAATATCCTGAAACAGTGCCATAGATTTGCTTTGTTACTGCTGCATTCTTGTTAGCAGGCAGGTGTACCGTTTCATACAGGGCAGCTTAAGACACAGTAATGCCTCTACTTTTGATTAGTCAATTCCATGGAAACTAGAAGAAGTAGCCAGCAGGAGGCAGTAGTAACTAAGTCCAGTAGAAGACAATTAGTTGTAGAAATAGGTATACAAAATTATATCTGAATGTTACTTAGTGATGTGGGTGTTTTAAGCCAGAAGTCAGTGGTGTGACCCTTCAGATCCTAAGATAAACCATTCATTTTAATATTTTGCTTGTATTCTAAAAACCCTTTAGATCCTTTTAAAAATAATTAAGCACAAAAATATGTGAGTTTTAATTTTCCACGGAGACTGTGTGTATTTTTTTTAAATATCAGAATTGGCAACTTGGTGCCTTCCAGATGTTTTAAACTGCAAGTCCCACTAATTCCAGCCAGCACTGCCAATAAAGAAAGATTTTAGGAACAGTAATCTAAAACATCTGCAGGTTTCCAAATTTCTTGTCCCTGATACAAATTATAGATTGATATTGATTTGGGTTTTGGCACTCTGAAAAGAATTTCTCTGTTCTTCAAAGAGATGATGAACTTTGTTGTGGTTTTCTCTTTCATTTTAAAACCTTCATAATTTTAAAGTTATTTTAAATCTTTGGGCTAGATTATTTAAGTAGTTGCTTCCATTGTTGGTAAGAATTAGTGTAATTATTCTTTTATGCAGGGGATTCTCGTGTTTGTGAGAACAGAAAATGAATTTTATCAGCTGTGGCTACTTCAGTAGAATTTATGTGACCATGTATCCAAGTAGTATAAGACCAAGTACTATAAGACCAAGCACTATAGATATGGAAGACCAGAAATACTTTTCCTTGATGAAGCAGATATTATGGGTTGTATAGATCAATGTTTTGACTCAGTATAATGCCTGTGTGACAGCATATATTTAGCTTACTTCAGTTGTAGGAAACATAAGCTTAGTGTAAGAGCTGTAAAACAGAACACTCTGTGTTCTTAGCATATAATAGAAGGGAACATTAACATTGTAGATACACTGGTAGAAAGAGTCCAGTCTTAGAAAGGAATAAGGGAGGGTAGATGAAGCATGCTCACAGGGATTAAGCAAACGTTAATTTTGACAACATTTTGCAATGAGGTTGTGTTTAGGTTTTTTTTCCAATGAGAAGAGAGGGCCTCCCCCTCACATTATCACAAAATCCTGTAATATCTAGCAGACAAGCTGTAGTTGTGCTCCAGTCCATTGTGATCCACTTAACAGGTCTAATCACCTGCCATTTTGGAGCCATAGGTTACAACTCCCAGAATTCCTCAGCAAACAAGGATGGCCATGTTCACAAGAGGATCCCTGACTCCAATAGTATATGTCATGCACAAGATATATGCAAAATATGTTAGCATGTAATCAATGAGTTAAATGGGCTATTTTCCAATCTTAGAAATGCAGGGTCAGAAAAATTCCTAATTTCAGGTAGTACAGGGATGAAATTTAATTTTCATTGTAATTTTCTCTTGGCTTCAGTTCACATAATATAAGTTAATAGTTTATGCACTGAAACCCCAAGATAATAACTTGAGGTTATTATCCTGGAAAGCAGAACTTAAAATAGCTAGATAGCCTGGGCATGCCCACTCCTACCTCTAGTTTCTACTTTTTGGAAATAATTGAGCAAGTTGACTGTTGGCAGTGCCACTGAAGAGAAATGAAACTGTGAAAGGCCCTCCTTCTATCAGCTTCATTTGCCTTCAATGATATTGTTATATGTCTACATCCAATTATCTGTGCAAGTAAAGACATCTTTGTGTCTTGCAAGGAGGATTGTGACATCCAACAAGGACCCGAAACCTATGACAAATGTGAGTCGCAGTGAATTTGTGGTTAGAAGGCAAACATTTTTTCTTCTTTGTCAAAAAGGTTAGAAGTTCTAAAGGGCCACTATCTAAAAAGTGAGTGTAAAGGTAGGAAAATTGTGAAAGGACCAACCGATATACCTAATACATGCTCCTTTATATTGTAAACTATTAAATATAATGTGTACAACAAATGGGAAACCAAACTAACAGAACTCTTATTAGCTTGCTGTGTTACCTGTTTTGCTAAGAAGTTTGTAAAGGCATGTACTCTTCCAGGAATATTCGTGCAATAAGTAGGGATCAGCAGAAATACAAGAATGCAACATGAACACACTTATTAAAGTAATTCTTTATATGTTTTCATGTGTATTTGATGGCCATGCATGGAGAAGTCCTAGGGGATTCTTAGTATGCAATTAATATTTTGGCTAGGGAAGAAGCATATTGTTTCAGCATGCTTATATATTATGACATCATATTCCAGTAAAATTATAATGAACCAAAATTTGTTTGCCTCTGTGGCAAACCAAAATGAGTTTTGTAATTGTCAACAGACCATAGTGATTTATTTAATTACAGTGGCGCCTGATCACACCAACGTAAGGCGTGTTATGAACTCTGGTTTTAGATTTTGTAACTAGCTGTAAACATTTATTCATTGCCGAAACTGGGCATGCTGGGTCATACTTTAAAAGCTTATTTTTACTTCATTTTTCTTTGTTGATAAGTGGTACTGATGTCTCTTTAAAATAGGAGCCTGCCTTAAAAATTGACTTTCTGAACATATTAGATTATTAGATGGCATTTGCAAACCTTACATTAAACAAGTTTTTAATAGCCTACCTATGTAAATGCCCTTGGAGTTACCAAGGGATCTTCTGTGAAACTTTGTCATTCTAGTTGATTTTGTGCCTGAGCTATTATTGCTCCTCTTCATAATAAACGTTAATGCAAAATATAAAGTCTGTGATAATTTCCTGAAGGGAACACATCCTAAGTATATCTTCTCAGAACCCAGCCCAGGTGGGGACTTCACTGCCCTCAGTTGCGCTTGTCCAAGTGAGTGGTATCCAAATCCTAAACTAAACTCAACTCAACTAAACTCAACTCAACTCAACTCAACTAAACTTGTGAGTTAGAGTTCAGACTCAACTAGGGCCTTATTAAAAAAGGCTCCAACTTGAACCACAACTCAATACCATTTTACAGAGAGAGTCCCTATTAGGAATGGGCCTCTCTTCCTGCTGTCACACCACCTTCCTCAGAGACAGCAGGCCTGGCTCCCTTTCCAGGAGTTGGTGGCTGCCTCCATCCCAGGCTCCGCCCTCCAGGTGATAGGCCAGCACATATGCAGAGTCAGTGGCTGGCTCTGGGAATGGAATCCCACTATCTATGTGCACAGGCCTACCTGGCTCCCCTTCTAGGCCCTTCTGTCTCTGCACATGTGCTGGGCTATCCACACAGCAACCTATGTGCAGTTGAATATTCAGTCGCAAGTCCCAAGCCTCAGGATAGTAAGGCAGATGACTTAAGATTTGGGCCCGAAGACTTGGACTTGGATCTGAAGACTTAACATCCCTTGGAAGAAGCTTCCTGAGCTTTAGTTACTCCCAGGTAAGAGTGTTCGGAAATGCAGTTTCATCTATTAGCAGAATATTGGTAGATACGTAAGTAAACAGGAAGACCTTTAAACCCCTTCTAAATGCAAACCGCTGTGAACACAGTAGGTCTTACTTTTTAGTTAAATTGTGTAGGACTACACTGTTTATTCATTTCCATTAGATGCATCATCTTTGAGTCTGATGTTGCACATACTGGTGGCTTTCTTGTGGAGGCATTTTAGTTTATGTGTAATGAAATGTTATAGTGTATCTAAGAGCAAAAATAGTTATTTGATGTAAAAGAAATCAAATGACGCCAGTGGCACCCCTCTGCCTATTAAGCAATTTTCGAAGGTTTGGATGTGAAGCAGCGTGGGGTTACTTTATTTTCTCTATGCTTCTTCCTTTCTCATTTCACACCAGCTCCATTCAGGTTGCTTCTGTCTACGAGGTTCCAAATACATGTTTACAATGCCAAGTATTGTATGGGGAGAAAAGTAACTCAGTAGTGAAACTGTTTGGAACAGAGAATCTACAGCCATTTTTTTTCAATACACATTACCAAATTTTAAAAAAAGCTATGTGGTTCCATGTTGTGTATTGTTTTGATGAGAATTAATAAGAATTAATAGAATTAATAAATATGAGAATAAAGCCGAAAACTATTATAAAGTGTTAAACCTGACTGTGGGTATTAGGTCATGCTGGCATAAACACAAAATAGATAAAAAACGTAGATGCCAGCCTGTAGAGTGTAGCAGATATTTGTGGTTAACCGAGATAGAGCCAACGGGGAAGCGAAGACAACACAGATACGTGGGCACCATCTTATGGCGCCAAAAGCGCCATTTTGTGGGAAAACAATCTCGAACTAAAGAATAAACAAAAGCCATTTCTAAGAATTATGATAACTTACCAGGTATGATTACGTATGACATGCGCACAAAATACGTAAGCTGCGGTTACAGAAAGGTATAAAAAGGAGACCACTCTGGGAGAAGGGGGCAGCAGAGTCTTGGGTCTATGGCCCAGATCATGCTGTGATGAAATTCCCACTAATACCTTTGTTGTGTGTTATTTGTCTTGTGTGTCTATTGTAACTCTGCACTGGCTATAACTCTGTACTCTTATATCTGTCCTTATATCTGTCTAATAAACTGAATGAACTAATCCCTTGCGTGGCAGTTTCCTGAGAACCACCAAAATCTATCAGTTTATATTCAGTACAGCAGTGCTCCCCAACCTTTTTATCGCCGCGGACCGGTAAAGGTTTGATAATTTTTCCCTGGCCCACTTGTTTTGATTTAATAATTTTAATTTAATTGTATTTAAACATGCCTTCAAAATAAAATACAGCTTTGTAAGAAGAATAGGCTGGGTACAGGGTCCCAAAAACCAGCCTGGAACAACAAGAAACAGGGGAGAGGGAAAGGGATGGCGGGGAGGGGGTGGGGAGGAAGACCCATTAAGATGTTTTTCCCCCTCCTCGATGGGGGTCCTACCAAGCCCTGTCCCTTTTCTCTCTCGCAGGGCCGGCCCTTTCCCTTCTGCGGCCAGAAGAACCACCACAGCAGACCCGGCTGTCGGAGGGGCTCTCGGCTGTCCACCTGCAGAGCGGCCTCCCTTCTCTCTTCCCTTCTCCCCGCCTGTGGCCTCAGCCAGCCAGCCAGCCAGGAGGAGGAGGAGGAGGAGGAGGAGGAGGAGGAGGAGGAGGAGGAAGGCCCCCCGGGGGTGGGGGAGCCCCAAAGGTGGTCCAGGCAATGGCCCCTGCCTGCGCTTGCGACGGCCATCCCGTCCGGGGTGGGAAGGAGGGAACCGTTGGGAGAGAGAAGCTGCCCAGAGGAGGAGGAGGAGGACGACGACGACGACGACCAAGGGCAAAGGCGGCACACTGAGCCCTTCTTCCCTCCGAGGCCCCTCTCATGCCCCAGCCGGGGAGGGGGGGAGGACGCCGTGGGCACCTGAGGGTGGCTTATTCGGGACAGCTGCCCCTGGTCAGGGGGTGGGAATAGGGGGTGAAATAGGAGTTGGAGGCTTCCAGCAGCAGCAGCAGCAGGGAGGAGGGAGAGGGTGGCAGGGAGGGTGAGAGGGAGAAGACTCTCTTAAAGTGCAGGGTCCTGCAGCAAGCGTGGCCCCACCTCAGTTCCTTAAAGGGGAGGAGCCGCCGCCGGCCTGTCGGAGGGGGGAAAAGGGTTGCGGACTGCAATCATGGCGCTCCCCCTCAGGGCCAGGGTCAGGGCGGGCGGCTTGCCGGGCCCAGGTAGGTGCCTCCTGCTGCCCCCGCTTTGCAGGGCCCCGGGCTGTCGTGTCCCCGGTGGGCCGCCTTCGCCCCGCCAACGCGTGCGGGGCGGGGGGGTCTGTCCCAGAGCTGACTGACTCGACCCCCAGGGAGGAAGGAAGGAGGCGGGGAGGCGACCTGAGCCTGGCCAGAATTCAACGCAGTTTATCTTGTAAGTGATTTGAAGTTCATCGGGCGGCCCGGTGGAGCTTGGGGAACACTGCAGTACAGTATTGACGTTATCAGTTATTATGATGCTATACAATAGGGACAGGTAACTGTGAGAAGCCCAAAGGCCTTCCTTTCCTTTCCTTTCCTTTCCTTTGTTCAGATGTTTTCCTCAAAGCACCTGCAGTGCAATGGTTTAGCAGAGAGAGGAGAGGTAATAGGAGCAACAGAAAGAGGAAGGCAGGATTAAGGGGCATGCCATGTGTAACTGTTATAGGTAAACATACATTTAAATTTAAAGCACACTATTTTATCTAATTATGTACCTACTTAACCACAATATAATTGACTTATTATCTAAATGACATAACTAAGCTGTGCTTCTATCATTTTAATACATGCATATTTCAAAAAAATTATTTACATAAGGCATTCACAATTTTGGTGTGTGAATTTGGCTGAGAAAAAGGAATGAACCTAATTATATTTCCCGTCTAGATATCACTGCCCGGTGCCTAAGATTTTCTATGTCCAGTTGACTGTGGGTGAGCGTGAGTTTTTTGGTGAAGGGAGGACTCGCCAAGCTGCTAGACACAATGCTGCAATGAAGGCGCTTGAAGTTCTTCAGAATGAACCATTTCCCCCCAAATTACCTCAGGTTAGTAGTATATCTCTCTGCCATAACAAGAAACTGTTTTCAAATATTGGTGCCAAAATTTGAAGTAGCTCAGACCCCTAGTGGAGAAATTCTTATTTGCTTTGTACTTCAGGAAGAGTGAGCTTTTTATTGGTTTAAACACCCATGTGTTGAATTATTGATAGTTATTCTACAACCTTTCACTCCTTCAACCAAATCTACTCCGGTTTTCCATATTATATATTCTGCATACAGGTTGAACAGTTAGGAAAATCAAATAGACACTTGTCTGATACTTTTGCTTGTGAGAAACCATTATTTCTCCATATCCTCTTTGAAAGGTAGCTTCTTGTCCAGAATATAGGTTTACATAAGACAATTGTATCATGCTTTGTATTAACGTTAAATGTACTTCTCATGACAAATAGATAAAAACCCATAATTGCTGATCTATTTTATTATAAAGGCTTTGAAGCTGTTATGCTACAAACAAAAAAAACAGCTCATGCTAGAAGGTATTTTTAAAAAGAAGACATTGACTGTCTTTAAAAATACCGGACATTAGAGATGGGCACAAACCGAAAAAAATGGTGATTTATTTTGGTTTGGTTCATTTTAGGGTTCAGTTCAGTTCATTTCGTTTTAAATTGTTTTGGGAAAAAAATCATTTTGTTGATTCGTTGATTCATTATTCATTTTGTGTGGGGTGTGTGGGGTGTGGGTGGGTGTGGTGCTTGTGCAACTTTGGCTGGGAAAAAGAGGGGCTTAATCTTCCCCCCAGCCACTGTGAGGTCGGGGAAAGAGCTCCCCTAGCCAGCGCCTCTCAGCTGAGACATGTTGGCTTGGGGCCAGCACCTCAGAGAGACCCCATGGTACCGAATGGGCTGGGTTTAAAGGGGTCCAGCGATTGACAGCTCAGCAGGAGCCCTCAGAAAACGGGTTGGGAGGGCAGCAGGATCGCTGCAACTTCCCTCCCAACACATTTTCTGAAGGCTCCTGCTGGGCTGACAGCCGCTGGACCGCTTTTAACCTGGCCCAGTTCGTACCGGGGGAGCCCCTGGTATCGACTGGGCCAGGTTTAAAGGGGTCCAGCCATTGACAGCTAAGCAGGAACCCTCAGAAAATGGTGGAGGAAAAGGCAGGCTTTTTAAATCCTTTTCCCGCCAAAGCCAGTGCTACAGCTGATCGGCGGTGCTGGCTTCTGGCGGGGAAAAGCCCGCGGATTCCCCACACCTATTGCAAGGGAAACCTTTTCCATAGGAATGCATTGCTTCAATGCATTCCTATGGGAAAATGAAAAATGAAACAAACAAAGCAGAAATTTCCGTTTCATTTCATTTGATTTTTCTTTGATGGGTCAGTTCGTTATTCGTTTCGGTAGGTAACAAAATGAATAATGAATAATGAAACAAATTAAAAAATTGTTTCGTGCCTATCTCTACTGGACATTTGACAGCACCAGATCATTGGTTGCATCTTATCACTGACAGGATACAACTATCCATTTGGCACTATCCACTCTTATCTTGTGATAGTGGCATCTGTCAATCAACTTCTGTATGAAAAACAAGGGAAATACGGGATAAAATGGAGAATTATTTTTAATAGTGTTAGAGCTAGGCAAATAACAGTATTGTTACTAGTCAGAAAGGAGAACTATATCTAATAATGAACCTTTAGTTGCTGTTGTAGTGTTAGGGGAAAATGTTACTAGGCAGAAGGAGAAATATCCTTATAATGAACCGTAGTTTTCCCCCTTAGTTCATTATAACCTTGCTTTTAAAGAATAGTGATTTTGTTTCATCCAGGAGAGAAGATCTCATTTCTACTGTACTTCTGTTACGCACAAGCAATGAACTATGGAACTATCCTTGTTTCTTAAATAAAAATCATTCGTAGCCATTTTATATTAGCTAGGCCTGACTGTCTACCCAGAGGAATTTATTTCCACGTACTTCCAAATTTTTTGCAATGATGACATATTGATATGAAATTTTGTGCATGTGAATGAGATCACAAAGTCATTTTGACTCAGCTTCTGAACAGCTGTCAGATGGTTTTAGGTATTCAGTCTATTACTCCCTTGGTATGTCATTAGTTTCTTGAGTCTTGCAGTGTATGAGTCAACACTTTCGTTATTCTAGAAAGGAAGCAATTTATAAACTGACAGATAAGTGAATACATAAAAGCTGCTTCGCATCCAAATTTCAGATTTGACAGTCTAGAACTATAAAATTATGCAGCTAGATGAAATGCAGAAGATCCACAATCTGGATATCCTGTGGTTTTGTTTTATTTTGTTTTTGTTTTTTAAGTTTAAAAGGGCGAGCAGGTAAAATGGAACTCAGCCATAACCCTTGGATAAGAGAGCATACCACAGATACCACAGATTCCCACTGTGGCATAGTGGATAGAATGATGGCCTAGGACTCTGGAGAACAGGGTTGGAATCCCCACCTGACCATGAAGGCTGGCTGTGGGAGTGGAACTGGTAGAACCACTCCTTAATATCTCACCTACTTTGAAAGCCCTATTGGGGTTGCTACCCATCATTTCCATCTCAATGGCATAGAAAACACATGTACAAGAGGGCATTCTGAATATAGATTACTATGTTGGCAAGCTGTTTCTTCGCCTAAGGGGAAGATTCTTTATTTACATCATTGGATAGACAGAATTGTGGCATTGTAAAGCTGAAAGGGACAAGCAGCCATTCGGTCTCTGCGTAAAAGTCTCCAGTGAAAGACAATCCACAACCTTCTTAAGTAAGCTGTTTTTCATCTTCAGCATGACAGATACTTAAAGATTTCTTTCATATCGTGTCTCACCTCCATTCCTAGCACTATCAAGTGTACTCAGTAGCGCTTGGTTTCCGTACCTTTTACCATACTTATCTCTGTTCTTTGGACATGTTTCTCATTGAACTGTGGTATCCAGAACTGTTGTGACCTGCAGATTTGATGAAAACCTATAATACTTTGTGCCTTCATCTCAAGTCATTTATAAAGATATTGAACACCAGACCCAGGTCAGAACCCAATGGCATCCCAATTGTCATTTTTCTCTAGAATGATGTGGAACCCTTGGTTATCATACTGTTGGAATGGCTATATATAGCCTGTCAGTCAGCTATAGATCTGTTTCACAGTAGCATTGTAGAGCCCACACTTTGTCAACTTCACCACAAAAATATAACAGAGCTTATCAAAACATTGGCCGAAATGAAGATAAATTGCATCCACATTATTCCTATGGTCTACCCAGTTTCTAATTGGGTCAAAAAGAGGGAAACAAATAAATCTTGCATGATTTAATTTAAATAAAATGTTTGATCGAGTTAGACCCACTGTCATCTGTGCTGGAATCTCTCTTTGTATAGACATCAACCTGACAGGTTTGTATTTAGATCCTGCCAGATCTCCTAGTTCCCATGTTTGTTTGGAATGGTATGTGTTCATCTTTTCTGGGATCTTATATTTTTTCAGAGGTTGAGATGATATCCTTAAGTTCCTTTGGTGCACTTGGGTGCAGCTCATTTGACCATGAAGGTGTCTTCTGCCTAAAGATACTGGGTACTCTTCATGATTTAGACCTCTCTGTACATATTCCTTTCAAAAATCATTTTAAATGTTATCTCATCTGGAAGCTCTTTTTAAGAAGCTTCTATCCATTGTGCAGCATTTTGTTCAGCTCATTAAAACAGACTTATCTCATTTAGTCACTCACAATGCTTCAAGACTTGCATTACTTTCCCTGAATCCTAGATCCCCACCCCCACCCCAGCTGAAGAACCACAGCGTCCTGGAATCCAGATACTCTGTAGCCCACAGACCTTGTGAGTACAATTAGTATTGCCCCATATCTGGCTGGTTTTGCAGCTGGTCCAAGCAGTCGCACAAATTTCAGTGAGAAACTAAGCAGTTAAAGTGAATGCGTTGGTGCAACACACAACACGGTGAAGAGGAGAGGAGGCATGCTGGATGCAAACTCTGCACTAAATAAACAAGAGTCTTCTGAGTGTTTCCCCTTTGGATTGGAGATGCAGAGTCTTCTAAAACCCTGAGCAGTGACACGTTGTGGGTTTGAATCTTTATTGTGACTGTTGGGCGAAAACATGACGCAAACAGCAGTGAGGAGAACGAGGAGCGCATGGGAACACGAACCTGCATTCATGAAAAGAAGTGCTATACGGCTGCCAAATTGTTCCTGCCGAGCAGCCAAAGTGAGGCCTGGAAAGGGAATACATAGCCAAAAGCTTTACTACTGTGAGGAGAATCACACGTAAGCCATGGATCTTTTGGAGCCACCAATCATTCTTCCACCCACCCTTTTCCTTTATTTTTCTGTTTGGCGGTGAAGGAGCTTACGTGAAAGGATCTCAAGAGCTGTTACTGCTCAGTACTGGTGATAGTGCATTATACAAGAGAGCTTTTTGTTGTCCCTGTTTAGCCTCCCCACAGTTTATACTGTTTGTTTTCATCCAGATGGTATAAATGGAATGATTCTGAGGGTAAAGGCATCTAGTAGCACCCCAGTTGTATGCTGTGGGCTGAGCTGAGCAACTTTGATGGTCCCGGGGACAAAATATTGCCCCTCAGTACCTAGCGTGGGCCACAGTACAATAAGTCTGAACATGACCCCAAATGGCCAAAGATTTAAAAGTAAAACAAAGCAAGCAAACAAACAAACAAGTACCAAAAGCAGAATTTCCCAGATGGCCTCTTCCAGTTTAGATTTTGGGTTTTAAGAGGGCTTGCAGGATCCCCCAGAGGGGAGGAAAAAGCCACTTCTCCTTTGTGGCCTTCATGAAGCCACACAGATGGGTTTCCTGGCACGCACACTTAGTAGTCGGACTTCCCTAGCAATAGGAATGTTCATCAGTCTCCTCCCCCCTTGCCCCATGCATGAGCAAGAGGCTTCTCACCCAAATGCCTCAGTTTCTCATAACCGCTGCAGTTAGAGGTTGTTTTGGTTGGACTCCCACAAAAATATTTTTCCTGGTTAAATCACATTTTTACGGACTTCTTATGTCCTTCTTGCCTCTGTTTAAGAAGTGTGTTTCATGTGGGGCTAAAATCCCACACTCCGATGGTCATCTCCGGACCCTTTACTATCTCGGTCAGTCCCACCATCCTGAGGCCTGTTCCATCTGTAAGGACTTTAGTACCCAGGTGCTGAAAAACTGTCAGAATCATCTCAATAAATTTCTGCTTGAGAGATCCCTTCGCCTTCTAGCTACGGAGAAACCAAACTCTTCTCCATCTGCTTCTTCAACTTCCTCAGTTTTGAAGATATCCTAGAAGTCTCATTCCTGAAACCTGCTTGTGTTGGAGAAGTGCTCAAGGCCTAAAATGGCTTCTTCAAACTCACTGAAGGCCACCTCGACTTCGAAGTCTTCAAATGTCTTTATTGTTGAATCCAAATTCTCAGGTTTGGCACTTGCCCTTTCTGAGCGGCCAGAGTTCTATCCTCTATGTCCTCCTCTGTCTTCGGGTTCATCCTCCGATGGTGAAGCTTCCATTTCGGAGAACCGCCCTGGATCTCAGTTTGATGAAAGACCTCTTCACCCAGGCTCCTGTGGGTGAAGATTTGGGCATTGTACCAGGTGCTGCAGAGATACTCCCATCCTGTTGGCTTGTATCCTTCTGCTGTAGGTACAAACATAAGCTAAAATCTTGTTGCTTAGTTGGAACTAGAACAGGTTTACTGAATCAGTGGAGAATTGGTGAATGAATTACTCTGTAAGTTTCATCGATTCAGTGAGCATAATCTAGTTATGATTTACTAATAGATTTGTGCCAGTAGTATGTAAGGGCACAAATTTCAAGGGCCAGATGCAGGGGAATGGTAACAGGAAACAGATATCTAGTCTCATGCACTTCCAGAGGCATTTGGTGGGGCCACCGTGAGATACAGGAAGCTGGACTAGATGGGCCTTTGGCCTGATCCAGCATGGCTCTTCTTATGTTCTTATGTTCTATGTAAATATGTAAATATCCAGTAATTACTCACATAGGCAAATAAAGCAGGAAACTAGGGGGTACATATGAGGAACTCCTTGGTCTTTGAATTATCACAAGCATCTATCTCTGATCTACTAATGAAATCAGTAGGACTTTAAAGTAGTAGATAATTTGGAAATCTTGAAGTTGAAGATGAAACAACTGAATTGGTTCTATGTTTAGTCATATTTAGTAGGCCCACTGAAACTGTTGGGGCTTTAACCTGTCATGTGGCAATCCAGGGCATTTCTTTCCATGATCTTTCTTCCCTGGCTTGTCTGAGGCACATGATAAGATATGCTAAAGAGGTCTTGATCTCTGCCTGGATTGGATGCCGAATAAGAAGCTTATGGATATATACCAGAGCTTCTGGAAGAGAAGAAAATGCAATAAATATTTGATGCAACAAATTACTTTAAAATGAGCACTTTTTTATAGTACAAAAAAAGAGTCTACTGTAGAACCAATTACCTCAGGAGATGGTGAGAGCTCCAACAGTGCAGGCATTCAAGAGAAATTTGAAGAACCACCAGGCAGATATATTTTTAGAGATGGGCACGAAACAAATAAGTAGATAGGTAGTGAAACAAATAATGAACTGCCCCTCAAAGAAAAACGAAACAGGAATTTTTGTTTCATTTCATTTCGTTTTTCATTCTCCCGGCATCTTCTCCTACCTGAACAACTGTTGCCAGTTGCTGCCGGGTTGGGACTCGCTGCTGCCGCTGGCCTGCCCCCGCGCGCAGGGCTTCCAAGGCGGTGGGGAGGCCTCCCTCCAGAAAAAAAAGCCAAAAAAGCCGATCGGCACTTGAGTTTTTTTTAAAAAGGGCAAACTCTGCCCACGGGCCAGCTGGCCGGCAATTAAATAGATAAATAAATAAATAAATAAATAAATAAATAAATAAATAAATAATTTAAAAGCACTGACCTGGCCCATGGGCTAGCTGGCTGGCGCTTAAATAAATAAATAAATAAAGCGCCGACCCAGCCAGCTGGTCAGCACTTAAATAAATTAATAAAAAATAATTTTTTAAAAAAGGGCTTACTGCGCCAGCTGGTTGGCACTTAAATAAATAAATAAATAAATAAATAAATAAATAAATAAATAAATAAATAAATAATATTTTAAAAGCGCCGTCCTGGCTTGCGAGCCAGCTGGTCAGCTCACGAAAAATAAAATAAAATAAGATAAACATCAACCCGGCCCTCTGGGCCAGTGGTCGGTGTGAGTTTAAAAAAAATGAAAAATGAAAAATGAAACAAAAAACAACACGAAGTTTTAAAAAATAATAATTTTTAATTTTTTTAAAAAAATATTTTGTTTTAAATGAAGCAAAAAACAATAAAAATGAAATGAAACACAATTTTGGTGTTTCGTGCCCATCTCTAATTTTGATTTGTATTCCTATGGGGGTTGGACTCAATGGCCTTGTAGGCCCCTTCCAATTTCACTGTTCTATGATTCTGTGAGAAGTAAACTCTTTTATGTTAATATTGAGGGAAAGTACTATACAGTACTTGTTAAATGATGTATGATGTCTTTAGAAAGATTCTTTTTTTCTGATAGAAGTTTCTCATCTTGTTTGCCCAGAACAGAGAGCCAGGTAATGAAATAGAAGAAAAAGATGCAAACAAGTCAGAGATCAGCATAGTGTTTGAAATTGCTTTGAAGCGCAATATGCCTGTCAGTTTTGAGGTAAGTTTTCACATGGTATTCTATTGTGAACAAAATTATCTTGCTCTCTCCAAAATCATTTAAGGATGGATAACATTAAAATATATGTTGTATTGAATGTACACATCAAGTAGAAAAATAATGGTAGTTAATTTGGTAAACAGAAGGGCTACATTTTGTGTAGAATTGTTTTCACGTTCTGTACAGTAACATACAATAACACCTCCTCCACTTACCTGAGGTCCCAGAAGTGGTTTCCGGATCTGTGGAAACTACTTCTGGGACCTCCAACAGGCCTGTCAGAGGCCCCAGAAGTGGTTTCCAGCGAAGTGGAAGTGACTTCTGGAAAACCAGAAACCACTTCTGGAGCCTCTGACATGCCCTGGAAGCCCATCGGAGGCCCATTTGGGGCAGCACCAGACCTCAGGTAAGTGGAGGAGGCCCCAAATAGCCTCCCAGTCCCGGCCCGACCCAGCATCTGCATATCGTGGGTCGGGTCAGGTCCCTAACCCCCGTGATAGGCGGGGGATTATTGTATGACTGTTGCCAAGAGGAGAATGTTAAGGCATGGCTTGGGGACATATGCCAGGGCTACCTTTTGAGTAGCATCCATAGAAATTAGGATTAAATTCAGGCTAATATAATTTATTTTCCGCTGAAAATAGTAGGATAAGAGAGCCATGAGTTAATTTCATTTTCAGAGATTCTAGTGACAATTTGTTTTGTAATTTGGGCCCACTATAATGTGGTGTCTTCTGACTAAACATATATAATACAGGCAAGGCAAAAAAGTAAGAAAAACAGTGATAAAATTGATCTGTATAGCTATAGATAGGTAGGCATTAAATTCTGAAATTGACTTCCTGGCATAGATGGTCTAGCTCAGTAATGGCAAACCTTTTAGCAACCGAGTGCCCAAACTGTGATTCAAAGCCCACTATTTTTTTTTATTTTTTTTATTTTTTTTTTGCAAAATGCCAGTACAGCAATTTAACCTGAATACAGGTGTCTGTGAAGGGGCAATGTCGGGTGTCCACAGGAAGGGCTCCGTGCCATAGGTTCGCCAACACTGGTCTAGTTCTTTGATTGCATTTTTCCTTAAAAAAAAAAAAAACACTGGCTGTTCCATGCCCTTCTTAAGGGGGGGGGGTTACTGTGACCTTAAGAAGACTGGATGAAGTACCACTGAGTTCCTTGAGTATTTTGTTCTGTGTTTCTCAGCCTGTTTCAAGTTAGAACCTCTCCTTTGCATCAGCTTCTACGTACAATTGTCAAAATTCAGTTCCCAGTCTGAAGCAAAATAACAGCAAGGAATATTAGCAACAATTACTGACTGAATTCAGGTTTAATCACATACTATGTTTAGAAGCAAGTTCCTCTTTCATTCTAGTGACTCATCATCATTTTATAACAGGCCATCGGATTTTGTGTTTGTAATAGGATTTCAGCTTAAGAAGTCTTGGTATTATTTTGTGTCAGGCATGCATTAAAGCCTTCTGATGCCTTTGTCCACATGATTTGTTGCAAAGCAGCCTACATTTTCTCTGGCCTACAAAAACCACAGACAGCATTATTCATTGGCCTATTATGTAACTTAACAAACAGTTAAAAGCTATTTCATGTTTTATGAAAACAACTTTTCATACTTGCACAATATCTGGAGGATGGGTGGGGTGTATTAATGTTACCAGAAGCCAAGTTCTGCCCAGTGAGGTCAGCAGCCCTGCCTATGGGCAAAATATTGCCCTAAATATTTAGCCCAGAGGGACTATGCCATTACCTAATTCCATTCACTCTTCTTGATAAAGTTGGGCCATGGTTTATTATTCAAGTTTTTTTTTTACAAATATTGTAAACCTTTTAAATAGCTCGTCTGATATTAAAAACCAAATTTGACAGACGAAATTATTTCTTCAGTTGATTTCTATTGTTGATCTTCTGTAGCTGCTGTTGTGTTAAGATCACAATACGAAACAGGGTGGGGGAACGAATTACAAAACAAAACACCATTTTGGCATTTCATGCCCATCTCTGTATAAAATTAATTCTTGGCTGCAACATAGGCAATTCTGTCTTTTGCTTCAAATAGTTTTGCATAGCAGGTTTTTTTTTTCTCTTTAAAGGTAAACAGACAGAACATAGGGGAGACTAATAACGTGATTTCAGTTAGTATGTCCAAAGGAGTAGCCTTGTTGCAGCAAAAATAGCAATCTTGTGGTTCTTTTTAGACTAGCAAGCTTTGCTGGTCATGAGCTATTTGTGGACATAGCTCACTTCGTCAGGTGTGTGTCTTGATTATTAAACTTTGTATATCTAAAGAAATAGACTGTGTCCACAAAAGTTCATGCCAGGTCAATCTTAAAGCTTTCTCCAGACTCTTTGATGTTTTCCCAGTGAAGATGGGTTCCCAGTTACTGACAAAGTGGTTGGGTTTTTTTTGATAGGGTACACTCATAGGGAAGCCTAGTGTTTCTCCCTTGCAAATATTAATATTTAAGCTTTTTTGCCTCCCCCCCCCCCCCCGGAGTTTACTTCTAGTTTCTTAGTTCAGCTGCGGAGAAAGCTTAAAATGGTCAGAGATGAGTGCTGGAAACCCACTGCTGTGCCATCAAATATATTCCTTGAAACTGCTCCTTGACAATCACACATTATTAAGCTTATTTTGAACCCAAGGATATAAACAGTATACCTCTTTCGCACTAAACACACACTGGCTCCAGATCTTTGGTTTTGTGGTGTGCCTTTTCTAGATTCTCCTGTCTATGGCTTTCCATAGCAATACGTAAGTTTGCCTGTCATAGCAAAAGCAATAAAGCACTTTATTGTATTATAGCACTTTAAAGAGTAATATTTAAAGAGCCTCGTGGCACAGTGGTTAAATGCTTGTACTGCAGGTAAAACTGTGCTCACGACCTGGGATTCAATTCCCGGTAGCCGGCTCATGGTTGACTCAGCCTTCCATCCTTCCCAGGTCGGTAAAATGAGTACCCAGCTTGCTGGGTGTGTATGTGGAATGTGTAGCCTGCATACTGTAATTAAAACTGTAAACTGCCCAGAGACTACTTGAAGTGGTATGGGGCGGTATATAAGCAGAACACTTTGCTTTGCTTTATTGGACACAAGCTTTTGTGGACGTTAGTTGATAAAGTTGTCTGCAATAAACGCCTGCTAAATAAAACTTCTTAGTTTTTAGGGTGCTACAAGATTCTTCATTATTTTATCTTTCCCAATGTAGTATCCACTCATTGCAACCAACAGAGCCATTTATTTGATGAGTGGGGACAATGGGTGTGGCACATTGGGACATCTGCCATACTAAAAGTGGTGGATTCAGACCTTGGGGATCAGTTAATTTTTACTATGCTAACCTGCTAGGGCAAAGGCGCTGGAGAGAAGAGATTTTACGTGTGTTTTGTGTGTGTGTGTGTGTGTGTGTGTGTGTGTGTGTGTGTGTGTGTGT
>JAHTLZ010000204.1:33863175-33898898 GCA_023846285.1 Phrynocephalus versicolor
TGTGTGTGTGTGTGTGTGTGTGTGTGTGTGTGTGTGTGTGTGTGTGTTCATTTGCAAACTCTTGTGACAGCATGAGAAAAGAGGTTGGCAGAACAAAAGGGAAGTACTCTAACCACCGTTAACATGTAACTACCAAGAAAATTTAGCCGTTAAATGGAGGGGATACCCACATTCCTGCTTTGAGAACCAGATTCTGCAATCTATGATCACAGAGCAAATTTCAAGCCATCGGTTTCTTAGCTGACTATGCCCATTTTTCTTACATTAGTGACAATAGTTTTAGGTTTAGGGTGATAGAAAATGTAAATATTTATTACAACATATAAATGCAAGACTAGGCTACAGGCAATACCTTTATTGGCCACTAATAAAAATAAAAAAAAATATTCCAAGCCTTGGTGGACAATATCCACTTCTTCAATGTAAGTAGGAAAAGTCCAAATGTGGCAAGGTGTGGTTTTCCAGGAGGTTAATCTTAGGTGTAGACTTGGCAAGATGATTTTTGCCAGGCATGTCTGTCTTAGATCAGGCAGGAAGCCACAGGACTGTTGTAAAGTCACATCTGAAGAAGAGGATTTGGTTTCACACCCCAGTCCTTAAAACAAAGGGGCTTATGCTGGGATGTGAAACCCAATCCTCTTCTTCAGATAAGCAAGTTTTTGGAGACCAGGCACTAATGAAGCCTACAACTTTCTGAAGTAGTAAAGCAGTTTCAATACAAAATGTATAAAATTAATTTATTGCATTTATGTACTTATACTTTTGACCTACAAAAAAGTATATACAACTGGTTGGAAGATTGATTCCCCCCCAGTGTATCCCAGGTCAACAGCCAACATGTGTAGCCTTGGGCAATGTCCCAGAGTTGTTGTTGTGTCGTTAACAGTCGTGACCAACTCTTTGTGTCCCCATGTCCATGGAGTTTTCTTGGCAGGAATACTGGAGGGGCTTGCCAGTTAATACTCCAGGTACCTACAGCACCTGGTATTCCCAGGTGGTTGCTCATCCAAGTACTAGCCAGGCCCGACCCTGCTTAGCTTCTGAGATCAGGCGAGATCGGATGTGCTTAGGGCATCTAAGCAGTCCTGGAGTACCACCAGCAAAAGGGATTGGGAAACTGCCTCTGATATACTGTAAAACTAAAAAAAAAAAAACAACCTGAAAACGATTGCCATAATGTTTGTTATTTTGGAACTGAGTGAGATGCAATCTAGGCAATCCTGGCTATCCCTTGAATTCCACTGAAATGAAGGTGAAATAAGAACACACATCCTTATCTTTACTATAAGAACTGTGAGAAGGAAATATCTCATATACAATATATGTCTAGGATTTTACATGTTTGTCCTGCTTCACATTCATTAGCTAAGCAACAGTAAGTGTGCGATTTGAATTAAATAAATCTGAATTGGTAATTTTACTATCTTATTGTAGAAGGGTTATACTGTAGCTGGGAGAGAATAGCTTGCTTAAGGTTACTTAACGAGTTAATGGTAAAGATGAGGTTCAACCAAGACATTTCCTGACTTGGAGCTCAGTGTCAGAGCCACTGGACTAGTCCAGCTTTCTCAACAATCAATGGAATTTAATGTCATGATTTGGGGGTATTCTTTGAAGAAACATAGTGCAAGAAAGTTGTGGTCTGGTTGAATTAAAACTACAGTAGGTGAAATATTAGTTGCTGCAATATAAAACAAGCTGTCAAGCCTTATTTATTTCAGCTGATTTCTAATCCTCCTGCTTATGCCAACCCTGTGTGCATCTCACACAGCCATATAATAAACAGACATATGTAGTAGAATTGAATGTTTTAACCCTTTTATTTGTTTCCCTTTCTTGTCTATTAGGTGGTAAAAGAAACTGGGCCACCACATATGAAGAGCTTTGTTACTCAGGTGACAGTGGGCGAGTTCACGGCTGAAGGGGAAGGCAACAGCAAGAAACTGTCCAAGAAGCGGGCTGCAATAGCTGTCCTGCAAGAACTTCAAAAGCTTCCCCCTCTCCCTGTGGTTGAAAAGCCAAAACTTCACTTTAAAAAACGTCCCAGAACAGCCTTAAAGGTAAATAACCTTTGCTTATATGAGAAGAAATCTGGTGTATCCTGATGGTACAGTTCAGTTCTGTTCCATTCTCAGAATAACTTACTCTTACATCTATTTGCCTTTTATGTTTTTAGCATGTGTATTTAGGTACTGCTATCCTTGGTTTGGAGTAGTCTAAAAAATTTGACACTGTTGCAGTTTCAGTGGATGCTGTCTTCTTTCGAATGACAAAGCACTGTGGAAGAGATGTGAGTCTATAGCTGATATTTTCAAGAACAATCTTGACTATTGACATTCTCTCCACTGTTTACTTTAATTTAATACTACTGGCTTTGGATCTTTGAGTGCCCATATTTAGCTCCTGATAAGATGGAGGACCTGCTCATAGTCAAACATTTCCACCTAGGGATTACACGCTACGACCATGTGCCTTCTGCCCCACTAGCTGTTCTCTTACCCTCCTCTCTCTTGGCTGGATGAATTAAATTGACACAAGAGACACCCATTTTGGTGAGGGGAAAGAAGAGTCAGGGGGAGGGAACAAGTATGAAAGAGACATTTCCCACTCCACAATAAATCAAACCAAAACAGCAACAAGTGCCTATAAAGCAATTAGCCATCTAAGGTCGGTGAGAATGCTGATGGCAATAAGGAGTTTTAGACTGAGAGAGGTGATTGCCATTAGAAATTTGCAAGATGGCTGAATCTCGATGAAGTAGCGCTTGAGCCCTGTCAGTATTAGAATCTAGGCTTCACTGGAGTGACATTTGAACTGCTTGGTTATTGACCCAGCACGAATCCTGCAAGGATCTGTTACTTCTTGTCGTATCGGTACCTTGGTAGATTCTTCTGATAAAGCTAGGCTGTTCGTTGGACCTGTCTTTAGGCCAAACTGGATGGGGTGAAACAAGCATTTTTATATTTCCATATTGACCCCATGCCCCAAAATTGGCAGCCATGGAGTCCCCAAATCGGATTTGGATTAACCTTCCTTCCCCTGTGAGTTTCCAAGTAACACTCCCGCCCCACCCCAAGCTGCTGTTTGGTTTGGAGAAAAGACATGTGTTTTCCACACTTTGTGTTTATTATTGTCAATGGCTATAAAAACAATGCTGTAACACAGCTGCCTGTAACATTAGCACAGTGGCTTCATCTCTGTTGTGAAGTGTCCTTTGAGCAGAGACTTTGCAGCCTGAAAGAGCATGAGGGGAAGAGTCTTGCCAGCTGATTTATTTATTTATTATTATTTATTTTATTTTGTTTATTTTTATACCACCCTTCTTCCCAGGGAACTCCGGGCGGTTAACAGTATAGGTTAAAATTTCTTCCTGGTACTTGAGCTAACATCTTTCCTTGCCTCTTTCCTCGCGTCCATCTCTGTCAGCGTTTGTTCCTCTCCTTTCTGTGGGGAAAAAAGTCTGGAACCCCAGAAGGAAGTAAAAACAGGGGAAGGGAGAATTTCTAAGGGAAAATGTCTAGCTGTGGAAGGGGTGAGAATCCTGTGCCACCCCACAAAACAGACTTTGCTGCCACTTACGATTCAGTTCTAGCTATTAGTAGTAATAGTCAGCAAGCAATATATAGTAGATACATGGCGGTTTTTATTTGTTGTTTGTTTTTTAATTGTATGGCACCCAAGGCAAACAGCCTGAACTTGTAAATTATAGGCTGCTCTGTAATAAAATAACTTAGAAATATATTTTGATGCATTAAAATTTGTCCTTTTTTGTTTTACTCACTTTAAGCGAAGATAGAATGTAAAATAGGACCAGCTAGTTATTACAAATGATAGTTAGATACTGTATTAGAAGGTGTCTTTTCCACAGACACAGAACATGGAGTTGGCTGATGCTACTGTAGCCTTGCTCCTTCCTGAGAGAGACAGTGCCACCAGAATTTCCTTATGAAAAGTCAACTGTCTTCACATAAAAACTTTATGGTTCCCTTTTGATGAGGAACACTGTTTGTTTTATTTTTCCCATTATCTTTTTTTTAAGATGTCTGGTGCAGAAACAGAGCAGTCCAGCTGTATCCAGTTATATTGTTATAGTCTCGTTAAGTTTACAGACAAAGCTGAGCAATATTCCTTGGGTCACAGCAAAAGCACAGCTAGCTACACCCTTGTCATCCGCCCAGATGTGCCTACCAACCTGACTTCGGATACAACACATGAAAAAGCCAAGTCAAGGGGCTGAACCAGATGCTCTGGTAGGCCAAAATGTGTCGGTCACCTCTGAACAGCTCTATAGCCAGGCGTAGGGTGGCAGGTCTCCCTTCGGCAGAGAAGAGCAACAGGTACTCCATCCTTCTCCTGACTACTGCTTTCTCCTTGCAACCTCCGCCACCGCCTCTTTTGCACAAATAAGGATGCAGATGCACAGTTGCTGTGCCATGACAAACATGACAGTGGAATGCAGAGGGAATGCAAAGGACAGGAGAAGAGTAATAGGAAGAAATTTTGGGGGCCTCTCCCATCCATTCATCTTGCTTGCTGTTGTGACCTTCTTCTCCCTGCCTTTGTGCAGCCGTCGAATGAGTATTTGCTTTCTCAGACCAAGGGTGTGGCAAACTAGTATGGCTGAATTTTAAGAGTAGACATTGTGCAAGATGCATTGCTAATAATTTAAAATAATTCTTATACAATTGAGACTCAAGAAACCATGCCTGCATACTTAGGGGAAAAGACTGACTTCTTTCTCCATGCTTCCCTAGTTCTTTTGAAATCAAATTAAAACCAGTCCTCAAACGTACCGAGGGTCAAATCAACTCCAGTTTGTGATTTGGCGTATTACATAAAGAAGCAAGTGAAGAGAAGTTCAGAAATAATTGACTTGATGATAACATGAACAATTAGCTAGCAAAACACATGAGGATCTTAAAACTAACTCTCTGGAACAACTTATACAGGAAAGAAACCATTGGGCCTCACTCTTAACTTTAATGCCCAGCTTGTCTCTTTGCAATCCATGTCTGGAAAGCTAGAGTGAAGTAGGTTTAATCCATCACACCAGGGCTGCTGCTGCTGCTGCTGGTGACCATGTCTGTCAAGATTTTATGCTAAGTTCCACCTCTCTCATTGGCTTAGCTCAGACAGAATGTCCTGTAAATTAGGGTTTATTGGAAAGAGAATTAGTGATGAGCTCAAATGTTCTATTTTTCTATCTCCCCTCTGTTCCTCCTCTTTGGATGCTGAAATACAGAGGAATCTTCCTGTCCCTCTCCCCCAAAGTGCAAGCTTCCACGTATAGATGTACAACCAGGATTTTTACAGTCCTGATCCCAAGAAGTAACTGGACCTCTTATCCTTGTCAGTGGAGTGGTACCCAGAGTAGGGGATCCTGATCTTGACCTGGAGATTGGTACCTTGGATCACTAAAACTGAGTCCCCAGGCTTTCTCATTCTCTGCCCTCCACTTAGAATCTGAGTCCCATTTTGCTAACCATCAACGTCTCCATTAGATAGAACATAAGGAAAGGTGAACTCTATGTTTTAGCCATTGGGATGGATCCTGAGAAGAATATTTAGGACCTGAAAGAAATACAAGGTATCATTTGGACCCAGGTCAGTGCAAATTATTTCTGCGAAATGATCTGTCCATGGTTCTGTCAGTCTGCTTCTGTCTCTCTTGCATCCTGAATTTTAAGCCTTGGTTGGATAGCTGCCTCTGTCTTCATTGAGTGATTCTGATTCTTATTATCAGCCCTGACTGGTCTCTGGACCTTGTGGTTGCCGCCTCATAGCAGGACATGTGCATGATTTATAATCTTAGCCCCGTAAGAAGTATTCAAATTATAGTTTCCCAGTTCAGAAATCAGGGGCAAACTGGCTGAACCAATGAGGCAGATGTCTCTGCAATCAGACGTGTAATGGGAGTAGGGACAAAGGAGTGCTTGAGATTAATCTTCATTCTTAATCATCTTGCTTTACAGGAAACAATTAAGCCATAGTTCTCCATTTGGAACATCACAAGAGGGCTATGATTGGCAGTCCAGGAACTCACTCTCTTTTGCAACAAGAACCTTGAGAACAGACGTGAACCTTTGAATTCATTGTTCATTCTTGTTTCAGGAAGCCATACATTGTTGGACCAAGAATTTTGCCTGAATGGGCCCATATTAAAATAGCCTTACATGTAAATTTGCACTACAGGAGCCAGATGGCATCTCGTCCAGTGCTGGTAAAATATAGTTTAAATTAATTGAAACCTTCCTCTCCTCGCACCCTCCACTTCAGGTTTTGAGACTCCCTTTTGTCCAGGAGAGACCTTCGGAGGCCTTGCAACTTGATCAAGCGAATCTTCAATACAGTAGTCAAAAATATCTACGTATCACTGGTGCCATGATCAAACCTGCTGGTAGTGATCTGGCAGCAATTCTTTACTATTAAAAGCCCCCCTCTTGCATCATGAGGCTCCAAAAGTTTTCCAAGGGCAAAAGGCAGCCTCACAGAGTCTTCCTCCCTGAAAGGGTAGGAAGGGTAGGAAGTAGGAAGCTTTTTATTAATTAAAATTTAAAAAGAATTTGGCCTGGATGATGATGTCATCTGGCTTCTGTGGCATACATTTACACCAATAGGATTTTGGCCGGTAGTACTGAATTACAGTATTAATCTTAATGTCTTTATACCTTTTGGATGAATAGCTCAAGAGAGTGAGGGATGGGGCTGTTGAGCCAGAGGCTAGAAGTTAGATCCAGCACTGGGCCTCCTGGGAGTAGAGTCAGTCTGTGTGGCCTCAGACAAGCTACACAGCCCCAAGATGCCACCAGAAGAAAGAAATGGTGAACCACTTCTGTTTATTCTTGACCTAGAAAACTCTGAGAAGAATCGGCACAATCCAGAATTGAGTTGACCGCATATGATAATGATGATGTCATCTGTACCTTGGCAAAAGAAAATAAAGCAAGGCAAGGGAGAAACTTTGTATTACTTTAACAGTTTTATTCAGAGTCAAAATCAAGTGGATTTTGATCCATGAAATAAAGCTTTAGGTTTCTTTTCTTACTGAATCAGACTAGTCTTTCTACTTCTTTGGGTGCCTGAGGCTATGATTGCATTGCACTGACACGGAGGGTTAAGGATAGCTCAGTTGAGAGTTTGATGCCTCCCTATGCCTCTTTGAGAGGAGCCTGAGTTGATGATTCATAAGGTCCCTTCTAAGCTCTGCAGTTCCAAGGTTCAATAGTTGTTTCTTTCTGGCTCTTTTCCTTGGCCATGGATGGACTGTCTGGTGGGCAGTAGAGAAGCAGAGAAAAGCTGGGCTTATGCACCACATGTGACTGAGCATATAGTTGTGTTTCTGTGACATAAATGGACCTCTTTTGCTTCCATTCTGTGGGACTTGGGTCGTAAGAATATTTTATACTGGCAAAGACTCTGATTTATATGGAAGTATCTTTTGATCTTTGGAACTGCTGCATGCCACACTTCCAAGTCAGCACTGACAGTTGAAAAAAGAATTGTGATATTGCTGTTTGGCAGCACTAGCCTGGTAGTTTCTTTCTATTTCTAACTGGTTCATAGAGGCATCATGCAGAGTGTGTGCTCTACCATTGAGCTCTGGTAAAAAGTAAAGGTAAATTCCCCCCTCGCACATGCGTGCTACTCGTGTCCAACTCTAGGGGCGGTGTTCATCTCCATATTCAAGCTTAAGAGCCAATGTTGTGCAAGTCCGTGACCATGTGGCCAGCGTGGCTGCAAGGAAACACTGTTTTACCTTCCCGCTTTTTATGGCAGTACCTATTTATCTACTTGCATTTACATACCTTCGAACAGCTAGGTTGGCAGGAGCTGGGGGTAACAGCAGGAGCTCACTCCACTGTGTGGCACCTGGGATTCGAACCACTGAGCTGCCGACTTTGAAGCTGACAATTTTTAGTGCTCTAGCTTGCTGAGCCACCACCTCCCATTGAGCTCTGGTCCTTCCTCATAATTATTGATAGGGCTGGATGTGGAACCAAAGTGCCTCTCTTACATTGTACCATAGAAGAGAAGGCACACATCTAGGATGATCTAAGACAAAGATGTATATATTTTATATTGGTGTATGATTTATGTATTGACAGTCATTGTATTTTTAGACATTATTCCAAAATGTCATTTATTCATTTGCAGTGCCTTGGAGAACAGTAATTTGGGGTGGGTGGGTGGGGTGAAAGAGATCCAAACTTTGAAAGACTGCTAGTCAGGAATGGACTTTAAAGATCTGCTTAACTTTCCATAGATTTCAGATTATTATTTTTTTGCACGCATTTTAAAGGCATGCAGAAGTTGTCTTCTATGACTGATTCTGAAGAATTCATTGACGTTTCAGGTCCTGGTTGCCTTATAATTATCATGTCCATAAGAGCTTATTGAATTGTAACCCAGCCGTCCATCAAAACTGTTTTTTCTGTTACAGGATATTAGCATGCTTTGCAGTTCTCTAATGAAACTTCTTTCTGAACCTCCTAAATTCCTGCGAGCTCAGGTTTCTTAAATGGAGTGTTTATTCCTGGTGGCAGTGGATTTATTGCTGCTTCTAGGATTCATGAGTTTCAGTCTTGGGCTGGTCCTGATTTGTGTATTCATCCAAAGTTCCTCCTGAAAGGGAGGGGAGAGGGCTAGAATTAGACTTATCTGCATTAAATCTGATGAAACTCAGGTGTTGTACAAGTCAGCCAGATGCCATTCCCTGTGAAACATTATCACTTAGGCTCAGTATCATAAAAACCATCTCTTTAGCCTCTCATCTCTGTAACAGGCTTTGTGTTCCTCCCTCCCTTTATTTTATTTTATTGGGGTTGGGAAGGGGGTTCAAGAAGAAAATGATTATCTAGTAAAGCAGTTAAAACCATTCAAGCATGAGTGATGTTTCCTTACACCTTGTTAATTCACATTCAGTAATGCGAAGCAAAGCAGGTTCTTTCAAAATGTAGATTCTTTTGACTTAGTTACCAACTTCACAAGCACCAATGAATAGAGCAGCCGTATCAAAAAAATTAGAACAGTTTATCTTGGAATACTTGGATGTAAACTGATGTTACTGACATGAATGGAACGAATTATTCATAAAATTGTTGTTTATATAGTACAAATGAAAAGATTATAAGGCATTTATAATAAATATATTAATACATTTATTGTTTGAGCTGTAAAGATATTGGCTAATATATGTGGGATTATTTCTCTTTTGTTTATATATTCTTTATCTAAACTTCAATTATTTTTATGGTTTGCATTTTCCTAGGTACCCCTGTTACTTAAATAACACACACTCTCTCTGTGTGTGCTTTAGTGTAGTCTATATTTTGCACTTGTTTAATGTTTAATGGAATAATGGCCTGTAACCAAGCACAATAAATTTTGAATGGATGGATGGCTTAAATCAAATACTGTGTCATTGCTGCCTTGCAAACCAGTGCTGAAGTCTTAGTTTAGTATGTGAGCTTCATTTGTACTTCACTTATCAATTCTTTCTTACTGTAGCAGCATATGACACAAACTCATGTCACATCACATAAATTAATGGCACATGCCATTCTCAGCCCCACTTTGATGCTATCAGCATTGATAGTTCTGTGCTTTAAGCAAGCTTTTTCCTTACACTTAATTTGTCATGGCGGGATGTTTTATATAGGCTGTCCGGGGGTGGAGGGAAGGGTGTCAGCCTATCTTTCAATCTTGTCTTGTTGTGTAATGTTAGGAAATCTAATCTCTCTGACCTTTCTCCTTTCCTGTCTGTATAAATGATCCAGCAAAATTCACCACTGGACAGAATTCTTGCAAGTATGGGAATTAACCTAGTGTGTCAGAAGAGTAGGTTTCCTGCCCAAAAGAGTCTGAACCATTTGTAGTAGTCATAAATTAGGGGATGGGGTGGGAATAGCAAAGGATCAAAATGCAAGATCAAAGAAGTTACTGATCTTGGTGGAATGCTGAAAAACATTGTTGAAGGTGAAAAGTAGCCATGAGAAATTACTTGGAAAATCCATGCTGTTCTATATAGATTCTATGCCAGTTTATATTAGGACTTCTAAATGAAGAAGGGGTAAGTTTATGAAAACCGAAGTGTATGTGTGTTTGTGTGTCTGTGTTTGGGGAAGAGAGAGAATCCTACTCCTTAAGCCACTATGCTGGACAAGGAAATACTGTACAGTTTGTCCAGCCCAAAGGCTACATTAAACTACTAAGTAAGTAATGGTAACTGCCAAGCACCAAGGATGACTAGCTCCCTGTTACACTGGCTTAACGTCTTTGCTTCTTCAGCTCTTTAATCAAGACTCTAACCAGAATACCTTAGATGCTAACTGTTGCTTGAGCTGTTCAAGACCTGTTTTGATCCCATTTTACTTAGATCCTCTGCTGCCTGCCTTGCTAATTACAAAGGTTGTTGGGTTGACATCTAATGACGTCCCATAGTTGTAGCTGGCTAGATAGCTCATTGAGATAGCCATTTATTTGGCTGTGGGGCTACAGACTGGGAGTTCAGTTCTCCACTGTGCACCCCAGAAGAGCCAGACTGTGGGCAAGCTGCATGGCCCCAAGATGCCCCTGAAGAAAGGAATGCTAACCCCCTTCTGAATACCCTGTACCTAGAAAATCCTGAAAGAGCATGTCATAAGTCAGATTTGAGTTGACAGCACCCAGTTATTACCACAGTTGTAGGAAACGGCTGATACTGTGAGACAGAGCAGCTCACTGAAGAAATATATAAGAAAATCTGCCTTTTACATTAGTCTTCCCTGCTTTTTTCTCTTCTATTAACCTCAAAGTCACATGTACCGTATATACTCGAGTATAAGTCGACCCGAGTATAAGTCAGGGCCCCTAATTTAAACCCAAAAACTGGGAAAATTTATTGACTCAAGTATAAGCCTAGGGTGGGAAATGCAGCAGGGCCTGGCAACTCCTCCTTTGTGAGCTGTGTGTGTGTGTGATGTTTAAAATGACTTTTAGCCACAGAGGCAAGTGCTTGAGTTGGCTCAGTGGCTAAAAGTATTGACCCGAATATAAGCCGAGGACCCCTTTTTTCAGCCCAAAATTAGGGCTGAAAAACTAGGCTTATATTCGAGTATATACAGTATGTTTGATCGTCGACTTATAAATTATGAAATAGGAAGTAGCATTTGCCGGTAAAACTACCTGTTCTACATTATACTTTTGTTCTCAGCAAGGTTTCCTCTTGTATTATTGCTTTGGCAGAAAAAAAATGTGAACATGTTGTGACCAAATTGATTATTGTATTGAATGCATGTAAAAAAGTATTTGAATGAACCAAGATGAGGCATAGATGCTATTACATTTCCCAGTATCTGCTATATGTGAATCTCTTCAGGAGTTGCACCTTGGATGGAAACATTTATTGTTGGAAGTAGAACTAGTGTATTAAAGAATCACATTTTGAAACTTCCCCCATGATACATGATAATATACATCCTTGTCTTTACTTTAGACAGGTCCAGAGTATGGTCAAGGAATGAATCCCATTAGCCGTCTGGCTCAGATTCAGCAAGCCAAACGAGAGAAAGAACCAGAGTATCTTCTTCTTTCAGAAAGAGGAGTGCCTCGCCATCGAGAGTTTGTTATGCAGGTACCTCCAGTTTGGAGTTGGGATTAGTATGTATAATGTTTTCAAACCAAAGGATGGAAGGAAGAATTAATGAAAGGATAAAGCTCTTGAATTATCTTTAAACTCAATTAAGGTACCTATTTGAGTTTTCCTTCCTGTAGAAATTGATGGAGTAAGAAATAATATCAGGGTACAGTGGACCCTTGTATAACAAACAGCTTGTATAACGTAAAATTTGTACAACATAAAAATTCCAGAGATAGGGAAAATTTGCTTAACATAATCGCCTATGGGGCAAATCCGTACAACATAAAAATGGGATCACTCCGTTTTCAATGCATTCCTATGGGAATTTGTATAAAGGAAAATTTGCTTAACATAATTTCATTTGGAACGAATTAATTCCTTTATACAGTATACAGCTTGAAAAATAATAATAAAAAATAAGGAGCATGGACCCAGCCCCAGGGGTGGCCAGGTTGGCGCCCTAAAATAAAGAAAACAAACAAACAAACAAAACAGCTGAAAGGCGCTGGCCCCAAGGCAGTGCCTCAAAAAGCCCCTGCCACAGGGACCAGGATTGCCTCGCCGCCGCCGCCCGATAAGGATGATGTGATGAATGAAGAGGATGTGGATGATGAGGATAAAGATGCTGCCAGTCCTGTTTGTGCAGTTGTCAACGTCTGTTTTTTAAAATTATTTTTGATTTTTTTTCCCGCCCCCGCGCTGTCAAATGGATTAAATCGTGCAAAGTGGGGGGGGGGATGAATAACGAACAAAATGAACCAACAAAATGAATATATGAAAAAAAATCATTAAAAATGAAACAAAACTAACTTAACCAAAACGAATCGCCATTTTTTCGGTTTGTGCCCATCTCTACTTCTCACATGAATTGAAAGATTGGTTTTTCTTTTCAGTGCTCATCCTCACATGGGACGTCAACACAAAGAGAACAACCTCCCCTTCTTTCTCTCCTAAACAGATAGAGCACCATTACTTTTATCTGCTGAAAGCAGCAATGGAAACACATATTCCATGTGAAGAAATTTTAAGACTAGGCCTTTTCTTAATAACTGCACAACTGGCAAAAAAATGAAGGTGCCCATTTCCTCAGTTGCACGTATTCATCCAACTAAAAATCATTACCACATTCTCTTTTCCTTGACTGCTTTGGCCTTCTTTCTCCGGAAGGAATGCAGTGGCCATAATATTAAGGTTTTAATCAAGAGCCACCTGACATTATGCTTCCATAACCCCCTGTTTACCTTTTCAAAGCTGTTGTAAATGGGCCTGTAACATCTCCTTGTGTAATTCCCTGTTCTTCTGGATACATCTCTGGGCCTTCTCCCAAACCAAAACAACCAATAGTTGACTAGAAGGACAGTCAATTTTTGCAGGCACTAGACCAGGTCATCATCTTCCAAGAAACAGTGACACCCCCCCGTGCTACTGTTAATGTAGGCTTGTGACCTGAATGTTTTCATCTAGCAGATGGTTGTGCTCACTAGGAACAATGGAAATTTTAGTCCATCATATCAGGTTAGGAGGGGCTGTTGTAACTTTTGATTTTCTCCAGAGATGAGCAAAAGCTGGTTGAACCATTAATAACAGTTCTGGAGATAACTTTGTGGATTTAGCAGAAAATGGTTCAAAAGCTTCAGAGTGACCACAAGTCAACAGTTTCCTATTCCTGACCCACATAATTAATGAGCTTTGAACAGATCTGTGTTTCCTTATTCATTCCCCAAAGTGTTTACTTTGGGTTTTTTGTTTCTTTAGTCATGTTTGACCTACTTGTTTTGTTATCTTTACCAGGTCTGTCCTGCTCTTCATTTATTTATCTATTTTTTCAGCTATGCCATCTTTCTTTAAAAGATACTTTTTGTTGATAAACTGTAGTGTGTATAGTACATCTGTGTCATGAATAGAATTATTTTAAAAACCAACTTTAATGTGTGTACTGAAAAGTAAGTCTCAGTCCTGTTGTCTTCACTGGCTCCTCTAAGCAAGATTAGGTCCTTAAGATAACTAAATAAGGCTAAAAGGTGTAGGCACAAACTTTCAAAGCTCTTTTTAACTTAGGATTTAGTGCTTGCCTTATGCAATCACAATTATTTATGTATAAAATGATAGTACCTCATAAACATAATAATATGTATGCTTTTTCTATGTTTTGCCAATATGTTCATAATTACATGGTGGATCTTGAGTTCTCTTCTGCTGATGAAATATCTCATTTTCCATAGAAAGGACTGAAATTCAGTAGAAGCTTCTTCTGGAGAAAGATTAGGAGAGCAGACTATTTATGTTTCCCACTCCTCTGTATTCCACTATATTGCCTATCCATACCCACACAGTTCCAGAGGGTTCCCTAACCTTGTGGAATAGATTTTTGCACGTACAAGGAGAGTCAGGATCAGGGCAACTAAGTGAAACACATACATGATGTTATGCCATCAAGGGTGTTTATTGAGAAGAACCGCCTGTTAACAGTGCATTAGTTAGGATACAACTGTCAGAAATAATGTTTAGGAGAAACAAGTACTTTTCCATTATAACAATTGGCAGCAGTAAGGTGTTTCTAAGTCTCTAAGACACACAAGTATTGATTGAGATGGAGCTATTTCTGTTATAGCCATCATAGAGCAAAAGAGAGAGAGAGAGAGAGAGAGAGAGAGAGAGAGAGACTCCCCTCATTATATGTAGCCTCCCAGTCATGTTAATGAAGGTTTCTTTTTCCATAATGATTTAAGAAAACGCAAGATACGTAACTGTGTACTATGTATTAATAATCTCAATCAAGTACACAATCCAGGCCATCTTTAACGTTCTGAGATTCTTTCAGTTTCACAGAAAAAAATCAGGGACATGTTTGAAACTCTCTTGCTACAACCAACAAGGATTAAAATGTTTTACTTCATTTGGGTCATTTTACTTTTACTTCCTTTGTTTTCAATGGTTATAAATAAATGTTTCAGTCTTAGATGTCTAATACTATTTTAAAAACATGTACATTAAAATTGTGTCATAGTAGACAGGGACAACATCCCAGTAGATTTATTATGGCCTCCAAAAAGTTATCAAAGTAAAACGTCTTTTGTATAAAGTACTTAAACCTTGTTTTCATTTGTTTTAGTTGAATGTGGAAGTAAAGTATCTAGAGATAATATGTTCATTTTTATCTGTCACACGAAAGCAAGTTTAGATGTGATGAAATGGATCCAATTACTTATGCTGACCGTTAGATAAACAGACAAAAACCTCTGATGACATTAGTTGCTTTCTGTTCCCATGTTAATTTCAGAAAGCTATTTCTTTGTAGTCAGACCTTTAATCCCTGATAGAGGTTACAATAATACCTAAACTATCTGTATAGGTCAGATAAATAACAGTATGTTGTGTATCATGCAATTAATTTTCACCTCATTAGATGCATATTTAAAATGTATTATTTCATTTGTGCTGCAATTGTGAAAGTATTTACTCAGCTATTAGCCCTACTGATTTCAATGAGACTTAGTCATAGATACATTTGTATAAGTTGCAGCCTTAATCTCATAACAGTGCGTTTTCTTAAAAGGTCATCACACATGCCCAATTTCAGATTTTTAAGGATTTATTTTTACATAGTAAATTATGGCAGCTAGATGGAGCGGTATATAAATTTAATAAATACAGTAAATAATAAATAAATATCCTAGATCAGGGCTGTCCCACTTTGAACAGGCCCAGGTCTACTTTTTCTGGCCCAAAGTGCCTGAAGCTACTACACTAATACCTCTGCTTATGAATTTTATCCATTCCAAGCACATGCTCGTAAGTTAAAAAAAAAGTAAGTAGAGCAGTGGTTTCCCATAGGAATGCATTGAAATCCATTCCCTCCGGAATGGATTAATTGATTTTCAATGCATTCCTATGGAAAGAATGACCATGCACACACTTCCCTTGTACCCGCTCGATCATCTGGCCAGGGAGGATAGTAGGAGACCATGCCATGGCCCTTGAACTGCCCTGCTCAGCTGAGACAGTCGGCTGGCAGACCCAGAACTTTGCTGGGGCAGTGGTGGTCCTTGGGATGGGGGAGTATCCTTACTTTTTTATTGGTGGCTGGTGGGCTACTTTTGAACCCTTCATGGGCTACTGGTAGCCTGCGGTCTACCTGTTGTGCAGGCCTGTCCTAGATATATAATACTTAGGTATTGATAGAAGACTCCTCTTTCTTATTAGAGCCTTACACTCGGACACAATTTTCCAATTAGAGCAACTTGGAAAGAAGAGTTAACCCATCAATTCCAAACTAACCAAAGTGTGAAGCAAGGTTGTATTCTTGCCCCCTCCCTGTTCGATCTGTTCCTGAATGACTTAGCTCCTTTCCTGGCAAATGTGGATGGTCACCCCCCCCCAAAACTGGGCACATCTGTCGTTCTGTTATTGCTTTATGCGGATGACACAGTTATTATCTCGCACACCCACCTTGGCTTAAAAAGACTACTGTATATACTCGAATATAAGTCAACTCAAGTATAAGTTGAGGCCCCTAATTTAACCCCCTAAAACTGGGGAAACTTATTGACTCGAGTATAAGTCTGTGGGGGGGAATGCAGCAGGGCCTGGCAGCTCCGCCTTTGTGAGCTAGGGGAGCGGTGTGCAATGTTTAAAATGACTTTTAGACACTGAGGCAAGCAGTGGCTAAAAGTCATTTTAAACATTTGCACCGTTCCCCCATGATGCAGAGGGGGGTCAAGAGAAGTGGCGCACAATGTTTAAAATGACTTTTAGCCACCGACCCAAGCGCTTGCCTCGCTGCCTAAAAGTCATTTTAAACATTGCACACCACTCCCCGCAATGTGGGGGTGGGTGAGTGAGGAGAAGCAGTGCATGAAGTTTAAAATGACTTTTAGCCACCGACCCAAGCACTTGCTTCAGTGGCTAAAAGTATTGCCCCAAATATGTCTTTCAGCCCAAAATTAGAGCTGAAAAACTAGACTTATTTTTGAGTATATACAGTAATTAGCAAAACTGTAGAATACTTGAACATAAACAAAATGCAGTTGAACTATTCTAAATCTAAAATAATGGTTTTTGCTAAGACCGGGGTGGGGGGGATAAAATGGAATATAAATGGAAACAACATTGATCAAGTCAAACAATATGTATTGTTTTCCATTATAAAAATTCCTGGGTACCTCTCTGAAAAAACTGCTATAAATCTGGCAAAAGTTACAGTTCATAATATTCTGCATTTTTATTACAATTTCAGAAATCGTTATGAGCCAGCAGCTTTACAGATGTATAAAGCTAAAGCTATCTCAATTTTTGTATGGCATGCCAACTTGGGCAGATACAACTGACTAGAAAATTGAAATCATACAGTCCTCTTTTTTTGCACAAAATGCTAGGCTTGCCTAGATATGTCCCATATTCAGTGCTTTGCCTGGAGGCTGGTTTACCTTCTGTACAAACAATGGCATTGCTGAGAGTCTTTCGGTATTGGCTAAAAAAATTCTACAATCTAATCTGGGCACTCTGCTATTGCAATTCCTGTCTGATTCTGTCCCTCCCTATGGATCTATTATTCTCTTCAAAAAATTGAAGCTGATAGGCTTGGCTCTTTAAATCAAAAGTTGGCCTTTGAAACTATCCAGAGAAGACTGTTGGATATTGGCTTTCAGGTACTGTGGGGTGCTGCAAACAAGACCTGCTCTCCCCAGATCTTCCACATACCATCTCAAATTGGACAGACAGCTACCTATCTCTATATACTCAGTTGTTCTCAAAACCTGGTATCATTTTCCCTTGCCAGATGTAATGTTATGCCTTTTGTCCTGTTGTGGGGCACATTCAGGGGAATACCTCTTAATGCAATTTAAAAAATTTGGTCATATAACTATAAATTAATGGCAGCCACGACGTATAAAGAAAATCTACTAAAAATGTTTTACAGGTGGCATATTACACCGGCAAAATTAGCAAAAATGGATCAGAGACTGTCCAATCGGTGTTGGAAATGTAAGAAAAGTAAAGGAACATATTATCACTGCTGGTGGAGATGTCGAAGAGTGAAAAAATTCTGGATGAAAATACATAGCTGGTTAGAACAGATGTTAAAACAAAACATCAACATGAAACCAGAGGCATTCTTGTTAGGGATATTACATATGATGAGAAAAAGTGAAGATAGTTATTTGACTATTCATGTACCAACAGCAGCACAATTAATATGGGCTCAATGGTGGAAAGCAGATAAATGTCCAAATGAGGAGGTGAGAATTAACAAAATCCTTGAATATGCTGAAATAGATAAATTGACTTACAAAATAAGAGAGAAGGAGGGGAATAAATTTGCATGTGTATGGGACAAATTTTGTATTTGGCTAGATCAGGTATGTCCAAACTTTGGCCCTCCAGATGTTTTGGACCACAACTCCCACACTCCTTTGCCATTGGCAATCTAAGCATGGAATTCTGGGAGCTGTGGTCCAAAACATCAGGAGGGCTGAAGTTTGGACATGCCTGGGCTAGATAATAGAAAGGGGGGAGTAGAGATGAATTACAATGGGGAGATGAATGCGATTGCAAATTACAAATTATACAAATCTGTCTAAATTTATGTAAATAATGTAAACAATTGTAATTCATTTAATCATCAGAAAGCACATTGAGACATGCTGAGAAAATTCTTGAACTTTTTTTTTACTCTTTTGAAAAATTCTGAATAAAAATAATTCTAAAAAAATAAAATAAGTTCTGAACAGTTGTACAGGATAATTTTTATCTCAACTTCATAGGCAGTCTGAGATAGTTGTTGAGAGCAGCCTTCTTTAGGCTTTATATTTTGCCATTCAGTTAACAGAGCATACTGGGAAGTCCCACCCCCTCCTTTACTTACATAGTTGCCTTCCGCAAGTTGGAGGAGAACATTGGAAGTTGAAGCCTTCTCTATTCCATCTGGATTCCTACACGCATTAGAACCCTGGCTTTCATGTGGAGGAGATGCACAGGAAGGGCAAGGCTTGCCAGGGCTTGCCAGCAATCTATCATCCATCTTTTATTACATGGGGAAAGAGTACCGAGTTTGAACAAGGCTGGAGGCACTTGTCAATGTCAATGCAGTACTGGTAATTAGTTTTGCATCTGAAGGGGAATATGAAGAAACATTTATTTAGTACATAGCTAAGATTTGTGTGTCATGTTGCATCAGCTTAGTGAAAAAAGATTGGCTGAATTCTGTCAGAATAAGCTTTTCCGAGGACCTCTGGTGATGTCATCCGTTGTGGCCATGCTGGGACAATCTGAGGAAATTAAAAGCTTCTCAAATATCTTCCTCCTCCCTGCCTCCGGGTGTGTCACCAAGGATCCATTCTGTTCTGGGGCAATCTTTAAGAACTTGAGAAGGAGGAAGGAAATATTTAAAGCAAGAAATTTGTCCCTGCAGGAGATTCCTGGGGTAACTTACGCCAACAGGATTCCAGCCATTGTGACTAGAGATGGGCACGACTTAGCACAATTTTCGTTTTCGTTTTCGTTTTCATTTTCGTTACGTAACGAAACGAAAAACGGTTCAAAAATGGACCGAAAACGGAAACGAAATGACTAATTTTGAGCCAGTTTTCGTTTTTCGTTACTGGAAAAGCACTCAATGGAGCTAAATGGGGAGAAACGAAAAAAATTTTCGTTTTCATTTTTCGTTTTCATTACGTAACGAAACGAAAACGAAAAATTTTGAAAATTAGCTCACGAAAATGGAAACGAGACGAACGGACCCCTAGCCGAAAACGAAAACGAAAAATTTTTCTGAGTCGTGCCCATCTCTAATTGTGACATTTGCAGATACACGTTTGACTAAAAACATTGGTGCATGCTTTTGTATATCCCAATATTATTTTATTCGTTCTTTCCTTTCAGTACAATTTCACAGTACAATTTACGCAGTACAATTTCATGACTTCTTTCCCGATTTTAAGCAATCCATAATTTCACTGTGAACCGGAATGGGAAGATATGCAGTTGTATAACAAATGACTGCAGGTGCTAAACTTTGCAAAAATAAGCATTATTGCCTGGAGCTCCAAAAACCAAAAGGATGGCCAGAACTATTCCAGGTATGTCTTGAGATGACCATGTTCAAATTATTGATGCTTCTTGCTAGGTCAAAGTGGGAAATGAAATTACAACAGGAACAGGCCCAAACAAGAAGATCGCAAAAAGAAATGCAGCTGAAGCAATGCTGTTACAACTTGGCTATAAAGCTTCTTCTCCACTTCAGGAGCAGACAGACAAGGTAAAGATTCGGAATATTCCATTATTGCTCACTGTCTCAATCCTTTGGGACTTTTTTAAGGTTCTAAAACTCATAATATGTTCAGTTTTGTAGCTACAAGTAGAACTGCTAACTGCAAAGTTGTTTGTTCTGTATTTAGCCTGTAATTGCAGCCCAAATTAGGAAGTTAAGGCTGTTTTCCATCAGGGGCAAGTTTTCAGAACTTCTTGAGTTTTAATTCTCTGTCATTATTTGATCAGTGTTTATTATTTGACTTTGGGGCTCATATAGTATGTCCTGTATCAATCGTGGTACTGATATTTTATTGTAGTCTGCTTTATTGTTTGTAGCTGTGGAAAAAAATTCAGTGCCTCTTTGCCATCCAAATGTCCCAGTAGAGCAGAATCCTACAGCTCAAATACAATGCGAGTGGCCATAGATAGTCTAGTGCAATATAATCTGTTGTATTCATGATCAGTACCATGGTTAGACTATGCAATATTCCACAAGCAAATATTTAGAACAAAGCCATTCTTATGCTATACTAAGTCAAGATGTGGGTATTGTACCAGGTCAAGATACATCTAAAGAGTCAGTTCCTTCACTCTCAGTTCAAGAAATACTGTATCTAGCAGTATAGACAATTTTTGTCCTAGAATCACTTCTGTTGCTAGGATGTATAACTGGTATGTTCTTTTAACCTTCCAAAGAACGTCTAGAAATATACAGTGTTGCCTTATATTTGAAGTGGAAGTTGTGCAACCCCCTCATTGGAACATTCTTGTGGCTTCCAGAGATATCCAGCAGTCAGCAAGGTTGTTCTCCCCATTTTTTTTTGGCCCAGAATTGCCTACTTTGGGCACCTTGCAGGTATCCCCCAATCCTCCATTCAGTCAGCTAGAAGTTATACGCCTGCTGTAGCCCATAGTCTCCACATTATAGTAAATGTTCCCTCTAATATTCAACTCTGCTGGGCAGGTCTCCACCACTTACTAAGGTGACTGTGACCCATCCCCCACCCCCAGGATCCCATCATGACCGGAACCAACAGGGCTGAAAATGATTGCTATGGGTATATGAAGGAGGAGGGAGACTCTGCATAGGGTGGTGGAGATGCAAGCAGCAGAGAACAAAGCATGGTTATAGTGTTGATTGATTTACCAAAGTGTTATTTATGGTGATTGGCTCTAAAAGGTTTCAGATTGGACTGTCACAACACTACCTTAGATGCAGGAGAGCAAGCCCTGAGATCTTTTAAGTTAAAAACATTGTTCTTCAAGTAAGCTACTGCTTCTCTCCTATGTAGTCAGTGTCACTAGTAACATGATCCTGGAAGTGTTTATATTGACTTCTGAACTGAAACCTGGCATTGTGTTGCTTTTCCCAAGAATGGGTATTAAAGATAAAGTTGATAAAATTTTGTTATGCCAGTATTGAACCCCTTCTCAGCAAATTTGCTGTAGCGACCTGAGGCGCTTCTATCTGTCACATGAGTCAGTGATTTGGAATCAATTAATCAATGTTTGGTATTATATTTGTTCCTGAGTAATATAAGTGTACCCTGTCATAATTGTGCTGGGCATTTTGCCACACGACAAGGGATTGCACCATACAATTGAGGAGTCAGCTGCAAGTCTCTAGCACATGTGTAGTCACGTAAAAGGATTTCTGCCAGTATTTATATTTACATAAAAGTAAAAGCATTTTTTTCTAAAACTCAGGGAAGAAACTTCTTGGAGAAAAAAGAGGTAATACCTCTTTAAGGACAGTGTTTGGCACTTGTAGTTTATATATATATATATATATATTCATATGGGAAGCCATATATTTAAAAATTGCTTTCTGATTGCTCTCATCATGGGCACATATTTAGCCAATTAAAAAGCTTTTTCATCAGATACTCCGAGGAAAATATATGGACTTGTTAATTTAGGGAAAGGGGAACAGCATGATGTATAAAATTATACATGGCATTGACTAGGAAGACAGAGACCTATTCTCCTCCATTTCTCATAAAGCTATTTATTTCCAAGGCCCCTTTTTGTAAAAACAACCGTGTTGGTTTGCAAACAGCATTAAAATACAGGAACATCATAAAAGTATTAGAATAACAGAAAAACTGTCTTCAAAAACAACACTAATAGTAAAGGGGAGAGTCACCCAGTGAAACTGATGGGACCTACAATAAGCTGTATTTCCTCAAAGAGTGGATAATTTATTTATGAAATCTGTTCTTATGAGATAATGGTGATTGCTCCTAGCTTAGATGGCTTTAAAAGGAGATTAATCCAGGTGATTAAGAAGAAGTCTATTAGTGGCTAGTTTTATGCTAATAAGGACCACATATAAATCACGCTTTCTGGGGCATTTTTCCAGTGAGTATCAGTTACTGGGAGGTAACAGTAGGAGGATGCCCTAAGCACATCCGGTCTCGCCTGATTTCGGAAGCTAAGCAGGGTCGGCCCTGGTTAGTACTTGGATGGGAGACCACCAGGGAATACCAGGTGTTTGTAGGTGCCTGGAGTAGGAACTGACAAACCACTCCAGTATTCCTGCCAAGAAAACTCCATGGACATGGAGTCACGTAGAGTTGGTCACGACTGTAACGACACAACACACACACAACAATAGGAGGAGGTAACTACCAATGAAGGGTTCACAGAGATGCCTTGTAGGCCACCATTTTCCTAATCCAGATGGCTCTTCGTATGATTTTGTGTTCTCTCTGCCTACATATGATTGGGACTTAGAATTCTAGCTCCCTGCCCTTTGCCCTATGAAGATGCTGGCCATAGACACTGGCAAAACATTAGGAAGAAAAACCTCCAGAACACAGCCAAACAGCCCAGAAAGCCCACAACAACCATAAAAATAATACATAATACACCTACTTAAAATATTAATATTAGGTATTTGGTCTTACTTCTGCTCTGTAGCAGCTGCGTGTGGATTAGAAACTTCTCTGGGAGAGCAGTGTTTTGGTGGCCACTCCCAGACGATGGAATTCACTGCCAAAGGAAGTTGGTTTGGCCACTTCTTTGATATTATTTCTCTAGCACACAGATACTTTCATATTTAGGTGTACCTTCAGCATCTGATTGATTGTTAAGGACAAGGTCCTGAGAGGATTTGCTGAACTTTTCTACTATTTATTTATTTATTTATTTATTTATTTATTTATTTATTGCATTTATATCCCGCTATGATAATTTTTAATTTTAATGGTTGCTTTTTCAAACGGGTCTTAATCTAACTGTTATAATAATGTTTAATGGCTGGAATTGCACAAGGTATGCCTAACAACTCTGATGATGCCATCAACCACAGACATGCAGCAGCCATTTGTGGTGAGGCATATGTAAAAGCTCCCTATTCCTTCCCCCCCCCCAAACACAATGTTCTGGGCATTCCTAGAGATTCTTTGGGAAGCCCAAAGCAGAGAAGATAATGATTTAAAGCTAGAAAAGTCCTGCTCTCTGTAGTGATTACCTGGCAGGGGTTAGTTAGGGGAATAGGCAGCTTTTAATTTCCTTGGAATGGTTTTAGCATGACTGCAGCTGTCAGAATTGCAAGACGCAACTGTACCAACTGGATTCTGCCCTGCATTTGTAGTGTGTTGCAAATTTTAAAGAACATTGTACTTGTGTTTTATTTATGTGTAAACCAAATGAATAACAAGAATAATTGAATAGATGTATGATTCTTTAAACATTTCTTACTGATAAAGCATTACAGCCCTTTCAGTTCATCCCCCCTATGTTCTTATTTTATCTTTCTCAGTCAGGAGAAATGATGGGTTGGAGTGGCCAAAATGTTGGATATCCTGAACCATTAAACAACAGTAAGTGCCACTTCTGTATTCACATAAATTTTAATTTTCTATTCTATTCTATTCTATTCTATTCTATTCTATTCTATTCTATTCTATTCTATTCTATTTGTTTTATTTTATTTTTGTTAATCTAAAATTACTGTTTATAGATTATTGTGAATAATGTTGGTTACTTAGAATCAAATAGGTAAATTGTAATTTTTCTGATATATTTCTATTTTATGATAATACAGTCTCAGTAAAAAAAGCCACTTTGCTTGTTAAATTATACATTGAAACATTTTGAAATGCATTTTGTTGTGCCTGATGTTCTGATTTTTGTTTAATGTAACATATTTATCTCTTTTGTTTTGCGTTTAACATCCTGAACATAGGATATTGTCTGACTGAGTACATATCATGGAGAGGGTTGTAGAGCTTCTAGAGATACCAATAATGATTATACAGTATTACCTTGGTTTATGACCATAATTCATTCCGGAAAAATGCTTGTAAACCAAAGTACTCTTATGTCAAAGCAATTTTTCCCATAAGAAGTAATTGAAACTCAGATAATTCGTTCTGGGGTCTCATAGACCACATACTGTACACACAAAATACCCAAACTCACAAAAGAAGTTGGCTAGAAATCCACGTCCACACTATGGTTTAGGTACCTGGCTGCAAAATCTGCTCTGCTTGGGACTAACAACTGGATTTAACTCTGTTTTTTATTGTGACAATAATAAAATGCATTTTGTAGCCCTACACACACTTGACTAGCTGTCCCATGACTAATGGTTTGAAAAATAAAAAAGGATTTTGGAAACAAATTAAATACAAATTTAAATATAAAGAAAAATAAAACCCTAACCTGCACTCCCCTTTAGAAGATTTACAAGAATTGTTTGCTTGTGTTGCAAAATGCTCTTAAATTTAGGTGTAGTGGTACTTCCATTAACAAAATGAATTCATTCCATGAACCGTTTTGTAGAGTGAAATTTTCATTAACCAAAATGCAGTTTCCTATTGAAATGAATTGGAAACCAATTGATCCATTCCAGAGGTCAGATTAAATGACTTTCACTTCCTTTTCCTTGCTGCAGTGCCCAGCAGGGGGAAGGAAGTGTTGGGTCAGGTGCCCCAAAGCAGAACCCAGCAACGCAGGGAAGCTTTGGGGTGCCTGATCCCAGCGGGGGAACCACCCCCTGTGGCTAGGCAGAGTGGCGGATTGCTTTGGCCACTCAGGAAGGTTTGAGAGTGGGAAGATTGGAACTTCCCCGGCAGCAGACTGAGTAGTGCAGCACCTGATCCACTGCTCTGCCCGGCCGCACCACCCCCTGTGGTTGGGCAGAGCGGTGGATCAGGTCCGCCACCCAGGAAGGTTTGCTTCTGTGTTGTTCACCCGCCTCCATCTCTGAGGAAGGGGGTGGTGGTGGCAGATGATGATGAAAAAGGGGTGGTGGTGGCAGTGGCCACAGCAGCTTCTTCCTCTCTCAAGCGGCCGTCTTGAGCCCTCCACGGGCAGGTGAAGGAAGGCTCCAGAACATGGAAGGGATTGAGAGAGGCAGGTGAGGCGGCCTTGAGCTGTTGTATGTGTGTGAGAGAGGAGAAACCAGCTCGCTGCAAGCCCAGAGGGAAGTAAGATGTGAGTGCCTTTGGCTTTTGGGCACACCAAAGACTTTCATTCCTCCCCCACTCCACCCCATGCTTATCCTTACCCACTCCTGAAAAGAAAGCACATGAAAAGCAAGGGATGGAGGTAGTGGCCACCAGACGGCCTGGCTTCACTCTCACCAGCTGTTTTCCAGCTGTTACCCGAAAGCTGTAGGCTGGGGCAGCCCATTGGAAATTTTCACAAACTAACACATGGCTGTTTCCGGAAATTTTGTTTTGCTATCCAATTTTTTTCACTGACTGAGGCTTTACCTAATCGAGGTGTTACTGTACTCTTAAACCAAGGTATTACTGTAATAATCTTAGTGGAAAGAGGGCAGATAGCCATGGAACACAGGACCTTCTCTGTTACTGCCGCTAAATTTTGGAACTCCCTCACTCAGGAAGCCAGGCTCGCCCCATCTTTGCTGTCCTCCTAGAAGCAGACAGACCTTTCTCTTCAGTCACATTTTTCCTCTGCAACTTGCTGCCTCATTGTAGCTTGGATTGCTTTGCCTTATTGTGTTGCATGTGTTTTTGGTGTGGTTTTTGCTTCCTGTTTTTTGCTTGGTATTTGCTTGATCCTTTTGAGTTGTATACAGTAGTCCCCCACCACGATGCAGTTCATCCATTATGGTCCCTGTATATCGCATATTTTTCTTGAGAGAAGCACACTTCCAAAGAGTGGCTTTTAACCCCCTCCTGGCACCTCAGCAAACTGACCTTGCCCTGCTCCTGGCAGTGCACGCCAACAGCAACAGCCCTAGATCTGTTTGCTGAGGCATCAGGAGGGGGTTAAAAGCCTCTCTTTGGAAGTGCACACCAGCAGGAGCAGCCCAAGGTCAGTTTGCTGAGGTGTCAGCAGAGGGTTAAAATCCTCTCTTTGGAAGTGCATGCCAGCAGCAGCAGCCCAAGGTCAGTTTGCTGAGGTGTCAGGAGGTGGTTAAAAGCCTCTCTTAGGAAGGGGACGCCAGCAGGAACAGCCCAAGGTCAGTTTGCTGAGGTGTCAGGAGAGGGTTAAAACCTCTCTTTTGAAGTGCATGCCAGCAGGAGCAGCCCAAGGTCATTTTGCTGAGGCTTCTGCATTTTGCTGAATTTCCTTTATCGTGGATGGGGCAGGCACCTAACTCCCACAATAAATGAGGTAGTACTGAACTTTCTATTTTTAGCTTTACATTTTGTCTTTTCATGATGTTAGCTTCCTTGGTTCTTTTTTAAGAACAAAGCTGGGGAGAAAATGTTTTAAAGAGATAAAAATAAATGTTTGTCTGTTAAAGCAAAAGCAAGAGATTCTTGTGACATCATAAAGACTAATAGGCTTTTGTTGATGTAAATTTTAATCAGCTATGTAAGCTGAACTAATCTGTAGTTGATGAATTTTTTACCAAACAAAATCAGTATTTAAGATGCCGGAAGACTCTTGTTTTCAGTGATTATTAGGTAATCAAGATGCTTCTGATTTTTAAAAAATTGTCTTTTTGCTTTTTATGTAGGATATTGATGTGCTGCCATAGTTGCATCTTGTTTTGGGGCTTCCTTTAGGCATCTGATAGACTTCTGTGGGCCTCGAATACTGGAATTTTGTTCTGATACCTATTCTTATGTATACTTATTTCTAAAATTCAGGGGCCATGACATCAAATGATCCCCACTCTTGAGGCAGACCTGTGAGGCCACCGGCAGAATTCTCTTGCCCTTTCCCAAATCAATGTCTTTAACTACACTGAAAAATTAATGGTACATTTTAATTTTGTCCATGAATTGGGCAAATGCCATGAAAAGAATATAACAAACTGTTCAATATTTGCTGGAATTTATGGGTGGAATCTGTATTAAGTCATAACTTAGAAAAGCAGCTTAAATCATGGATGCCTCCGTTTGTCAACTAACCTTATCTTTTTTTAAGAATTGATGAACTTAAGAACTGAGCATCTGTGCTCGGTGAAAACGTATTAGCAAAAATGATGTTCTGTAACTTTCACTGGAATATTAAATTGACAAATACTGAGGACAGAACCTTATTTTTAAATTGTGTTTGTATAAGGGAAGCCATATAGATGGCTATTCATTCATGAGGTCCTGGTTCTGTTCCTCGATGCATACCCACTTGTGATCAGCCGCATGCCTGACAATACAATCACTACTTCATTAGTAGTAGTGTACTACTAACTTCATTAGTAGTGTAACCAATTTGATACAAGGCTTACGCAATTTATCTTATGCAAGGGAAAACCTGCAATAGAATTTTGACAACCATCTTCCAGGGTTTTTCTCCTCCTCCATCATTCTGTCCCCAAACTTTGCCATTTCCCCTTGAATCTCAGGTGTAAACTTCTTCCTGCTACCCATTATTTCTTTTCCTCATTGTTGTACCCTTGGCTTGTCCTTCCTCATTTCTGTGGTTATGTTTGACCCTCTTGGAGATATATTGCATCACCCTTTTCATCCAGTTGTCTTTCTTGACGTACAGCAGCAATACCTTTGCTATGCACAGAGATTGCCCCACTACCCACAAACACTTCACACTGTTAAAACTTGTAAAGCATCCTTGAAATGTAGCTTCCTGGGCCAACTTACTTGATATTAATAGTGACCAATATGACTATGTTCTAGTTGCTTATTCTCTGGATCCTGTAGAAGCTGGCTTTGTTGAGTGCAAAAGAGTACTTTTCATATACCTATGATTGTTATGGCTATCCAAATTAGGAGACCTTCAGTATGTACGGCAGCCATTTTGGAGCAGGAATCAACCCAGTTCATGTCACCAATTCACTTAAGTATTTTTAAATAATAATGTTTTAAAAGTAATGGCTACAATATCAACATAGATCAGAGTATGTGAGGAAAGTATATCAATTCCCCAACTCCAACAGTCAGTTCCTTTAAAAATATTTTGTTCCTCACTTAAAAGACAATTGAAAGTGATTGAATTCTGTAGCTGGTGTCAAAATTCAAAGAAATCTCTATTTCCAGAGCTATTTTCTGGCTAATAAATGGGGAGGAATATTTTCAGAAGATTCACTGTGGGCAGGAGGAAGGTGCTAACCTTCAGACTGATGGCTGTCTTACATAACTACTCTCAGGTTGAGTACCCAGCAGACATGAACCTGACTAGAAATGAGCATGAATCAAACTATGAACCAGAAAAGCTGACATTTAGTTTTGCTTAAACAAAACATATGACCACCTACCCCCTTCCCACTGCCCCTTTCACCTCCCTACCTGCCGGTCCCACTTCCATGTTGCTCCAGCACGGCAGTAGTGTGATGGTTGTGGCAGTGGCAGTATCAGCAGGGGCTTCATCAGTGTGGTGATGCAATAAGAACTGGTAGGCCCCCACACACCAGGCATGATCCAAAAAAACCAACCATGAACCAGTTCAATTTCCTGGTTGGTTCGTGGTGGTTCATAGTGGCTTGTGGCTAACCACAAATCATCATGAACCACCATTTTTCAGATTTGTGCTCTTCTCTAAACATGATCAACAGAAGCTGAAGAAGAGAGATTATGAGGAGAATTGGTGGATGGGGGGAAAAGGACAAATTATCCTTTCTTCATAGAATGAATGTGTTTCCCTTATATGCATTATTCAGGTGTTCAGATGAGAGCTAAATCTTGAACAGATGAGGAAGAAGAGAAGGCTACCCCCTCCCATCTCTGTTGCTAGTCTCCCCCATGGAGATCAGCATCAGAAAAGGGTAAATCTTCTGTACATATGGACACTTTCCATGCAACTAAAAACCCTGACTTTCAGTCTCATAGACTGTACATGTAGAAGACTGTCCCCTCTTCACACTGCTATCCACAGCAAAGGGGTTGGAAAAATTCAGATTAAATCTTCCCATACTTTCATACATACAGTGTATAAGGCTGTTGCTGTAAATCAGTGGTTCCCAGCCTTGGGTAACCCAGATGTTCTTGGACTGCAACTCCCAGAAGGCTTAAAGATATATATTGTTTATTAAGTTATTATGTTTTAAATTTATTACATTATCTATCTATTGTCTTGTTTGTTGGTTTGATATATGTTCAACTTTGTATACTGCTCAGAATTTAGCGATAAATTCATCGCTAGCTTTGCTGGCTGGGGTTTCTGGGAGGTGCAATCTGAAAACACTTGGGTTACCCAAGGTTAGGAACCACTGCCATAGATAATCTGAGTCTTCTGAATCTTTAACACTGATAATAAGCAGGTAGGTATCTGATGCAGCACATAGTATTCTTATCCTTACCACTGGTAAAGTCAAACAAAAGTAGTTTTGTAACTGAAAAAGTTGGCACTCATCTTGGGTATTGGCTTAACAACAAACGTTGGACAGTGCATGTTTATTTCTGTTATAAGAAATAATTCACCCTGAATATCATATACTGGAGAACTTGAACGGGTAGGTCCTGTTACATTAATGTCCACCTTTTGGTTAGTCCATATGACTCTGTTTGGCCACTGTAGGAGCAGAATAGTGGGGTCAATAAGTCTATTCTCTGACCCAGAATAGTTTTTCTTATGTTTTTCCAACTGGCTAGACAAAAAGAGTATGTGAAACAAGTGTGTCTTGTCATAATAAGAGGAGTATGGAACTTGTTACAGAGACTACAGGACAGTGTGGTCACTAAAGATCTGTCCATCATTCAGTGTAGATAGATCAAAGTGCTTAATGTTGTCCACTGATTATTAAGATATATCTCTAGCTTTGTGGTGCAGTTGTTAAATGCCTGTACTGCAGCTAAAACTGTGCTCATGACCTGGGGTTCAATCCCAGGTAGCCGGCTCATTGTTGACTCAGCTTTCCGTCCTTCCGAGGTCAGTAAAACGAGTACCCAGCTTGTTGGGGGGCGGGCAGTCTGTAGCCTGCATAATTAAATTGTAAACCTCCCAAAGAGTGCTTGAAGTGCTATGGGGCCGTATGCTTTGCTTTATTTCTCAATTCTTTACTGCAGTTTTTGCAGAGGTTTGTATGACATTTCCAACTAAAATCAGGCCAGGCCCAGTGCTTCCAGTTGTCTTATATTTAGGTTGTCTCTTTTTTGGCATTGCTGTTCTGCCATTAACAACAAAAAAGGAAGTGATGATTTCCCTGCAACTTGGTAATGTTGGTAATACATTAAAGGACCAGAAATGGGAATAGGAAATAATGGTAATAAAACAAAAAAACCACGAATATATTGAAGGAACATAAGTTTTGTATGATATTCTGATACCACAGGTTTTCTTAGAGAGTTTCTACTGGTGCATTGGAAAGTTCAGTTATAAACAAAGGTCATAAAATAATTTGATAATTTGGCATTGCTTGGTTAATTATTAAGTGTCATATGTAATGCCAGTATCCCATTCAGTTTTGTTTAGCCTTGATTCTAGTTAAAGAGAAAACAGTCCATGTTCAGAATAAACCTTTTTAAAAATGAGATACTAGCTCTTTAAATATAAAATTTGTGTACTCATTCCCTCATATGCTGTGCCTTTGCCCTGCCCATACTGTTACGCAAAGAGTTTTTAGATCCAATTCTGTCTGAGTTCCCTGGGCCCCCAGAGGAATACACAAGCTTTTTACTTTGTGTCAATTCTGGATGGGTCACCTTACAAGTTGCAGATTTTCTAGTGAGAGTGCATCCCCTTTGGTTTTTTAGCTATTGTTTTATTTGATAATGCTCTCCCACATCACTTGTTTTGGTTGTGTTATATTTTCTCTGTTTTTAATGCCAATAAAGGTGTATGTACGTACATGTAAATTTGTGAACAAGTTTTCACAATAGCAAACGAATATAGTTCACCAAATTCAAAGAGTAAATATGTTCTTTTTGTACATTAGTTAGGAATAAATTCTGTCTACATCTGAAATGTCCACGTGGAAACCAAAAACCATGGAAAATTCTTTATCTGAAAACACTTGTTTTTCTTCCCTAACTCATTTATTACTTTGGACTTCTCCATGAAATCAGGAACTCTGTTCCTTAGGAGTCCATCTGCTCCTGCTGTTTGTTCACCATCTGAAATCATAATCATCTGTTTGTGACACACTAATCATTTTCACAGTAACTAATTGTGACGTCACAAACAGATGATTATGATTTCAGGTGGTGAAAAACCAGCAGGAACAAATGAACTCCTAAGGAACAAAGGAGAATAAGCATGGACAAAAACAGATATTCATGACAAAGCATTTTCCCCAAGTTTATGTGAATATAGTGTTTTTTTCCTGCTTATTAAACAGTCTCAAAAATATTTTAACTTCCTTTTGCCAAAGTCCTAGAAATATATTGTCAGTGCATGAGGGAAAATATAGTGGTATTGTCAGAATGCTTTTGGATTAGCAAAAATAAGACAGATATTTATGAAATTCTGTGTACTTGCAAGCTTTTCTCTCAAATGAGAAACACATTTGTTTTACATTTATAGAACTTGTGCTGAATAATTCTGTGAATTCTCTCTTGTGTGTCTCCATATGTTGCTTTTGATCCAAGGACAGAGAATGTTAGTGGAGCCCTCCTGTGGCTTATTTAACACTTGTGAATTTTCAATGGATAATAACTCGTCATTTCAATATTGAGTAAAATGTCTTCCTTATGTTTTCTGTATCCTCAAATTATATCTGCTGGGCACAGATACTATTTTTTGCCTTTATTGTCTTCCTAGTATACATCTAATAATACCATACATTATGTATTATAATGTGGTTTACTAACTTATGCTTAGGTTTGCTTTTTGATTTGCCACAGTTGGGTACCATAGTTTTGGATTATTTCTGGAATTCTTCTTCAGCATTCATGCCTCTCCCATGCAGCAGGGCAGAATGGATGCATTCTTCTAAACACTTAAAATTATTGTCTGTTCTGAACTTCAAAATGCAGTTTCCCTTGCCTTGCTGACCATAATCCTGATTTGTTCTGATTTGGATATATATTCAGTGTACATAACTTAATGAAATATTTCTCCCAAGCCACAGCTGGCACTATGGGTCATCTTCAGAAGGTCTCCCTGGACATTACAACCATCTGCCTTTGATCACAGTGTCCTTCACATCTCTTAGAGGAGTTTCCCTGCATTCTTATACAATCATCCCCTGCTGTTTTGTGGTTCAGGTACCGCAGTCCCACTACATTGTGGGATCGCAGTACCTGCACCGCGGGGGGCGGGCAGTGGGGGGCCATTGGGTCACTCTGCGCCACCCCTCTGCAAAGCCTCGGAGCCATGCGGGGGGCGATCAGGTCGCTCCGTGCCGCCCCTCTGCGCTCCTCCGCAAAGCCTTGGAGCCGCATGGGGGGCATCGGGTCGCTCCGCGCCGCCCCTCTGCAAAGCCTCTGAACTGTGCGGGGGGCAGCAGGGTGCCATTGGGTCGCTCCGCGCCGCTCCTCTGCGCTCCTCCGCAAAGCCTCGGGGCCGTGCGGGGTGGCGACAATCTCCATTGAAATGCATTGAGTCAATGGATTTCAATGGAGAAATTTTCCCCTTTGGAAAGCATTGAGCCAATGTTTTCCAGTGGGGAAAATTTTCTCCATTGAAATGCATTGGCAAAGCATTTCAATGGAGACGGCCCCGGACAAGAAGTCTCGGTCGGCGCAGGCGGGTGGTGGCAGGAGGTCAGATCCCCCTGCTGCCACCAGCGCATGCTGCCCCAAGACTTCTCAGACAGGCACGCAATTGCGCCCCCGCCCCCAAGCCCCACCCCACCTGCTTCCGCATATCGCGGATTTTCATGCATTGCGGGTGGGGTGGGTCCCTAACCCCCGCGATGGGCAGGGGGTTACTGTACACCCCATTGTAGAAGCAGCAGATCCAAATCCGCGTAGAGAGTACAGAGAATGTATTTACTTTGAAGTTATCCTCAATATTTCCTTTTTTTAATGAAGCCGTGAAAAGTTGACAAGTAGACATTCCTATAGGCCTCTTTCGTGCTACCTTGGAAGATGCACTGACAGACTATCAAACGAGGTGGACTGTCCACCTTTTCACCCACAATCATACTAATCAGTACCTTGAGTTGACTTACATTTTCTCAGCTAGTCTGTGAAGATTCTCAGTCATCCGGGTGAGTTTATCAGGAAGTTGAGTCATGGCAACTGGACTACTTTTCTTGAGAGACTGAAACATTTCGCTGCACATCCAACCATTTTCTCAGGTTTGCAGTACAGTTTTCTGGAAGGAGCTAGTACACTGTATCCCAGAACTTAGGAGTCTTCCATTGACTTTGTTCCATGTTATGGTTAATGACCTCTTGACCTCCTTTCTTGCACATTCATACAGATGAGAGATTCTTTAAGAAGGCATCGTCTTTATAGCTAAAGCTTTCTTTCATGTCATCTCGAGAAGGGACAGTCACCTCTCTTGTCCAGGTTGAGTGGTTACATATATGTGCAATACATTCTGAAGAATCTAATAATTCTGCTTGTTTACATTCACAGATGCCTGATATCTCATATTTCTGTTACCCTAAATTTGTATACATAAGCTGTTCTCAGTATTCTTTCCTGGTTTATTTCCGTGGTGGTTCTAGACATCCCTTCTATTTATTAAGAACAGACACTGCTGTTCCTTTTGTATCTGTTGTTTTACTGGGTCACTCATATTACTGGTCTTGTTCAGCTTTTGTGGTATTATACCTTCTAGAAATGATATAGATATTTTATTAATAAAATAGCATGGTTTCTTATAGTTTGTAACACTAAATGTTGAAAAGAAAGGTACAGAGGATTAAATATAAAATTATTGTTCTTTGTGTTAAAATTTAAATGCCTATTATAGAAGTTGATTCATTCAAAAAAACCTAATTAGTGGGTATGAAGGGATATTTAAATTAGCAATTGTAGCTATGTATTTTATATAGTTTAATTTCATAACTAAATCAAACAAAATCATAAAACTTTGCTGTGTTGAAGTATCTCTATGGTACATTAATTTGAACAGATAAGGCAGAGAGGTATATGGAATTTGTTTTCTGATGTGAGGTCTGCATTTCGTCCCCTAATTATAGTGGGGATACAGAAACTATTATATGATGCTATCTACAACATGTGAACTTTGTTATAAATATCTTCAGTAGTTGATATGAATAGCAGAAACCTCAAAGGAGTATTGAGTGACATAATTTGTTGACGTGTGTAGAGCTTCCAAATCATCAAAACAAAAGGTGTTACATAAGTTGAAAGTCCTTGTCATTATTGCTAATTGAATGATGTTATTACAGTAATGTGGATACAATTTAAAAACATATGGTATATTATGGTAGATAACTTTTTATTCATCCTATGATCCATATTAGTTGTTTTAACATTTAAAACGATTAGTAATCTGGAAGAATTCCCAACTATTGTTCCAGACAGCAGTTAGATATTTGGGTGGATCATGTAAAAACACTGAAAAGGCTGAGAGAGCATGTGAAATGTTTGTTTGAAGTGATATTACATCACTGGACTAGACATCTGTACTTTTTGATGTGGTTTTCTGAGGTTTATAGTATTGTACAGGAATTTAAATGGGGTTTCTTTTATTATATTCTATTATTTCTGAACAAATGTGGCCCCTTCTCTCACTTTTTCTGATAAAGTTGTTGAATTTGTATATATTTCTGAAGTGTCTTTTATGGCAACAGAATTTACATTAAGGCCATATTAAGCGGAAATGTGAGCACTGTTTTTGTCCCAGCAAATATGGCAGCCAAATTGTTGAGGGCCAGGCAAATATGTGAGGTAGATCAGTGCTTTCCTTTTGTAATATACCACATCAGTTACAGAGCAAAAAGTTGGAGTCGTCTTCTGATTGTTAAGAAGAGCAGTACACATATTGGAGCCATCTGTCTCATTAAACAAGAATATTTAGTACATTGTACTCTACCATATTCTACTGCTGACACCTAGTTTCAGCAATTGCATAAATGAAGCTCTGCTAAACCACACCAAAAGCCCATCTAGCCAACATAGCATCCAGATTGCACAATGATGAACTGCTTATGAGAAGCTGCACAGTAACATCCATCCTCTAGCGTTCTCAGTAACTGCTTTGAGGGGCAGACTGCCTGCTGTACTGCAGGCCACCCCTGACTAGTAGTTGCTGGTAGCCTTGTTCATGAAGTTGTCTAATTGACTATTAAACTGTCAAAACTGGTAGTCCAAAGAAAGAAGGGATGGATGGATGGATGGATGGAAGGGAAGGAGGGAGGGACAGAGAGAGAGAGAAGGAGGGAGAGAGGGAGGGAGGACGGTGTGAAAATAGTTTTTTTTTTCTCCCTCTATCTCCTACCGCCATGCCATCTTGCTCTCCGCTGTATTTGTGTGGAGATTTTGTTTTTTAATCTTTTTAATCTTTTATCATTGTTCGCCGCCCAGAGTTCCCGTGTAGGGAAGATGGAGCGGGATATAAGCCCTTAAATAAATAAATAAATAAATAAATAAATAAATAAATAAATAAATAA
>JAHTLZ010000204.1:33905638-33937488 GCA_023846285.1 Phrynocephalus versicolor
TTATTATTATTATTATTATTATTATTATTATTATTATTAAACATGCTATAATATATTTTGGTCTCATGCTTACTTCTGCACCTCCCCCACCTATCTTTCTTTCTCTTGTTCTTTTTAATTTCCTCCCTTCACTTCTTTATGTGCATAAGATTGACTCTCTTCCATCTCTCTCTTTAATTTGTGAACCTTCTTTCTAGTATTTATCTGTATGTGGGCAATTGTCTATGTATGGAGCAGAACTAGTTTTGATTTACCAGCCAGGCTCTCTGTTCCACACCTTAAGTTGCTTTTAAAAGTTTGGAATTGTGGTAGGCAATTAAAGCAGTTTGCTTTGAGGGAGAAAGCTTCATATTTGCCAAATATACAGGATATATATTGAAAACTGGAGGAAAGCACATCATGCACTTGATATGTTCAGATTCTTGCTGCCTTTGCACTTTTGCAGAATGTTCCGACTGCAACGAACACAGAGAGGAAATGCTTGCTCCAACTGAATCAGTGTGTCAATGAGAGCTGGATATTTTCTGTAATTTATTTTATCTGCATACAGGATAAAACAAACGTCTAGGAAAGAAAATTTAGTTCTTGGAAATTTTCATTATGTCTTGACAAGATTTTTCTTTTACATTTCGTTGAGGTGCTCGTGTCTGATATGATTATTATGTTATCACAGAAGCAAAGGATTCCTTGTGGTAGTATTTGCCAAGATACTCCCTTGCTTCTTTAGCTGTAGTAAAGGTTAAGAAGGTTAAGAAGTACAAATATAAATAAATAAATAAATAAATAAATAAATAAATAAATAAATAAATAAATAAATAAATAGTATACAATGACTAAGTACTGGTTCTGTATGTATCATTCTTGGCCGAGCTTGAAAAAAAATAGAAATTTTGTTCCCTTTTTTCCAGGTTGTTTCTGAACATGCTTAATTCTCCCTGAACTTCAGCAGACAATTTCTCTAACTCCAACTTGTTCCTTTGTATCAAGAAGCTGGTGATTTTTTGGCTTCCTACCCGCATCCCCTTTTGTTCAGTTCAGCTTAATACCTTGGCTGCCTGAGTTTTTGGAATGAGCGTGAAGCTCTGTACTGGATCACTGAGCACCGGGGGAGAGTGTTGAACAGAATCTCTGTGGGAAATGGCTTAGGAGGCTGTCAAATGCCTATCACCAGTCTTTTCACCATCTGAGTACAGAAAGCTCTTTCTGTTTGAGATTTTTTAAAAGTCACTTCCTTTACAGGTTAGCTTTATCATGCAGGTTTACCAATTAGGAGAATGTACATTTACCAGCATGCCCCCTGTTTTATGTTTCTTGAGCACTTCCGAGTTGGATGTTTTAAATATAAATATACATTAGTTCCTGTTCTCCAAGGACAATAATCATTAAGTTGTCTGTTTCTTAATTATAAACATAGCTTTTTTCTCTATTGATAGCCTTGCACTCTGTTCAGTTCTTGTAAGTTCTATTTTTAAATTAACAAAATAATCAAAACCGGCTCCCAATAGGTAATAATAACATACAGTGATAATAAAAACAAATGTATCCATATTAATTTTCTAAATCTTATTTGCAAATCTCTGACTAGAGGGCATATGTTTTTTAAAAAAATGATATTTAATTTAACCCTACAGAAATTCAATTTCTATATAAAACACACATGTGTTACTAACCATAAATATTTCAAAACTACTGGGACCACTATATATACTTACATCCCCTTTTTTCCCTGCTAGGCAAGCTTATTAAATTATTCATTACGTTTTACTGCAGTCCTGTGTTATAAAAAGAGTAATGCTGTACTTTGATTCAGTTAAAATTAGTGAAGCCAAGGACTTTGCTAAAATTTGAAGAATCTGAATAAGGCCTGCTTATCATTTCAACTCATGTTTATTATTTAAGCCACGGTTGGAGATTTGTTGTTAAGCAAAATCAGCTGCACATAAAAGCCAAGATTTTAAAGATATGCCATTTCATTTATTGTTTTTATAACATAAATAGAAAACAGAGAGGGCGGGATGAACGATGTAAATGAAATTTGTTTAAATATTTGGTCAAATTAGTTAGCGTGCTGGTTTGATTGATTGGTTGATCTCTCGGTTAAATATCCTCAGCACCTAACAACAGACACGATTCGTTGAGTGAAAATTCCCACAGGAATTAACTGAAACTTGCTAGATGTGTCAGGGCAGCCTTGAACTTGTTTACTTTATCATGCATAAAGTAACTTCATACCAAAAGCCACATGTGAAAGGGGGTGGAATCAAATCCACCCTCTCTCCCCAGTCTTGTCTTCCTGAACACCATTAATGTGAGTAGTTTTTCCTACCTTGGCTCTATCCCGGAAGTAAGCCAGATTATGTTGCGGGGAGGAACTTCTTGACAACATGAAGTACAGTGAGGTAACAGTTGCAGAGAGGGTAGCCATGTTAGTCTTTCCAAGAATTGCAGGCAAAAATCGAAGACAAGCAAAACAAAACAAAAGACACAAAACATGTGGTACCTTTAAGACTAACTTTCATAGTGAGGTAACAGAGTAGTATCCATTTTAAAGAAGGCATTATTTTATCTCTGTAACAAATTCATGTTTCAGTCTTTGTGGTAGCCCTGAATATTCTAAAAAGAAATTTAACCCTTCATTTTAAAAAGGATATTCACTATGTCACGCTACATATCTGTGCTATGTCGTATGCCAATAAAGGTTGTTGTTGTTGAGTAGGCTTTATGCATTATTCCTGAACACGTCTCTTTGTTACAAGGATAGAGCCCATTCCTACATAATATTTATTTATATTTATATTTATATTTATAGACCGCCCTACTTTAAAATAATAAATTATCTGGGAAACTTGTAGCTCTTCTACTTTGTAGATCTCCGTACTTCTACAGAGTAGGACAAAAGGTTTTCTGAAAGTACAAAACAGGCATTCCCCACTCTGTATGAGACACCTCTTCTTCAGTACTTCTGTCCGATGCCAGCTCACACTGTGACAAGAACAGCTCTGTTAAGATCTCGGACTATATTGACATATTTTGTTGTCATTTGCCACCTAGTACTCTATTATTATACTAAGATTAAATTTCCATGGTGATGGCCAAGCAAAAGAAGCAACCATTTTCTAGAATATTAATTTAGTAAGTTTCAGTAGATTTGGTCTGCAGGGAATAAGACTCAAGCCTGCATGCCTCTCCTGGTCTCATGGCCCACCAATAGCAACCAGCAGTTTTAACAAGATACAATGATATTACGAAAAGAAATAGCTTTGTTCCACTTGGTTCAGACTTCTTTATAAAGGGAACTCAGGATTGATAGGTATCCTGCCCCACTTCTAAATTAAAACTTAGATAATTTATTGGTGTTCCATTTTTTTTTGTTAGATGCGCAAACCATTATAATTTGGATTTCTTGCTTTGGAAAACTTCCTTTGAAATCTTAATATAGGTATTTCCTTTGCTCTAGTAACATCATAAGGGGAGTTTAACCAGGATCCATCAGAAATGCTCCCCACTTCCTCTCCCCCATCATGACTTTGAATATCACAAAGTATAGTGGTCATCTATACTGTATATTTTTTCCAACTGTTTTCCACCTAAAGAAATTCATACCATGTGCGATAGACAGGAACTTCTAAAGATGTTTCTTTCAATATTTCTGTCCATTGTTCATCAGAAAATATAACATGAGTATGTTATACGTAAAAGTTAGGATGAGAAACTGAATAAATCCACACATACCACATTGCCCTCTACAGACCAAGCTTATAGACCAGATGATGTAACAGGTAAGACTTCCTTCTGTCATTCCATTCCTCACACAGAGTCATTGGGAATGCTATCTCTGCATGGGAAATGGCTCGGTTTGAATATATTTCTTCTTCTCCCCATTCACATTTCTGACTAGGAATACAAATGAGTAGAGATGTAAAATTTCTGGAAATTTTGAAGCTTGGGGGGAAAAACTTGGTTCCCCCCCCCCATTCCCAGGGGTGTGTGTGGAAATTTTCAGAAAAATTGAAAAAATGCTACATTAGCACTTCCCTCCCTTTTACAGCTTGACATCATTCTGTTACTTTAGGAACATAAAATATGACTATGGCTATGGACACTTTGACTTGGCATAAAATTATCACAACTAGCATATTACAAACAGAATTTACTTTTAAAATAATATTTATCTGTAATTTTTACAGATTGTAGTTTCAAGTTTATTGCGGTCATATGACCCGTATAAACAAATATACAGTGAATCATAAAAACAATGAAAAAGAGTAAAACTACGAATGGGTAAAAACATCAGGAAGATGGATGAATGGTCGAGGTAATCTCTGCTCTCTTGCGTATGGTGGCCTGAAAAAACTTTGCTACCTGGGCTGTAACATAAGAATTCTTATCTATTAAACAGTATTGGACTAACCATCTAGAAGGGTGGCCTTGGAACTTCTTCAGCAATGGAGCAATTAAGTTGTTTCTAATATGATCATAAAAAGGGCAAAATAAAAGCATGTGTTGGATAATTCCGGGGACTGGTTTCCACATGGGCAGAATCTTTCTTGGTGCGGAATCCCCGTAAACCTACCCTGAAGGAGTGCTGATGGCAATACATTCATCCTGGCCAACATGAAAGCTCTACAAGCCTGTGGTGAACAAAGTGAGGTTAAATATGCTGCGGGGGTCTTATACGTTGGAAACACATCTTGTGACAAAGGGGAGCAGGTTCTGTGTGCCAGGGAGAAAAGTTCCTGCCTCTCTATGTCACTTAGCCTCTGGTTAAGAATTCTTAGAGCCTGTTTCTGCCCTAAAGTCAAGATATGGTCAAGTGGGATACCTACAGACCTAATTTTTTGATTAATGAAGGATTGCCACTGGCTTTGGTAAGAATCAGACAGCATGTTAGACACATACCCCAGTTGGTTTGCACAAAAAAGGATTCTAAGCCAGTACTTTAGGGTCTGAGTCCAGGCGTTAATTTCCAATCTACCCACTCCTGCCTCAAGGCACAACACTGCATAGGGTACGCAGTTTGGGACCCACAGAATCTGACGCAAAAAAGCAGATTGAATTTTTTCAACCTCAGAGTTGAATGCTTTGATCCACACTGAGATGCCGTATAATAATTGAGCCCTTGTTTTTGCTTGAAAGACCTGAATGTCTGATGGGACATGGAGACCTCCACTTCTGTAGAAAAACCGAGCCACTGCTTGTGAACTACATTTAGCAAGGTTAAGGGCGTGGCTTCTCGGCCTTTTGGCTAAGATCAAGTGTAATATTTGTAATTGTAAATAACAAATGGAGTAACAATCTTCTGAACTGTTTACTAGTTTATGTGGAACAAAAAACTCTACAAAACAATGTTTAAAAATCCAGAATTAGCAATTATTCATATTTCCTCTTCACAGTATTAAATAGAAATAAAATAAAAACCTCATTCTCATAAAAAGAATTGAAGAGGGGGGAAATGTATAGAAGGGAGTGGGACTAAGTTTTATTGATATTTTTTAGAAATGATCTGGAAAATATTTGAACACCCCGTATTAAAATATTTTATTAATCATGTTAATAAAATAAACATTCCATAATAATTTGTTCTTTTTTCAATTTTCCAATTTTTCAGAAAAAACAAAAACAAAAAAGGCTTCGGGGGTGGGTGGGATTTTTTTTGTCTGATTTTTTCCATATTTGTAGGCCTTCACATCTCCACAAATGAGTCAGGATAACTATGTTAGCATCTCCAGTCTCAAACTGGCAATATCAGTAGGGTTCCTCCATCAATGCTAAGGATGTGAGCTACATGAAGAGATACCTCTCAAATACATTTTAATACCTAGGATAGGGTATGGAGCTTCAGGGAGTATGAGATTGGCTAGTATCCTCATAGGATGAATCTAGCTTCTTAGCAGTTGAAGATAACTCTCTCCTCATCCAGAGGATTGTCTGAAGAACATAGAACAATAACATAGTGTGTTTGTTATCATTTATGATGCTAACAAGCAGGCAGTGATCATGTATTCCATACAGTTAGCTAATCATTCTTTTTCTGAAGCTGATAAAACTGAAAACTATTATATCACATAAAGACCTAGTGCGAACATGATTTCTTTTTACATCCAAGTGGTGCTTAAGATTCAGTCTGTATTTGTAAGCTGTGTTAATGGTATTTTGAGAAGGTAGTTGCATGAAGGCAGTGCCCATGAAATGACATTTATGTGAAGTGGGCCACCAGGTTGCTGTGCCAATTTTTCAACATACCAGTTTAAACATGCCAGGCCCTACTACCAGGAATCCACCTAATACAAGTGGTTTGCACTGAGCTGCTTCTGTGCAGTTGTGTTTTGAAAAAGATATGTCCATATGAAGAAAGCCAGTATCTGTTAGTATATAGAATTGTAGGACTGGCTCATATACTGGTATGTATGGGTGTTACTTGGTAAGTCAATTCTAATAGTACTGTAGTCATCTTCTGTGAGTGGGATGTTACTATTGACAGGGAAACCATAAGTTTCATGATCTGGTATTAGAAAGATTAAAGATTTTTTAATCTTTTCAATTGTTAAAACACAGTGTGAGCTTATAATTAACGAAGTGCCCAGTATAATCCTAGTGTTATGAGGAAGCATTCTTCCTTCATGGGCGTGTTTTCATGCAGATGTTGCTGAGTGTTTAAGTGACTACCCATTGAGGAGAAAGCATCAGACCCTTCTGTCACATAGGTCTGAATTATATTGGCCAAAATCCCATTGCTTAGCATAGTAAATTGCACTAGAGTAGGCACAATGGAGATTTGGTGAGCCATATGTTCCATTTATCCAAATAGCCCCATTGTAATGGTGACTTGTGTTAGCATTGTAAATCACAGTTAGAGTAGACACATTTAGATAAGTGGACCTTGTGGAGCTATTGACTCACTAAATACCAATTGATCTAATTGATCTATTATAATGTAAGTTACTATGTTAAGGAACATACTTTGTCCATTGAGTCTCTCTAGTCCAATATTGTCAACTGTGACTGGTGATGCTTCCCCAAGTTTCCTAGCTTTGCTGGGAGATATTGAAAACTAAACTGGGATCTTTTCCATAAAAAGTATATGCTATGCTATTGCCATGTGATCCCATTTCAGTATATAATCTGCAATGCTAACCAGACCCAAAGATACCTAGCTTGTAAAATGATATGAAATTGCCCACGTTCAGGATTGTATACTGTTCATAGTTAGCAGGATGACTGATTCCAAAAGTTTAAAAAAAGATATTGAACATCATTGGTGTAATCAACCAGTTGGCCTTTTTAATAAGGAAAAAAACATTTTGTGGATGCAGAGTAGAGTGTTGTCTTATTTTCTTTATTCGGCTTTGAAAATTTAAATGCTATTCAGAAAGGAAATGAGATTCTACTAGATGTTTACAAGGAAGAACAGTGAATCTTTTTGGACTGACAAATACATGAACTCAGTGCTGTTTACAAGAAAGAGAAGTGAATCTCTTTGGACTAAGTTTGAAAGATGCATGAACTCCGTGCTGTTTGCTTCTTAAAATACAGATAAGCAGGAAATATCAGAGAGCAATGCCACTGACCTTCCGAAATCCAAGATACTGCATAAAGCGCAATTAGCATAACATTTCTAAGTTAATGAACTGAAAGATGGGTTGCATGTAGATGTTTATTTCTGCTTGGGGTGGGGGCTTGGACTTGATGGTGCTCACCCTATAGTTCACTCATCCCATCACCAAGTACATCTTGTGTCAACAGAAAGAATTCCTTGCTTATGAAGAGTGTTCTGAATACAGACCAATGTATATTTTGGATTACATAGGGTTAGTTTTCCTAAAGCCTTTGAAAGTAGAGACAGCATGGAGTGAGTTGTGCTGAGTCATCAAAGTCATAAGTTTTCCCTCCCCCTCCCCTTCAGCTGGCTGCCCCACTCATTAGCTGGTGTGTCCTTCTTGGATCCTCTTCCTTGGGCGACTGACCATTCCAGGCAGGAGCATGGACTTCCCTCCTCCACCTTCTCTAGCAGCCACTCACTCAAATGAAGTGCTGCAGGAATCCCACCTCCTTGTCTGAGTGGGCAGCTGCTGGAAGAGTTGGAGAAGGGAAGGCCTTGCTCCTGCCTGGATTGGTAAGTCACTCAAGGAGGAGGGCCCCAGCAACACAAGCCAGCTAGTGAGTGGGACAGCCAGCTGGCATGGGGGAGTCAAGGAAGGGAAGGTGTGCCACCTGTGGTGTCACATGTATGACTTTTGATGACCTGGCACAGCTCACTTCATGCCCATCTACATTTGAAAGCAATGACACTTTTTGGCATTTTTTGTTTTGGTGTTTTTTTCATTCATATGTTTCATTTATGTTATTTTAATGCGTAGCAGCTGTAGACATCTCCATTGATTTCAGTATGGTGTATCGAGTGTATCTTTCTGTATTTCATCCACATGCTGATGGGCCGAGGCATCTACAACTAACAAGCCTTTCCGGTCTCTTTAAAAGAGATTATACAAATCATATGCAAAGGATCTCCCTGAAATCCACAAGAGATATGAAGCTCATACAGATTCAGTTCTCCCTGGAGACACTTCCAAAGGCCAAATTTGAGTAGGCAAAATCTAGGAGATGAGCATTGCATTACTGCGTCCCCTGAATCCAGTTAGAAATAGATGGTAAGGAATACATGTGTGCCTAATTGCACTTCTGATAAGCACAACAGTAAATTAGGCTGAGACTAGGTACTGGAGAATGCAAAAACCGTGATGCCCATTATAGAAAATCCTGGGTTAAATGGTGTCCTAAATGTTACTATCTATGTGTGTGTGAGAGGGATCTCACGTGGCGCCAACAGGACTGAGTTTCTGCCAGATTAGGTGTGGTCTTTCCTTTTCCACCCACCCCTTAAATACCTAGACATACATAGTACATTTCTGATTTCTTGGTTATTATTTATTATTTTTGAGGGTATGAGTAGGACCCATCATATTTAGAATGTCAGCCTAGTTACTTAATCAGTTACCATCTCAAGAGATTATATCGTTCAGTTAGAAAATATGCACGATTCTTTTCCCTTTTAACACAGACTCATTGTTCCTTCACTTTCTTGTAATGAATTATATTTGATAGATGGAATTTATTGAATTGTTGCTAGTCTTGGCCTTACCTAAGTCTTGGCCTTGCCTAAGTCTTTGCTCATGTTCTAGGCAAAGACCAAACAGAAAGAAACAACCAGTGTGAGTATGATTGAGCTTGAGAAGTGTTCAGCCTCAGAGCTGGGAAACCCCAGAGATGGCAGCACCTAAGGGTCTCTTCAGTATTTGCCATGCCAGTTACAAACATTGCTCTAGAACAGTGTTGGCAAACCTATGGCATGGGTGCTAAAGGTGGCACTCAGAGCCCTTTCTGTGGGCACCCGGCATTGTCCCCTTCACAGCCACCTGCATTCAGGTTAACATGCTGTATTGGCACTTTGTGAAAAATTACTGGGATTTGAATCACAGTTTGGGCACTCGGTCTGTAAAAGGTTTGCCATCACTGCTCTAGAACGTATTTTGCATGGCTAAGCTTCGGCTGCGTAGAGTAGCATAGACGGCATACTGTTGAGAAATATTGTGTGATAGCTTTCTGCAGAGTTAGAGGTGGATAATGAAAAGGTGGCTGTAACAGTTAAAATATCTCAGTTATGATTGAATGAGTAGATAGTTTTGTTTTCAGAAACATTATTTTAAAAAAATACTTAGTGTTGAATATAATCCAGTGGCATATTGACGTGGCAAGATTTTGTATAAGTGTAGAAGGTCTCTTATCTGGATGGAAATAGTTTTACTCCATTCATTAAGATCCCGCCTGTAACTGGTCTGGTACCTGGAAAAAATTAAAGGATACAGTATTTTTTAAAATCAGTGTATTTGGGCTTTGTTTAGTTTTTTGTTTTAAAAGTAACAGTCAAGCTGTCAGGACCTCTCAAAATAATGTAACCAGCACTAAACAAAGCAGCCTCTACTCCCTGCCAAGTTCCTTTTAAGTAAATCTTTGATAAAGTTGGATGCCAACCTTGCCCTGGAGGGAGGCCAACACTTTGAAAGGCTGAAGTTGCTACGATTAGGCCGGCAAAGGCACTGGACTTAGTTTTTTGTATGATAGTGCTTAAGTGTACTGATCTGATTTGTGGATTTTATTTCCAAATGCAGGTATTCAAGGGAAAAGCACCAAGAAACACAAGTTAGAGACGATGGAGTTGGGGAAAATATCATTAAATTAGTCTGCTCCAAATGAGAGGCCTACATTCTAGAGGAGGAGGTTTTTTCCTTAAGAAAAGGAGCTGTTAATGGAAATACGTTAATTCTAAATTGTAATTGCAACGTAGCAGCATTTTATTCAAAAGCAAAGAGGAATGCATTGCACAAAGAGAAATAGCAGTATGTCATGTTGAGAGACTGTAATTGAATTAACACCATACTTTTCGGCCGTTCCTAGAACAAACATAGGCTGATCAACACCATTTGCTAACTGGTCTGCATGTGCTCTAGTTTCTTGATTCATGAGAGCTATATTCTTTTTTTTCTGTCTTACTTGAGCAAACAACAGCTTTCATAATGTAGAAGAAAATTAGTAACAGGTGTAAAACATATTTTCACTCACGCAGAAATCAAAATGTTATTTCAAATATGGCCCTTTTTTAATTCCCCAAGCCTACCTTAATTCCTCACAGAAATTGGATACAGCTTGCCATAATTATTCATCAGAAACATGTACCTCTGGAAAGAAATGCCTTCACTACATAGTGGATTAGCAAGCACTGAACAACTTTTTATCTCTTTGGTTGTTTTCTGTGGCTATGATGAAACAGGAGATTGCTGAGACTTCTCTAGACATTACTTGGCAGCCTTTTGTATTTTCTTTGACTGCAAAATAGAAATCTAATTTAGGATTCTGTATGCACACACACTATGTTGTAACATAAATACTGTTTTGTTTTAAACCTAACATAATTTATCATATGCCATTCTCTGTAATTAATTAGCATTTTCTGTTTTTATTTATTTTCTAACTCCTATTAATGATAGTGTAGTAAGTATAGGATAAATTCCTCTTGAATGTGCCTGAAGTTTAAATATCTCTTCCTCGGTTTTATGCCTTTAATGCTGATACCCAAACACCACAAAATCCTGCTCTGCGGGGACCTCCAATCTTTTAGACATTATCAACTTGCATAATTAAATAGACAACTTACTCAGTCTATGTCTCTCTAGTTGTTGTGAACAAACTTCTGACCAGTGGTCAGTTATACTGTATTGGAATATAGTTTTCAGAATGCTGTCTGTTATTTTCTTTAAATCATGGAGGATGTATAAAGTGCCAGATGGTTGGGGAAGGACTAAAGTCATTCCTATCTTCAAAAAGGGTAAAAAGGTGGAACCAAGGAACTACACACCAGTTAGCCTGGCATCAGTCCCAGGGAAAATTCTGGAAGAGATTACAAAGCAGTCACTCTGCAAGCACCTTGAAACTAATGTAGTAATAACTTGAGCCAGCATGGATTTGTCAAGAACAAATCGTACCAGACGTAGTCTTATCTCATTTTTGGATTGGTTAACCTCTCGCAGGAATTCTGTAGACATAATAGATCTTGACTTCAGCAAACCAATTGACAAATTGTCCCATGATACTGGCACTAGGTGTGGACTGCATAGAATAATAGTCAGTTTAAAGCACAGTTGGTTGCAGAATCATACATGGAGAGTGCTTATCATTGGCTACTTCTCAAACTGGGAGGAGGTAACAAGTGGGATACCACTTGGTTCAATCCTGGACCCTGTGCTCTTCACTATTTTCATTAATAGATTGGAGGAGGGAGTGCAGGAAATACTTATCAAATTTGTGGATGTCACCAATATGAGTGGAGTATCTAATACATTGGAGGATAGGAACAAAATAAAAATATATAAAAATATTAATAGGTGTGTAGGGCCCGACCTCCTCCTCCATGATGGGCCAAAGAGCAGAAGTGAGATTAAACATTTATTAGGACTTTGCAAGGGTAAGAAACAAAAGCCTGGCCATAAGTTCTGACAAGTCCAAGTCTCTCAAGGTGAAGCTGATATCCCTTCTGAGACCACACCCAAAGTTCAGCAACCCCCAGAGTGGGGTGCTCCACAGCTTCCAAGGAGAACATACCACTACTAAAGTCCCTGTGGGCTCAGGTTCCCCCCAGGCAGTCCTCCATTGCCCTTCAAGCTTAGCTGTCCCTGCAGGCACCCCCCTTGTAACATAAAGGGAATAATCCTTTTGCTGGGTGGGAACCCACTCTCGGTCAGCCTGGCTGGAATGTCCTTCAAGGAAACTTGTTCACCAGGAGCCACCTGCAGTCTCCTCAGCATTTCTCCCATACCAGGGAATTAGCTTCCATAAGCTGCTGTGGAAGGGAAGGAACCATGCCCAAGGCTTCTCCTCCTCAGCTCCTTTGTTTACCAGCACCTGGTTGAGATGCTGAAGCTGCAGCCCCTCTGGTCTGTCCTTGGGCTTGGGCTTGGGCTCATTTGTTGGCTTCTCCCCCTTGCAAGGAGGCCTGTCCTTTCCTCCCCCTGGCTTCCTTGGCTTCCTGCCAAGGGTTAGCATTTTCTTCCTTCTCCACTTTCCATGATTTCTTCTATATATCTCCTGCAAAGGCTTGTTCCACTCCCGAAAGCTGGGTCTGGCCCCTCCTCCTCTCTCTGGGCCCAGGTGTTTCACATCAGGAGAGTTTTCCTCCTGTGGTGGGAGGCTGACCACTCTGCCAGTCAGCCACAGCTGGCTCACAAGGCTCTTTCTCCAAGTGGGCAACCTGTATTTCCCCTCTGCCCACCAAGAACCCTAGGTATGGCACCTGGGCCTGGACCAACTTGCACTTTTGAGGGTTCACAGTTAACCCCACCTTTCTTAGTTCCTCCAACAGAGCCCTTAAATGCCTTATCTGCTGTTCCCATGATTGGCTAAGGACAATAATATCTATGTATGCAGCTGCAAACTTGTGCACAGGGGCCGACACCTGGTCCATAAGACATTGGAAGGTGGCTGGTGCCCCATGCAGGCCAAAGGGCATGTAAGTGAACTGGCAAAGTCTCACTGGGGTGATAAAAGCCATCTTTTCCCTATCAACTCCAGAGAAGGGAATTTGCCAATACCCTTTGGTGAAATATGCCAGGACCCTGCCTGTCACAGAACCTGAATCTGAGGGGTTAAATGGTGAAGAGCTACTAGAGGAGCCTTGCAGCTCAACTCAGCAGGCAGCTGGGTCTGATGATTCAGCTGAAAGCATATCTCCTCCTTCTAGAAGGGCCATGAGCAGGATTCTGCAAAGATGTGCTACCAGGAGAGCTAGGGAAAGGGTCTTTGATGCTAGATGGGGAATCAGGTCTGGAAGCCCTGAGTACTAGCAGGAGCCTTTCCAGAAGTAAGGGTGTGTTCCCTGTTTTGGGATAAAGCTGGCAAGCTCACCTTGAGCTCTCTGTGGGAGCAACGCGTCATTTGAACTTGCAACCACGTTCCTGTCTGTGACCTTGGCTCTGTTTCCTGACTTCGGACTGGCTTCCTGGACCACAGCTTCATCTGTTCCCTTGGGTTTGGCATCTGGTTTCCGTGAGATATTCTGGCTTTGACTTGGACTGGTAATTACTGGGAGTTGGATTCTGTTATCTATCTGGCTTTCCACTAAAGATCTTGGCAAAGAACTGAACTCTGCTTGTGTGTGTGTTCTGTGTGCGGGGCTTGACAAAATCCAGGAAGGACAGATACATGGTTCTTCCTAATTTATCTGTCAGCTCATTCACCCTAGGCATGGGGTAAGCATCAAATTTAGGCACTATGTTGACCCATCAGAAATCAGTACAGAACCAGGTGCTTCCATCTGTTTGGGGAACTAGGATGGGGTGGCTCCACAAAGGCCTGTTGGAAGGCTCAATAACCCCTAAGTCCAACATGGACTTAACCTCATCTAGTATAACCCATCTGAGGTGATGGGGCCAGGTTCAGGCTGCTGAACACACCACTACCCTGCGGTCAGTTTCAGTGGAGTGCCTGCATGAAAGGATGTCCAAAAACTCCTGCTCTTTGGCTCTCAACTCCTGCTGCTACTGCACTCCCGACGTCTCAGCCAATTCCCACATGTCCCCTTGGGGAGAAGAACATGGTTTTGCTTCTGGCCCAAAATCCTCATCCTCCACTATGCCCTATCTCACCACTCCTTCAAGATGTTAACATCAAAAATTTGGGTTGGCCTACGCCAGTCCAGCAAATGGACTTCATAGTCCACCGGGCCAACTTACCACTTCATAGGGTCCCTGTCATTGGGCAAAGAGTTTGGCTGATTCTGAGGGTAAGAACAAGATAACTTTCTGCCCTGGAGTAAACTCCCAGGGCTGAACCTGAACATCATAATGTTTCTGGGTAGCTTGTGCATTCCACAGATGTTCCTGTGCTAATTCCATGGCAGTTCGCAACCTCTCCCTCATTTCCAGGAACTGCTGTACTGTGCTCTGAGCCTGATCCTCCCCTGACTCCCATTGTTCCCGAACTAAATCGAGTATCCCCAAGGCTTCCTGCCATACAACTCAATGGGTGAAAATCCAAGGGAAGCCTGAGGCACCTCTCTGACTGCAAACATCAGAGGAGCTAACATCTGGTGCCAATGGGCAGGGTGATCTTGCACTAACTTGCATAACACAGTTTTAAGGTTTCTGCTGAATCGTTCTACAAGGCTGTTGGCCTGTGGGTGATAAACTGACATTCGAAGGAGTCTTATACCCAGCAGTTTTCACATCTCCTTCAACGTCTGGCTAAGGAAGTTTGTGGTCCGATCAGTTAAAATAGTACTCAAGAATCCTACTTGGGAAAATACGACTAACAACTCCCTAGCCAATATTCTGGCTCTGGTAGAACAAAGAGGCGCACCTGAACCTTTTGACACACTGGACAGGATTTACAGTATCAATCTATCTCCGCATATAAACCTCTCCAAAAAAAACTGTTGGCATATGCGGGCACTCATTTTGCCTGCAGCTAGATGCCCAGCAAGGGGTGGGTCATGGGCTAACTTCAGTATGAAGCCACACAGCCCCTGAGGTACCACCAGTTAGACCCCAGGGAAGGGTTGATCTGGGGTAATTCAGTAGAGGAGGCCATCCCACATTTCAAAGCCCAATTGCCCAGCAGGCGTTTCCCCTTCGGGTCTAGCATTAGGCAGGACTTGGGCTAGGATAGGATCCTCCTGCTGCCACACCAGTAGCTGTGCATGGGATACATTACCCAACTCAGCCCCGTCCTCTACCGCCTCAGCTGCTGAATCTCACCTTTGTGAGACCTGGCACAACCTGTACCCCCTCCCAATTCCTTCCTAAGAGCAGGGGCTATGCCAGATTTGGTACTAATCATGCCCTCAGCCACCTTGTCTCCTAACTTATGGTGACACAGACACAAGTAGTGGCATATGGTTTCACATCCCCATTGATCCAACAGAGCCTTATCTCCCCCCCCCCAATCCTGGGTGGGTTCAGAGTAAGGTAGTACTACACCCCATATCAACTAAGGCCTACTGGTATCTCATTGACCAACACCTCCACCTGCCATTTAGGGCCTAGAAGGTCACCTACCTGCATGGCTGCCAGGTAGGCATCAACCCATGAGCAGTCCATTAAGGAACAGTCCCTCATCAGGTGACCTTCCTTATCACAGGTGAAGCAGGCTGTACTTTTGGGACCCCAAGTTTGAGTACTGCCCTCCTGGGGGGGGGGCTGGTAAAGTGTGTCTGCTTCCTCTGGGCCATCCCTAAAGCCAATGATCCCTTCCCACTTGCTGAGGAAGGAGGTGCCCCAGACTGGTGTGTTCCTGGATGCCCAACTACCAGAGGGGCTCATGAAACCCAGAGGATACACTCCTTGGGTAAGTTCTTGTCCAGGGATAGGGTTCTCTTAGGAGTCCAGGTTTCCTCACCACTCCAGTAAGCTTCTAAGGCCATGACCACCTCTTCTGTGGAAGTAGGATGCAGCCAGGTCACCTGGAGGAAGGGTGGAACCAACTGCTTCACCACTACTAATTCAATAATTGTTTCCCCTGAATTAATACCAGGCTTGAGCCACTGGGTAGCATAGGCTCACATCTTCTGGGTTATTTCCCTTAGGTGTGAATTTCCTGTCAGGTGTAGTTCCCGGAATCATCAGTGGTAAGACTTCAGACAGATTCAAGGTGTTCAGAATGGCTTGTCTCACTTCATCATAATTGCCAGCATCTTGAGGCTCTAGGGCAGGGGTCCTCAAAGTACGGCCTGGGGGGGGCGGATACGGCCCCTCGGGGTCCTGAATCTGGCCCGCAGGAACAATTGCAGACCCCCCCCCCACTCACTCCCTGCTTTGAGAGCAAGCAAGCAAGCCAACCTCTGCGGCTGCTTCTATTGTTGAGGTGGGCTGTCTCTCTTTCCCCACTCCCCCCCACCCACCGTCCAGATGATCGGCGGGCCAGCTAGTGGGGCAGTTCAAAGCAGGAGAACCACGTCAAGGTCTCCTGCTCTCCCCACCCACTGCCCAGATGGTTGGGGTGCCTGCTGCAGCTGTGGGGCACTTTAAAATGGTTGAGCTGCGGCAAGGTCCCCCACTTTCTCCACGGCCCAGGGTCTCACCTCTGCTCCTCCTCCACCCCGCCCACCTGCCTTCCTTGTGTAGCCATGGCCCCTGTGTTATTATAGTTGTGAGGAAGGAAGGGGGGCAGGCAGAGGCAGCGCCAGCAATCCATCCATGTGGGAACAGCCGCAGCAGTGGACCGACAGAGGGATGGACGGTGGGTGACTGAGGGGGAAACAGAGCAACTTCCTGCCCTCCCAGCCCCCTCTGAGGTGCCACCTTGCTCTGTCATGGGAGGGGAGGAGGGAGCCTAGCCATGGCTGGAGGAGGAGGAGGTGGTGGAGAAAGAAGAGTAGAGAAGGCCAACAGTGGTCCGGACCTGGTTCCTGGGAGGCTGCAGGGGCTGCATTTGTTCCCAGTTGGTCACTGGGCGGAGCCAATGAGCAGGCTGCGGGTGGCTTTGGGCAGGCCTTCCTGTCTCTCTTCCCTCCTTCCCAGCCCTCCCACCCTCCCTCCCTTGCTTGCAGCACACCAAGCCAGGCTGGGTCAGGCCAGGAGTGGAGGTGGGTTTTCCTCCAGTGCGCAGTGCAGGCGTGCTGGCAAGGGTGCATGGCCAGATTCTCACGCAATGACACCAGCTTTGCCACCCCTGCCACAGCTGCTGCTCCTCATCCTGAGTGGCCGCCCAGGAGGTGAGGAAGGACCCGGGTTTGCCTGGCCCCAGAGGTGCGCCAGTCATGGGCGTATCATGGGGGACTCTGCCCACTTGCCCCTCCCTCCCCTTTTTTCAATGTTGGCCTTTTTTTGGACTGTGATCCGGCCTCCAGTGGTGTCGGGGGGCGGTAGACAGGCCCACTGTTTGAAAACTTTGTGTACCCCTGCTCTAGCCCTCCCTAAGTCAGCCTGGCCGGGATGTCCTTCGAGGAAACCTGTTCACCAGAAGTCAGCTGCAGTCCCCTCAGCTTTTCTCCCCTACCAGGGAATTAGCTTCCGTAACCTGCTGAGGAAGGGAAGGAACCAGGCCCAAGGCTTCTCCTCCTCAGCTCCTCCACTTACTGACGCTGAAGCTGCAGCCCCTCTGGTCTGTCCTTGGGCTTGGGCTCCTTTGCTGGCTTCTCCCTCTCGCAGGGAGGCCTGTCCTTCCCTCCTCCTGGATTCCTTGGCTTCCTGCCAAGGGTCAGCATTTTCTTCCTCCCTCCTCCAGCCTTCCTCTATGTTTCTCCCTGCAAAGGCTTGTTCCGCCCCTGAAGGCTGGGCCCGGCCCCTCCTCCTCTCTCTGGGCCCAGATGTTTCACATTGGGAGAGATTTCTTCCTGCCATGGGAGGCTGACTACTCTGCCAGCCAGCCATAGCTGGCTCACAATACGCTTGAAGCTTGGGATGAGGACAACAGAATTAAATATAATAGGGATAGTTTTACATCTGGGGAAAAAAACAATGTACAATTACAAGAAGGGGGAATACATAGATGAGCTCTTTAATACTATGAGTGGGAATGATAGTGGAATTGTTGTGGCACAGAAGCAGAGTATGAGAGCCAACAGTGAGATGAGGCTGCAAAGAAAGTAAGCACTATTGTAGGATATATTAACAGAAACATTGTCTCCCGTGAGGTAATAGTCGTCCTCTAGTTGGCAATGGTTAGGCCTCATATAGAATACCGTGTCCAGTTCTTGACACTGCACTTTAAGAAGAATGCCAACAAACTGAAGCTTTCACCACTAACTGCCAAGACAAGGGCTTCTGGGAGTTGCAGTTCAAGAACATCTGGGAACTCCAAGTTTTAGAACCACTATAATAGACTAAGATCTGGAGTTCCCACATTGCAGTCCATATTCACCTCAAGCTCTCCAAGTGGCCTTATAGGGTTGCTATGAAGTTGTAGAAAACGGACACGAATGTGTGTTCTGTGTTGTCAAGTTGGAACCGCTTAGTAGCAACCCTAAGAGAGCTTTCCAAGTAAGTGAGCGATTAGAGGAGTGGCTTTACCAGTTCCACTCCCCAGTGAGATTCCATGGCCAAGTGGAAATTCAAACTCTCTGCTCCTGAATCCTAGTCCATCGCTCTACCCACTATACCACAATGGGAAGCTAGAGGGAAGTGTGTACTTTACCATACATTCCTTGTAGAACAGGCAACATATAACCAAGGCATGGCTTGTTACATGCTTTATTTCAAATCCAGTTCTGCACTGTTGGTTCATGTCTTTTAAGCTGGTATAATGAGACTGTATCAGTAGCTAAATATGTTGGATTTGGGATGACTATACAAAGTAACGCTTCAAAACATTTCTCAGTAGTCCAGAAGCATTAGTACCAGAATTCATTATTTGAGCAATTTATTCTGTAAAGAATGTTTCAACACTCTAAAGGTCCTGTCCAGTTTTAATCTGAATCCTATATGCCTTCTCTTGTTAGCCTGGTTTCTTATCTGTGACACCAGTTCTTCCCCATGATCTTCAGTGATACAAACTGCATTTGGTCCATTTCCTATCTGTTCTGTTCAGTCTTAGTAGAAGTATTCATGCACCTTCAAAAATTAGGAATAGTACTTCATGGCATAGGATTCTGCTATTATGTAGACATATAGGCATGCAGATCTCATCCACACAGTTGCACTTACTACTTCTACCAGAACGAAGGTCTTCTTCTAGTTATGGTTTAGAAACCAAGAGCCAATACCCAACTCAACTTCCCATGAGTGGAAGGTGCTGCTAGAATAATAAGTTGGGTTATGATCCCATGTCATTGCACTGGGAGGATTTATTCACTCAGAAGTTCAATAGGATACTAGCCTATATGCTTAACTGGTGGTATTGTGTTGTTTGCTTAAAAAACAAAAACTAAAAACTAACATCAATTTTTGTAACTGTTGATATGTAGATTGTTCCCGGAGGAAGGAAGCTATGAATGCTGCGTGGCCTAGTGTGGAGCTGTCAGTCTGTTAACTTCAAGCATGTTCCCCTTTCTGTGCAGTAGCTACAAAGAAATTCAGCTCACCACTGTGAGGCAGACACAGTGGTTAATGAACCTGAGGGGTACTAATCAAACATACGTTTTCTTGACACAATGATTGTGTTATATATCACATGTATATGTCCAGGCTTTTATCTATGCTTAATGGTCTAGGAAGGGGCCTTGCTGAAATGTGGGTGTTTTTCATTTATGCCTTAGATTTATTCCACAGGGGGTGAGCAGTTAGCCAGCTCCCCAGTGAGATTAGTAAAATATTTAGTTGTGCTGTAGATCAAGAAACTCCAGCATTGCAGGAAGCAAGGTTATTGTTTTTAAAGGGACTTTAATGTCATGTTAAGCCTGTTCAGACTAAAAAGTTTTCTTTATCTTGCATCGACAATTGCCAATTGTAAATTAATTTCACAGTGTGGTCCCATTGTGTCAGTTTCCAATTTCCTCACAATAACTCTTTCAGCTTAAATTTGGAAAGTATCATATCTGAGTAGAACAGATCAATTCTGAAAAGAACGGGTGTTATTATATGATAACCAATAATCTTCTAACATATTAAAATGAAAAACTGAAAGTTACTGAAGTATAATGAGGGAAGGAAAATCTGAGTGAGTAAGAAAGGAGATCTTGAGTAAGAAATTGAGATGGTATTATCTGTTTCTCTTTTAAAAACCATACAAGAGAAAAGGGAAAGCAGGTAACTATCACTAATTGTCATGAGCAGATATGGGCACAAATTTAAAAAAAAGTGACTCGTTTCAATTTATGATTCATCAAGGCTGACAAATCACAAATAATAAAATTATATTTTTGCTTCCAAATTGATGACTCAATAATTCATATTTTGGTTTAAAATAAAATGCTCCCCAAGGCACCTAGAGACATCAAACTTGTAGAGAAGTTTCTCCAAATCTCATCTACAAGCCACCAAAGGTAGGTGAAGATTGGGTTTTTGGCATTTGAGTTATACATCCACAAAATGGGGGCTTCTAGGAAAGTGGCCTTTAGCAACCAGCTTGGGGAAACCCAATCACCAAACTTGAAGAGATTGTAGAGGAGGGTCAGATGAAGCCTCTCTACAAGTTTGGTGTCTCTAGGTGCCTGGTGGGTCGTCATTTTAGGGGTGTATAATTTGGACATCAGAAATTCAATTTTCACCAAACAGGGAGGGATTATATGGACAAGTCATGGGAAGTCTCTGGTGTCTCTAGGTGCCACTGACAAATCAAAATACAGTAGCTAAAAAAATCACTGATTCGTATTCATCATGGGTTATCAATTCAGACGACTATGAATTGGTGAACTAGCAATTTTTAAATGAATTTTGCAGTACATTCTTAAATTTGTGCCCATCTCTTAGCCTAAACCTTGATTTGGTATTAGGTGAACATGCCTTGAAGGAGCAATGAAGTTCAGTATATTTCTGTCCACAACCATACAGCTCAAAGTTTTCCGTCCGGCAAAGAGGACTAGTGACTAGTATGATCTGCTATGTGGAAGGAATAATATGTACTAGCCAAGGCAAAGAGGAAGCTAGGAAAGGCATTTACCCGAGGATCTCCAGTGGCAATCATGAGTTCACATAGTGTCATCTCATAGTTGTCTTGCATCTCAACTAGTCTATTATCTTTAAAAGTATCAGCTCATTTTCTGTTCTGATGTATCAGAAATTCCCCTTGGGTTTTTTTTTTTTACTCTTATGCATAATCTGATTGTGTTTTTCAACATTATGTGAAAATGCTGAGGTATAAACCTGTATCAAGATGATACTGCATACGTGTTGGATCAGAGCAGCTGCTTTGGTATCCCTGCTAATATTTTCACACTATTCTGCTTTCAAACCAACATTGACATTCGAACTAATTGTGAGCAATAAGCTCTTTCACTTTCAGACCAACCTTAAATTTAGTGTGATATGAAATTCATAAAGGAGGAATAGTAACTAGAGGCAGTGCTTTCCGCCCCCCCCCTTTAAATAAATGCAAGGCACCGTATTTTAAAGAGCCCCCCCCCTCTTTTCCTCCTGGCAAATGGCAGCAACCTGTCAGTTGCTGAGATTTGTGTATTGTAGGACACAGGGCTTTTTATTACCAGTTTATTTCTGTCTGGCCTTCTGAAACTCCTGCTGGTACTTTGAATCATCCAGGGTATGTTTCAGGGCTTAGATGCATGAACTCCACTGTCACCCATGACTTTAAAATAATTTTTAAAGCTAATAAATGTTAAAGGAAGAAAGCCTTTAACCAGACAGAAATGTGTTTTCAAACTGTGAGCAGCTAAGCTGTGGTGTGGGAAAATTTCTTCAGCTTTTCCTTAATCTCATTGGTGTCTCATTAATGGAAGGAAGGCTAGTGTGTTTTCCAATAGAGTAAATAAAATTTAATTATTTAAAGCTAACACCAGTAAATAGTAAATGGCTGCTTTATAAGAAGAAAACCTTCCACCTCTGAGTCTCCTTTCCCTGTATGCAGATGTATACAGATGACTTTTACCTGGATTTTTTCAGGGGGCACCAAGCATACCACTTTGGAAACATCAACATGAGTAGGATTTTTCTTTTCTGTTATATTGCCAAAAAGAAAAACATTGTGGCACCTTTAAGACTAACAAATGTATTTCAGTACAGGCTTTTGTTAATTATAATCTACTTCCCCAAATGTATGCAAATTTGCTCTATAATCTTTATGCAAGATGTCAGATTTAGTAGAAAATTTATTGAAGAGATATCTACATTGACAAATAATGTGGGCAATTTGCATATTTTCCCATTGACTTCTACAAACCAGTGTGAATCAGCTTGGATGCCACCCCCTCTCGCCCCCCCCCGGCTGTACTTTCCCCTCTACTTCTAGGGCTTTTACAGTTTTGGAACTGGATATGTTTGCATTGGTCCAACCAAGTGTGATAGCTTGTGGGCATGTGGAGGAGTTTGCAGCTGTTCTGTCTGAAGCCATTCCAGCTAGCCAAAGCAGCAGTGAAAAAGGCAAGGCAGTGCCTCTTCAAACCTGGGGCCTGGGCCTGCTTTTACTTTTACTTTCCTTTCTTTTCCATTCCTTCCCCCTTGGTTTGCTGCCCTAATGCAAGGGCATCTAGGAGACGGGGGAGCAGGGAGCATGGAACCAGCAAAAACAAATAATGGAGGAAGTGATCAGTCAGCTTTGTTTCCAGCTTGTTGAGGTAGCTGTGGCTTAACAGTGCCCCCTGGAAATCTTGTTGGCCAGAGCGGAGCTACCTTAACTAGGCGGAAACAAGCCTTTTTACATTTTCAAAAATGTATTTTACAAAACAAATACTAACAAGAAATGAAACCTATAATAAATAATTAAACATCTAAAAAGTAACTTTAAAAAAAATTACATATACGGTGCTCTTCCCCCACAAAGTCATAGGGAGTAACCACTTCTATTGTTTATTCTTGTGGAGTACTGTTGCCCTTCCACGACTCATGTGTTGGGCTCTGTCCCTTTCATTAATACAAAATTGATAAATTCTCCCCATATGTTTGCAAATGCATCTGTGCCAGTTATCCTTCTCTTAACATTTATATCACATGTAAGTAGACCATTAATTGCTATATCCCAGATTTCCCTATACAAATCACTTAATAGCCTATTATAAACTCCCCAGCCCAGCCCCCGTTCCTAGCAAGAACAAATCTTGCTGTTAACAGATTGGAAAATAATTCTCTGGTTGTCTAGCTATCCAGTTCCTTTTCAAATATTACTAAAAGTGCACTTTTGGAACATGCAACTACATTTAAATCGGTTATTTTGTTTGTTTCTTCAGAAACTGATTGTTAAAATTTATATGTATGCTCACATTCCCACACATATGAAAATAACTATTTTCTGGCATTCACTTTAGCACATCTTAGAATAATTATCATCTATTTGATTAAGTTACATTAGAGTTAAGTATAATATCCACACTAACTTATAAAAATCTGCTTTATCCTTATTGACATGATCCCAATATTCTAATGATAGTGGGGCAGCTAAAACAAATCTTGTAAATAAATAAATAAAGTTCCATATATTATTCCAAGCATTATTACTTATTTTTTCTTCCCTGTCAAACTCTCAAATTGTATTAAGTAAGTCATCCTGTTCTTTTGCTTATAATAATAAACTATTCATTTTATGTACAGTCCGCTTCCTTATCTTATCTCTTATACTTTTCTTCTGTAACATAGTTCTTATTTATTTCATATGTTTCCCACAGTTAATGATTTATTTTATCCCAGTTCTTTGTCCACTAATCTGAGTGACATTATACCAAGATATTTCATCCGTACCTAGAATTTCTTTAATATCTTCTTTATTCTTCATTTTTTTTCTAACCAATCTTTTGTTCTAAAATTTGTCCTGTTTTTAATAACTTCTCAATCAGTCTTTTTAGATTTTCTGGGGATTTTTCTTGATTTGTTCCTAGGCATAATAGAGAAACTGGCAGAATAAATAATTTTTCTATATCCACCTCAAATTAACATGTTTTTAAGGAATATGTCTGTGAAGATTCTCAGTCATCCAAGTGAGTTTTTCTGGAAGAAGAGTCATGGCAACTGGACTTCTTCCTTCTATCTGCTACTATCTACACAGTCTATCTGCTAGTTATCAGGCAGTGATTTCACCAATCCCCAGACAAATCAAAAATACTTCACTCCTTCATCATCAAGGCCATAGCTAACGACCCCTACTTTATGGGTTTCAGCACCTTAGGCCATTGTTTCAGCACCTTAGGCATTGATGCCACTGTCCCTGTTATGAGCCTATTTCAGACCAGGGTGACATGAGGTCAAAGTGAACAATAAAATGGAGGAGTCGCAACTAGCTTTCCTCAGAAAGTCCATTTGCCATGACTCAACTTCCAGATAAACTCACCTGGATGACCGAGAATCTTCACAGACATGTTTTTTAAAATGCTTGTTGAATTTAATTCTGGTTCAAATAAGCACTGAAAAGGTACTTCTTTATGGGTTGCTCCACCCTCAAGCCTTTCCACATTGAAAAGAAGGGTCCATTCCTGTGAGAACAAAGCAGAAAGGAGTCCTCAGAATACAGAAAGGAAAGGAAACAGCATGGGGTTGGTGGGGTGGAGGAGAACTCAAGGAGGATTTATTAATTTTCTTAATTTGGGGTCTTAACAGTGTGTGTGTGTGGGGGGGGTCTAATATATGGCAGTGTCTTATAGCTGGGAAAATGTGGTATGTACTCTGTGTACAGTACCTGCGTTTATTTGCTGTGGTAAGAAACTTTTAATAACAGTAGCGTTATCCTAAGATCCACCGGCCATAAATATTACTATGGTTACCTCCAAAAGGCACAGGAGTCTACATAACATGCCTCTACACATGGATTATGAATTTTACAGCTGTACTAGGTGTTTCAAAGAAGGAAAACAATAATTGGGAATTAGGTTAAATAGACTTTTGTGGTGATCACCAAGGGATCATAACATGATGGCAAATTGTTTTGAAGCATGCAGAAACTGTCCCCTTCTCACTGGAAGAGCGAGAGCAGTTTGCAGTAGCTGCTGCGACAATGGTATTTTCCCAGCACGAAAATATTGCCATTTGGACACTGGGAGTATCTGATATCCCTGCACTAGAAACACTACCTTAAAGGAGGGCTGCTGAATCCCATGACATGTCTTTTGAGTCAAAGCCAAAGAATTTCAGGAGGGAAACAAGATTCGTAGGTTCAAAGGCATATCTATCAGGCAGGTTCAGTATTAAATTGCAAAAAACACTATATTTTCAGAGCAATTGTTGTTACCTGTTTTAATTCTTCCTTCCAATCAGAGATGTATATCCTGCTGGAGAAATAATCACAGCACCAGTGGAACTGCCCTCTGTCTCTGCTGTTTGGCAACTCTGCAGGATCTATCACAACAGCTAATTAAAAACAATAAATGTTTTTTTTTTCCCTTCAGTTACATTCCGAGAGCACAGTAGTCAAACTAAAGCAGCTAATTTCATTTTGTTTTTATGAATAAATGCAACAATTCAAAATTTGAATGTTGATATGATAGAGGAAACAGTAGAAGAAAACAGTCAACACTATGAATAGATAGTCCATTTTAAAAGGCTATAAGAAAAAAAATTGGATTCCTTTATAGAACAAAAAAGGCCATGGCAAATTTTGCTCAATTAATAATTCCACACGGGGACAAGACTTTCACGGATTGGAAAGAGCACTGATATTCCTGCATGTGGTTGGAAAATGCTTAGGAACTAAAACATTAAGTTGCAGAAGTCCATTGCAATGTACTGCTAAATACCAGGGTCACCAATACAGTATACCACCCATATCTAAGTGCCTGAAATTTTTGTCACTACCAGTAGCATTTCTGTTTAGATCAGATTCCTTCTTATTCTCTTGATCATTCAGAGTATATCCAGTCTGTACGAGAAGAACCTGTTCTGTTTTTCTAATTCATATATTATGCTTTTCTTCAAATAATTTAGCAGGCCTATTCAATGAGCATGTGCTGGGGCAGGAAAATGTGAAAGAGGCCAGAAATCTTTATCAAGTGTTGACTGAAATAAATGTCTACAGAGTACAGTATTTAATAAGTATGCCTGCCACTGCATACCCATAGTGGAAATCCCAGCTGCAGACAGGTCAGCTTTTGCTGTAGTCTTGTTCTGTTTTCCATTAGCAAAAGCCTGTGGTTTGATATCCTTTACCAGCAGAACTGCATTAGATGTCGAGATAAGAGGCTTTGACCATTAAAATCCTGACAGCCCACTTGAAGTGATCCAGCCAGAGTGTCACAGCCAGATATAGCAATCACTGAATTATTCAGTTATTACTCTCCTTGAGCACTCTCGTTTTCAACTTATCTATGTGTTTATTTAAAATATTTTTAACCTACCTTTTTCTGTAAAACAAATCCAAGGTGCCTTACAGCAATAAAAATACAGTATTTAAATTAGTAACAAGGAATATACAGTATAATACTAAAAGGATAAATGAATACAAGACCAAAAAACATAAGCAACATGAAATACATTTAGTGCAGTAAGGTAGAACAATCCACTTGGGAGCCATTCGCACAAAGAAATATTGCCTGAAGAGAAAGGTCTTTCCCTGCATGTTCAAGGATAGTAAAGATGGGGCCGGCCTTGCCTCCAGTGGTAAGGAGTTCCAAAGACTTGGAGCAGCAACAGAGAAGATGGTGAGACTGAAAAGAAAGCCTCTCCTGATGATCTGAACACTCAAGCCGGATCATAAAGCAAAGTGTTCTGCTTATATACCACCCCATACCACTACAAGTAGTCTCTGGGCGGTTTACAATTTTTAATTATAGTGTGCAGGCTACACATTGCCCCCCCCCCCAGCAAGCTGGGTACTCATTTTACCGACCTCGGAAGGATGGAAGGCTGAGTGAACCTTGAGCCTGCTACCAGGGATTGAACCCAGGTCGTGAGCACAGTTTTACCTGCAGTACAGGCATTTAACCACTGCGCCACGAGGCTCCTCATAAAGGGAGATGTGGCCCTTGAGATAGCTTGGGACCATGCCATTGAGGGCTTTATAAGTTAGAACCATCACTTCTTCCTGGGAATGGATAAGCAGCCTGTGGAGCTGATGTAACAGCGAGGCAGTGGGTTGTATAATCCCTGCATCCAGCCCGAGTTAGCAATATGGCTGCTGCATTTTGGACCTGCTGGAGTTTCCTGATTCTTTCCATAGGCATCCTCACATAGAGTGTGTTATGGTAATTGAGCTGGGATGTAACTAAGGCATAATTCACCTTGGCCAAATCAGACCCCTCTTGGGCTGATACTTCACGTCCATCTCATTGCTGTTTGTGGTCCCGCTTGGGACCGGTATGAAGTAATCTAACTACATGACCATTGTGGGACGAGGGGAGTTCGTCCCGACCATACCTCCTGAACTGCAATTTAAGCAGGATGAGAGACTCCCCTCCCTGGCCTCAGGAATCTGCTCGTCACGCTTCTCGTTCCGAGATGAGAGCCCATGAAGTCACGCTCGTCACGAAATGAGTGATGATAGGAGAAGAACCCATCTAGTGGCAGGAGCGCAAAGCAACATTTGCCAGTAAATTCCCTATGGAGTTAGTAATGCAATGGATAGCTTTTAAAAGACAAATGCATCAAAGTTTGCTCCATAACGCATTGAAGGCAAGGCTTCAGAGAATCAAAACATCAAAAAACTGAAGGTCGGGATGAAAAAAAAAACAGAGAACGAAGGCATGGAATTTCACATCTTATTACGGAACGAGGACGTACGGTAACAGTCATGCCGGTATCATCAATCACGCCCGTGCGTACACGGGAACAGGGACAGAACCGGAAGAAGACCACGTGACCGTGATCAACATCAACACGCAACGAACTTCCTCCCAGGACAAGAATGGACCTGAAGTAACAGTCTTGGAAGAAGTGTAGCTGGTTAATTTTAACTGTGTAAATACACTCCTGGTCACAGCCTAAATCTGGGCATCCAGACTCAGAGACAAACCTCTCACTCCTAGGTTGCACATCTGGGTTTTCAGAGGGTCACCCCATCCAACAGAGGTTGCATCCCTGTTGGCTGACCTGCTTTTCAATTGACCAGGAACACTTCTGTCTTGTCTGAATTAGGTCTCCATTTATTCATCCTCATCCAGTTCGTTACTGACACTAGATACTGATCTAGAGCTGAAACCTTCCTCAGATTTAGTTAGCAAAGAGAGAGAGAATTTTCTTTGTGAAGTAATGTAACTGGCAATGCTGGGCTGGGATGTATCTTTGTCTTGTCTTTTCTTCTTTAGCATGTGCTTGGCTGACTGATTGCCTTGAGCATAGCTCATTTTCTTCTTGACTTCAGAGTCCTAATCAGTGCATCCTGTTAGGCTGAGGAAGAAGTAAGACTGAGAAAATGTTCACTTGGAGAACTCTTTGTATTGTATCTCCTTTTAGATTTCTTCTGTCAATTAGTCTGGACTCTGGAGTCGTTTGGGTCTTATGGCAATGGCGTTATCTTGTTCTGTTACAGGTACACTACAATGACAGACAAAATGGAAAAGAATGTGTGACCTGTTTGACATTGTCTCCTCTGCAGATGACTTTCCATGGTGTTGGGAGCTCCGTTGAAGGCAGCCATGACCAGGTATACTTAACCGAATGTTTATTTGTCTGTTCATCTCTGGAGGTTATGCTTAAGACAGCGTTTAGGTATGTCAAACTGGTATTTTAGGCATCTTCACTCCTACAATGCATGCCTAAATGCCATTAAAATATTTGAAGGGTAGGCTGTTGAGTAGCAGGCAAGTCTGATGCTTCAGTTTCTTGTTCTTCAAACTGAATAATGAAAGCCAACATTTATTTTAAAAAGTCATGATTCTTAATGTTTCTATTAATTTTCTTAAGTTTTATTTCCTGTTCATTCTTAATATTTATTCTGAATAATTTTTTTTGCTCATGCAAGCAGAGATGTCATTTTCCAACCTCATTGTATGTACATGAATGCTAACTGAAAATAATTTGTATTTTAGATCTTTTTCATCTTCTGACATCTTGTAACACTAGTTTTCTTGTATTTGGAAAGGTATCCATATCACATTCAGCAATAAAGGCAGAATAATAGGTACAGAAAACAGTTTAAGATCTCTGTTAACTCTGCAGAAAAATTTTCATTTACACTTGACTGTAAAATTGTAATCTCACCTTCACAATGGTCAAATCTGTCCTTTTGTTATACTGTTTCTCTTTGGTCCTCATCCAGTAAGGTGATGGTGAACCTTCGGTACTCCAGATATTTTGGACCACAACTCCCAGAATTCCAAGTCTGTATTGACAATGACAAAGGACTGTGGGAGTTGTGGTCCAAAACATCTGGGGTGCTAAAGGTTCGCCGCCACTAGATCATGATCTTCTATTTAATGTTCTACTATGTTCATGGTACTTCTATGTAGAATCCATATGCTTCTTCTTCAAGTGCCATGTCCTCGTAGAACGTTGGCAATCAGTAGCCTGAACTGGTTTCTATCTAATGCTATTCTAAACAAAGCAGCTGTGCTCACTGCGGACCATTGGCTTAAGTTCTTAAGTTAAAATGTTCTTCTCTGCCTACATACCACACACACACCACATATATTTTGGTATCCATATACCAATCCATTTTTTCATCCTTGACTTCTGTTTCATATTAAGTTAATTTCTCTTTTATTTCATGAATATGAAATATATGAAAGAGTGTTTGCTTTTCCCTGGTAACAGCTGGAAGTCTTTTTGGAATATAGCATAAAAAAACCTATCAAATTTTAATATGTTATGTTATTAATTACATCCTAAATTAATTAATTAATAAAAGAGTTTAGCTGGACTGTGAGAAAGATGGAGCTGCTACCAGTCTTGTGTTTTTCTTCACTGAGCTTCATATCTAGGTAAATACCTACATTGCTAAAGTGCACATCACTATCTCATTGCTGTTGAAAGTCAGTCATGAGTGTAGGAAATGCACATTTTACAATGATAGAATTTCTCCTTCTCAGTCTTATGTCCCATCAATCATTTTAGAAAAGAACCTGAGCATTCTTTTTCTGAGGAGGGTGTATATATTTTTGTGCTGTGCAAATATGTTTTTATGTGCTGTGTATATAATTAACCTGTTAAAACATCCAAGAATCAGATTGTTTTTTTCATTTCTAATTCTTGAAGGGCTCATATGGAAATATCTTTGCATTGGGTCAAGAGGCTGAAATGTTTTGTCTTCAATTCTCCTAGAAACCAGAACAAGAACGGAAAATTTTATATTTATCTACAATTTATTTATTTATTTATACAACTTATATGCCGCCCACTACCCAAAGGTCTCTGCCCAAATATTTCCTTGACCGCTCAGCGGTCAACCTCGGCCCGTCCCGTTCGGCAGGCGCGAGCGCACTTGCTTCGGGTCGCCACTCCTCGGGAAGCCCGGAGGACGAGCACTCGGACCCGGGCCTTCTCTGTGGCGGCCCCCAGCCTTTGGAACTCCATCCCCACTGAAGTGCGCTCTGCAGAGTCCCTGCTGGCCTTCCGAAAGGCGCTGAAAACCCATCTTTTTCGGGAGGCCTTTGGCGATGCTTAACTGTCTTTTTTTTTTTTTTCCTTTCGCTCTTTCCCCCCGCCATCGAATCCTGTGCTCACTTTTATCCCTAGTTGAGGTGCTATTGGTTTTATCTGTGTTTAGGGTGCTCTACTGGTTTTATTCGTTTGATCTTTTATTGTAATTTGCTGGCTCTTGCAGCCTTTTGTAAGCCGCTTAGAGTATATATTATATAAGCGGGATATAAATACAATAAATAAATAAATAAATAAATAAATAAATAAATAAATAAATAAATAAATTGAGGGCTTCATGAAGGATAGGTAGTAACAAGGAGAGGGGGAGACATATAAAAGTTCAGCAACCAGAAAGTGATAAATATGTCTCTGTGGTCCTTTAAAAACATGAAATCCAGGAGCAACAACACTATAAATGCTCTAGCAAACTTCCCCTAGATTAATAAATTGTGATTGCTCTTTTCATCTGGTATCATACTCTGATCTTTTTTTGGATGCATCAGGGGCAGCTCGTAAATTGATGTTGGGGGTCAACCCCAAAATAGTCCCACAAGCTGCCCATGAGATGCATATAACCCTTTTACGCTTCTGCCGGGAATGACTTGATCATTGAAAAGCAATATCCTCCTTTGCCACCTCTTGGTCTGTGTATTTAATTTCCTTACTGTCTAGCAGCTTTTTTCGTAGAAGTGAAACTTCCCTTATTGCCAAGATGCTACTTTAAAATCTGCAAACTGTACAATGTGCAGATAATGGACTGGGCCATGCCCTCCGTTTCCTAACAAATACTATTCTGTTTTACTTGGATATTTATCCAACTGTTTATCTATCAAAGCTGAAATGCATTCACCAATTAAAAATATACTAAATTTACTTTCACTTTGCTTGCAGTGTACAACATGTTCATATATGTAATAGGTAACTACTGCTAACAGATCTGACCTTTGTGTAGGTTTGACCAGTTCCCTGTTCAGTAAAATTACTCACTCAATTTCAAAAAGAGTTATATAAATAAATTTCATTCACAGAAATGTCCGCATCATTTCCATGACCAGTTTCCATTCCAAGCAATACTTGGTGTGTTTGCCACACAAGAAAAAAAAAAGTTATCTTACAAATAAACTAAACTGCCCAGACAGTGCTTGAAGCACTATGGGGCGGTATATAAGCGGAACACTTTTTTGCTTTATCTTTTAGCTTGTAATTTATTTATTTATTCTCTTTCTTTCTTTCTTTCTTTCTTTCTTTCTTTCTTTCTTTCTTTCT
>JAHTLZ010000204.1:33939270-33978734 GCA_023846285.1 Phrynocephalus versicolor
CACACACACACACACACACACACACACACACACACACACACACACACCACTATTTCCCTTTCACTGCCATTTGCCTTTCCAAAATGCCTCTCTGCTTTCCCCACCCCACCCCAGAAATTGGAACCATCTTTTTGCAGAAATCGGAACAGGGAAAGGCAATTCTTAATGGGCTGCTCAACCTTCCAAGGCTTTCACCAAAGAAAAAATGGCTCCAATTTCTGGAAAAAAAAAAACAAAAACAAAGCAGAGAGGCATTTTGGAAAGGTGCAGGGCAATAAAAGAGCCCAAAAAGGAAAAGGGAAACTGCAGTCTCTCTCTCTCTGTCTCTTCTCTCTCTCTCTCTCTCTCTCTCTCTCTCTCTCTCTCTCTCTCTCTCTGTGTGTGTGTGTGTGTGTGTGTGTAGGAGAACCCAAACTGGAATGGAAGCCTCAGCAGGGCAGGGACTCTGCTCATCTCATTCACTGGCATCAGGTTGGGTTCTCCTCCCCAACCCTGTCCCCACTGTTTCCCTTCCTTTCTGGCAGGATTTGTTCATTTTGTTAATTTGCGGTTCAAACAGTGGGGAGCATCTTGTGCATGGTGGTGTCTTATAGACAGGAAAATACGGTAGTTGACATCCTTTCTGTATGGTAGGCTGAGGATATATTTTTCATGGCCAAATGAATTAAGGGTGAGATGCAGAGTGTAACCCTCCATTTATCTATGTGGTGTTTATTTGTCTGGGTCTGTTCCCTCACCACAATTAATAGGCTCCTCAGGGATACCATGGGATACATTTTTTCTATCTTTGGGGATGATGGGAGAGTTTAAAAAATCACAAGTTTGAGAAAAGCAAATTTATGTTTGTAAGGACATAAAAATGAAAACAAGTAACAAATGCAGAAGAATTTGAAAAATTTGTTATTAAAAACATAAAGGCGAACAATTAACATATATTTAAAGATAGTGGTAGCAGTGAACCTGGCAGAAGTTAAGGACAGGGTTAAAGTGTTCATCAGATACTCATGATGTAATTCTTTAGAGCAGTGACAAACTCATGTGTGCAATTGAAATCTAACACAAATTGTTCATGTCTTTAAAATTGTAGCAAACTCAGCAGACTTAAAGGTTTGCAGAGCAGGGTTTCCCAAATACATCTTGTCGTTTTTCCCCCGTACCTCAGTTTGCAGTTAATACATCCTGACAGTGTTTGAAGTGACAATGACAAGTTGGAAAAATACTATGGGCCTTAGCTTAATAAAAACAGCTTTGCGGTTGGGGGTCTTCAAGACTGTTTGTGTACTTAGATTCTATCAATCAAGTAGCTATGTTGTAGCAGATCAGGATTCTAATTTCTCTCATTTACATCACTATTCTTCATTGTAAAATATACCAAAATGTAAAACCCTAAAGTGAAAATTTTATCATTTTGTTCAGAAGGCCTCTTCTTTTCTTTCATATTCAAAAGAAGTTGCAAACTACTGTTCACTGACCACTTTGTTAGGAAGTACTGTATATGAATTGCAGATTAGGGTATGTTTTTTGTTTTATGCTGACTATGTGAAAAATGCTATAAATCATTTTTAAATGAACTTATCAATTTCAGTGTTATTTGAATATTCTGTCCTTCAAAGCATTCTGTCAAGGATAGATCTATTTTACTCTCAACCCTCTCCCCAAACCTACTTGACATAGAGCAATGAACTGCCCTCCCTCCCATCAAATCAACTGTTCTTCCTCCCACATGTTACTTTATATGTTGAAGACTGTGTCCATTTCAGTATTCATGGTCGAAGCTACAACAGTGGCACTACAACTACAGAAATGGCCACAGGACATCTGTGTATGGCCTGTTCAGATCAAGCTTTCTTTATGCAATCAATCAATCAGTCAGTCAGTCAAGTTTAAAATAGTATACACAAGCAATAGTTCAATAGATCAACAATTGTAGACACTCTGTTTTGACTATGATGATGGGGCTAAAAAGCCAATAAATTATCTGATATGAGTTGATCTCTACAAAGCTCATACTATTCCACATTTGTACCTCTTAAAGTGCTATCAATCACGCCTTTGGAAATGGGTAGTTCTTCTGTTATCTTTCCTAGAAATCTGTTTTAAGACTAACTAAAAATGAGCCATTTACCCTTTATCAACTTCGTGGTTGAATAACTGAACAGCTGACAAGATAGGATTTTATACAAGGGATACAGATAACCAGTCAAGGTTGAATCAGCACTTGCACATTCCTTTTGTGATAATGCTACTTTTGTGTTGATGTTTGTTTGGAATCAGCAATGGTACACTATTTTGGCTTTCGGTCAAGTACTCAGACCATATAGCAATTCTTTTCAAGTCTTTCAGAGCATTTCTGCTTGCTTTATATTTGTGAAGATCATATTTCTTCCTACCACATGTCAGGACCCCTCAGATTATGGAATGTCTGGTATTTAGCCCTCTCTTGTCCTTTGCAAGGCCAGCTTGGACAACTTGGTCATACTTTTATCATGATGAAGCTGCTCCTTCTTGAACTTCTGGCATAAATGTTTTAAGGTTGGAACTGATAATTGTTGGTGATCCTGAGGAGAAAATGAAGTCTCCCCTTTTATTCAAGACCTTCTGCCCATTTGATGTTTTTATCTTTGTGTTAAGCAAACATACCTGGAAGTTTTGTTCTTGGCCTTTTGTATCACATATTGACAATACTTATAAATTAGCTGTCCTGGATAAAGGCAAAATATATAGGATAAATGGTTTTGCTTATATGCAAAAGAATAAATAACACAAATATGATGTAAGAAACATTAATATTCAATAACAAGTTCATTAACACTTTGGTCTCCTTAGACAAAGTGCCTCTTATTGTAAATGTTAAGTCCATGGGAAACACATTTAGATTTCTTATTTAGCAGAGCAAACAACAAAGTACTCCTTTAAACTCATTATTTTATTCTCTGCAGCCGTAAAGCAAATATATGAGGTTAAGCGTAAACAAAAGTTAATGGGCTTATTTATTTAAAAAAAATTATCATAAACTAGATAGAAGATCATGACTTAAGGTCTGAGCACATGGCTGTTGTTAGGGCATCAAAGCAAGTCAATGTAAAAGCTGTTAAGTGTTTAGGGGAATTAAGTGCATGAAGATTTTAGGCAAGAATAATGCTTTTATTATGATTTCCAGTGGCTGGAAAACTTGAGAACTGTGTTATGTCCTCTTGAAGGGTTATATCTCAGATCCATTATGTGATTGTGCCTTTAGCTGTTAGGAACCCTAGGTTTAATAACACAAGGAAAGGAAGATAAACACAAGGATAAACACAAGATGTTGTAATTTCAACATGACAGCTTTCAGCAAACAAAAATGTCTAATAAGATCAGAGAAAATAATCAGAGTGAAGATTTAGCTTGAGCCAGATGTTCAAACTGGATTCAGAAAAGGCAGAGGTGACAGAGGAGATCATATTGCAAATGTATATTGATTACTGCAGCAAGCCAAAGAACTTCAGAAGAAAATCAGTCAATGCTTTATAGACGACAGCAAAGCTTTTGACTGTGTGGAGTGTGAAAGGTTGTGAATAGTAAACAGCTATGAATTATTCTCACTGAAAGGGATGCACATTTGATTGTCTTCATGCTTAATCTAGAATTTAGACAGGACCCTATGTCTGTGAAGATTCTCAGTCACCCGGGTGAGTTTATCTGGAAATTGAGTCATGGCAACTGGACTTCTTTTTCATGAGAGATTAAAATGTTTCACTTCTCATCAATCTCTCAAGAAAAAGCAGTCCAGTTGCTGTGACTCAACTTCCAGACAGAACCCTACTCTTAGGATAGAACAGGCCTGCCCAACAAGTAGACCGGGGGCTACCAGTAGCCCGTGAAGGGTTCAAAAGTAGCCCGCCAGCCATCAATTAAAAATGTGAGGGGATAAGTTCTCCACCTCTACCTCCCCCAACCCAAGGACCACCACTGCCCCAGCGAAGCTCTGGGTCTGCCAGTCCACTGTCTCAGCCCAGCGGGGCAGTTCAAGGGCTGTGGCACAGTCCCCTGCTCTCCCTATCGGCCAGATGCTCAGAACAGATAAAATTCATAAGTAGAGGTTTTAGTGTAGTAGCCCTCAGGCACGTTCGTCCAGAAAAAGTAGACCTCGATCCATTCAAAGTTGGACAGCCCTGGGATAGAATATGAAGCAAGGTACTTCTAAGAAAATAAATGGAGAAACAAGCAGCATAGGCAAATGTAAATTCCATCTCTTTGTTCAGTCTTTGTGCAAAATTTATCTTACTAAAAGCTGCATTAGATTCAAGTGAAAGGAGAAATTAATAGGAAAAATACAAATAGTATGAGATTCACAGATGGCGAATCATTACTGGAAAAAAACATAAGTGACTTAAAACAAGAGAGATGAAAGCAGAACATGTAACAGCAGAGTTACAGTTGAATCTTTAGACAAAAATCCTGACTAAAAGAAAAATATAACTTTAACGTTAATATAGAGGAGTTGAAAATAAAGATTTCCTGTACTTTGTTCACTTATCAGTCTTAATGAATACTGCAGGAAGTGAGAAGACAGAAAGTTGGAAGGGCAGCTGTGAAGAAACTTGAAGCTACAAGAAAAGAGAATGACCAAATATGAGATGAAATGACTCATTAAAGGAGGCTAAATATATAGTTTGTAAACCTCTAAAACTGCTGCCACCACTGAATTAGGTTTAATCAGATCTGTATCAGTCCTAGGGTCTCTTTGGCTTTAGTTGGTCTATCGACGTTTTGACTTCTGTTATCATAAATTGAGGCCAGGAAGGGAAATCTTCTAAAACAGAGTCCAAGGTGTCAACCAAGTCTCCCAAAGCAGACTATAGTGCACATAAATCAATATCCTAGGAAATGCCAGAGAAAGGGCTAGTAATTTGGGGAGTTTCTGCTGGAATTTCGCCTGCTACAGTATGCCAGAAAAGTGAAGGATCAGTGGCTTGAAGCAACTGAGCCCAGGCTTCTCTTAATTATTCTCTCTTGTTCATTCTAATTAGCATTTTGTATTGTTCATGCTGTTGCAGTGTGGGAGTTAATCTAACATTGCTTAGCCTGTATTGTTTGAACTGAGATACAAAGTGATTGACACACATCTATAATCAAATCAGGGTTCTGAGTTATGTCTAAAAGAGAAAAAAACTGCTAAGAATGATCCTGTTTTAGTAAAACTGAAAAATATCTTTATTTAGAATTTTTACATTCATGTTGCCACCATCCCTTCTTACTAGTACTGCACTTAATGTGTATATCTGCCGGCCAAAGTCTTCTCTTATACTCTACTTGGCTTAGACAAAGAATTTTCTCTAATATAGTGTATCAAACTGTTTATCTATTTGGGTGTACTCCTCATTTATTTATAATTTCTATTCATACATACCACCATTACTGATCCTTAAAGGCCACTAACCATTACGTGTAACTACTATGCCAATTATACTGAGCTTTTTGCACATCTGTTAAATTTCATATACCTCTTTCCATATAAATATTTAGTTATTTATTTATTGGATTTCTATACCACCTTTCTGACAGCAAGGTCACTCTGGGCAGTTTAGAAATATCTAACTGGGAGTTGAGTCATGGCTACTGGACTTCCAAACAGCTTCATCGGTCACCGATGAAGCTGTTTGGATGAACAGCGAAACGTTTCTATCTCTCAAAAAGAAGTCCAGTAGCCATGACTCAACTCCCAGTTAAACGCACCTGGATGACTGAGAATCTTCACAGACGTTTAGAAATATCTGTTTACTGGGAGCACAAGCCATATTTCTGAAGAAGTTAGATGCAGTCTACCAAGCTTATGTCTAGTAAAAGCTGCTTGTTATTAACTAAGGTGCCATAAGACTGTTAATTTTGGTATAAACATGTTTGTTTGTGGAATATTTATAGAATCATAGAATCATGGAATTGGAAGAGACCTCAAGAGCCATCTAGTCCAACCCCCTGCTGTGCTCTAACTATAATCTACAGTCCATGGAAGAAGCCTCAAAATTTGTCCATAATGTCTCTCAAGGGAAGTTTGTTTGCTTATTTATCATATTGTTTCAAAGATTATAGCTGCATTAACTACCTTTTGGGGGGAATAACAACTAATATATATTAAAATAATGAAAGAATTTTTTGTAGAAATATATATTTTACTGAATACGATTTGTTGCTGGGCGACATCCTGAATCTTAATCTGCCACATTCCGTCCAGCATTCTAACTGTTACACTACACTGGGTTGTTCATGAGCTTTCTGAACAGAGGCACAGCATTGTGTAGTGAGCAAGAGGGCAGAGAGAAACTGTAAAGCCATTTGGATACTGACCTTTTATTATTAATTATTTGAGATAAAATGCCATAGTAAGTATTCATTAATTAGAATAATTAAAAATCTGCAGCTGCATTTTGAAAAGTTAATTGAATGTTACTGTCCTAAAAAAACTACACCAAATGAAATATAAGTGTGATTGCCTGTGTTCGTACTAGGTTCTTAGAGTAGGGTAACTCAGAATCAACCTCAGTGTCTTCTCTCTTTCCTCATATTTTGTGAACATAAAAATATGGTTTAGAAAAGCAAAGAAAAATCGTCAGCCCTTAAAAGCCTCTGCCAAAACATGTTCCATTGTTAAAGCATAAATAGAAAATCCTCATAGAAACACCTCTTTGAGTCATAGAGGGCAACAAGATTACATATCTTTAGGTTCTCCAGTGGTGCATTAACTAAGCAAAAAAGACAACTTCAGTTATTTGGGAAGCTTTATTGGACAAGGAATCTTTGAAGACTTCACACAAAAGAGTCTCCTATGTTTAGACTTTATAATGTAAACAACTAATTTAATGCATCACTAATGATCTACAATAGATGCCATCTTACAACATGACCATGAGTAAGAAACTGATGTAATCTGAGAGATATTTCAAAGTAATTAATTTGGGAATAGGAAAAGAACATCTATTGTGTAAACTTCCCTCTGTTCCCTGCACCCCCTTTAAAAATAAGGACACAATTAGAAACCATAATAATGTCACATTTACCAAATAAAGTTAACAAGCCATCATTGCAGTTGGTTTCTGAAATATAAACAGCAGAAGTAGGGCGATCACTGAGGTTTTTGTTTAAAATTCTACCCATTATTGAAATTCTTTTTATGAAATGGGGACTTTACCCTTTTATTAACATGACTTTCAGACTATTCCAACATACATTCTTTTTCATTTTTATTTTTTAATTGTGATGTGCAATATCTTTTCTAACAATATCTGTGTACTTTCATATAGATGCTGATCAGTCAGTTTGTGCATTTATTATTGTTTGTTATTGCATTAAAACTTTTAATAGCATTTTTAAAATCTCTTTTCTTCATGACATCTGCTGATGTATTTACTTTTTTACTTTTATGTCTGTTGTATTCCATATATTCCGTTGCCATGTTTCCACTGTTATTAAATTTAGTGGTCTCTCTGTGTGTTCAGAAATGTGGACTTCCAAATCCTGGTTTTTATTCCCACTTAAAAAAAAACCTAAGCTTTTAAAAAATATTTTGAAGTAACTTCTTGGGTCATGTGGACTGCAAATTCTGGGATTCACTGGATGGGAGGGTTGGTTTGGTGCATTTCCCCCCCAGCCTGGTCTGCTTGCATTTCAGTGAACTGCTGGTTATACTTCCTTTACTTGGGCTTATGCTTTTAATTACACCTACATAACTGCTCTCTCCACCCCCGCCATTTTGGATCTTTATTTTCCTTTCAAGATGCTATCCTCGTATCTTGGGGTGAAGCTCCTCCTCCCCTTCTCCTTCATCCTCTTCAAACTGTAGAAATGCATTGCCATTGTCTTCCTTTCCCATTTGTCACCTACTCACAGCTGCAACCAGTGTATACACTTATAAAGTATAGCGCATGGTTATGTAGTTGTATGGCATTATTTTTCTTAAGATTCTCTACTGTCATAAGCAATGTAGTTAAAACAGAGTTGAAGCACAGTTGGTTGAGCCAGTGAGCTCAGCTAGGAAGATCCTGGATCTCTAATTTATCTCCACTTTGCTGAATTTTGTCAATTTTATAGGAGCTATAAAGCCTTTCTCAGGAGATTTAGAATACTATTAGCAATGGATCTTTGGGGGCAGAAATTGATTACGTTTGCATGCTTGGGGGAAATGTAGCTATGACCCATATACTAAAAACCACACTGATGCATAAAAACTGTAGAAGAAGACAGTAAACCCAAATAAATATACATTCATTATCTTTATCTCTTCAGTAACATCTTGATTCAGGGTTACTGCCTTCTTCCACAGTTTTTATCTATCAGTGTTTTTAGTATAAAGATCATGCCTACAATTTTTCTGAGCATGTAAATGTAATCATTGTCTGCCATTACAGATCCATTACTAATAGCACCCTAAATCTCCTGAGAAATAATGTAAGATAGAAAGGAGGTGCTGCCATTTATTTTCCGCTCACCAGTTAGGTTCAGCACTAAACATTTGTGCAGTCAAAAATTTTGTGCCCTGGGAACAAAGTCCTACTTGCTCCATTGTGGTTACTGCCCTGACTAAACCTCTAAATGATACTGCTTTACAAATACAGAGTAGCATTTGTAAGAATTGTTTGGGTTTAGGAATTGGAAGCCAGAGTAGAAACATACTGTCCATTTTGTTATTCAGATAAAATATGCATAAAGGCCTTTTCATACAGCAAGTTCACTCCTGGGTTTCGTTTGTATAAAAAGTCGTTAAAAACAAGTTCCAACTCATGGACTAAGAATAGACACAGTAAGCTTATTGTAATGCATGGACGTAGTTTACGCCATTTGATCAATTTCCTCAAGACTGTCTTTCATGTCTGTAACTGCTGGTGCATAGCTCTTGTGCATATTATATTGGTTTTGTAAACTGAAGCTGTTAATGGACATGAGTATTTAGTACTCGTATCCCTGGGGGGAAGTGTAGTGCCACAGGTACCAAGGAGGTCCATTCCCTCCTTCTGCAGAACCAGCCAGTCCACTTCCTGGTTGCTGTGTGGTGCACACGTAGCCCGGCCAGTGCTTCCCCACCTCATCACACAGGCAGTGGCTCAAACAGCTGAGTGAGGAGACTGCATCCTGCTTCTTTGCCATAGTGGTCGGAGATGTGTAATCTCCAGGCTTAAAACTGGGGTGCTTCAAGGACCAGATGCAGAGGAGTAGTATGTAGAGACAGCTATCTAGTCTCGTGCGCTCCCAGACACATTTGGTGGGGCCACTGTGAGATACAAGAAGCTGGACTAGACGGGCCTTTGGCCTTATCCAGGATGGCTCTTTTTATGTTCTTATATTCTTAAGCTGGGCTACTTCCACAATTGGCACAATTCTCGACAATGATGGACACACAGGCCACATGGTAGCCAGTGAGTGGACCAATCACAAAGTGTCCATGTCTAGTTATTACTATATAACATTACAACATGCTTTTTGGAAGTGTTATGACAAATACTTAATGTCTCAGAGATTTTAAATTACATTGAGATAAGTCTGATTTAAGCCCATGTCCTTTTCCAGACTGCGCCGCCCGTGTGTCTAGAGCTTACAAATTGTCTCCCTCATTGATTTGTATGGATCTCCTTCTGTGCTATGGGTAAGGATTGAAGTAAAGTGTATTATTTACCATCTGCAGGGAAAGAGGCAGCATCTCCTGTTGTTTGTCATATCTCTCTCACAATGGTTTCACCAAAAATATTAATGAGCTTTGAATATGGAAGTGCAAATCATTTGTGTGAAATGACTTTAATTCCCCCGCAGCCCACCCATGTAACATGGTAAAGGAAATGCTGCTGAAACTCTCACCATTCATAACAAAGAATGAAAAACTTTTCTGCCTCTAGTAAATAATTATACCAGGCATGTAAACAGCATGCTATAGTATTCTCAATATTTTTTTGTTTACTGTATCCTAAAGGAGCACTTCGGATGCATATTCTACTGCATGTACAATTAGAATACAATGGAATATTTTTACGGGAACCCCTGATCAATAATCTGTTTTATCAATTAAACTTAAAGTGTAAATGGCACATACTGCACTCTGATGAATTTAAACAAGTCTTTGCACTGAGGTAATGTATCATAAGTGTTTAAACTAAGGGTGACAAGCGCTACTGTTATACTTTCATGTTGTCCAGCAGTATGGAAGAAATTTTTATGTTCAGCTACAAGGCTCAAAGTGAACTAATTCTGTTTCTAGCTCCACTTGACATGAAGTTCAGAGGCAATTGGAAATTATTAAACTCTACATGTTTCCTGGTGGTTTTAACTTCTTCCAGAATCATTTATGAATGTATGATGTAAATGATTTGAAGAAATGACAGTACAATTTGAGAGCCTTCATTTATTCTATATTTCTTATAGTTGATTTGCAAATTAAAATGTTTAGTTTTTTTTAAGTGCTATGCAAGTATTCAGCCATATACTAGAAAAACCCAAAGAACACTAAAAGTCTACCCAGAGATTCAAAAGTCCTTGCAGCATTTTTGTAGGGTGAACACAGACCGAGGAAGGAAATGGGGCTGAAAACTGCATTGTTACCCAAGTATCCAATCTTATTTAGGTGTTTGATTTTTGCACAGAATATCTCAAAGGAGGTAGTGCTTTGCCTCATTTTTCTTAAAAAAAGGAAGTGGTTGTATCTTTTGAACGTTCTGTAGTTTCTGTTGTAAACATAGCTTGATCTGTGGTGGGCAGTAGTTACTCCTCCTTAAGGAAAATATATGTAAGGTTTTAATATAAAATTTACTAACAGATAACATTATATTATTCAGAATAAAATAACTTTCTACTGAAGTTTCATTTACCTTGAGGCGTGTATATGTTCAGGCCTTTGTGAAGATTCAGGCTTCTACCTTTCCCCTTGTAATAATTACTCCATACAGAAATTTTACTGTAATTACCTGACTATATATCAGGAGAGGGCTTTGACATAACCTTCTGCCTAACATCTCGTTTTTGATGGAGAGATGTATTTATTATTTTTATGACCCCAAAAGAGAAAGAACACTCATTTTATAGTTCCTTCGTTGCCTTATGATACAGGATTTATTATTTCCGTTTGCCAGCAACATTGTTAGGCAAGGTACCATGGCCAACAGATGCTTGGGGATTGGAAACAGTGGTAAGAGGACAAAGAGCACCACTATATGTGCCATATTATCCACCCAGTGTCCTCTAAATTGCCTTTGCCCCTCAGGTTTGTTGGAAAACACTGTCACACAATCAGTAGTAAAGTAACATTCAGTTACCTGATTTGGTCCATTGGTTTCTGTGCAATCTCCAGAAGCACCATCTTGTTCTTCACCTCACTACTTCAACCTTCTGTGCTATACCATCATACTTGTTATTTATTGAATAGAAACAGACTCTTTAGAGCCATGGAGTTGCAGAGGTATCCCAAAAAGAGGCAGAATATATTTGCAGAGCCTGTTATCTGGTGTTTCAGCTAGCTTATTAGCTGTAGCTCTTTGTAATTTTCATATTCTCTCTGATCTTATTAGCCACTAAATATATTTATACATCATTTTGCTGCATGAATAATGGCATGTAAAAGGGTTAGTTAGAGCAGGAGAATGTGGTAGTAGGAAGACGTCTTGAGTGTAATAGGGAAACCTGTTGAGAAAATAGCCAACTATTGACAGGTCTGATTCATGACTGAGTGACTGTTCTGCTAGTCTTCACATGATCCCCACAGAGAGAAAGCTTTGACCACCTGCTAAACGAAGTCTGTTTGAAGTTTCTTTTTAACATTTCCAAGACGTTAATTCAGCAGGACAGCTCCACTGGAGTTCTTGGTGTCACCAAATCAGCAGCTGTTGAGGTTCATTCTCTTCAGCAAGAAATGTTTTCATAAGGGTGCCCTTCCCCCCCCCCCCCCAATTTATTTTATTTGTGACAACAACAAAAAGTGAAATCTTTGCATGATGCACTTTTTCATATGTTAAAATTATGTCCAATTACAAGTATATTGGCAGTAGCGGGGCTGTTCTCGTGGTGCAGCCTGGAAATAAGTTGAGAGGGGGGATAATTGGATGGTCCCTGGGTTGCTTTTGCTTGTTTCTTTTTGTTGTGCTTTTCGTACTCATTTTTTCAAAACGTATTGTGATGCCCACAGTGGAAAAGAACAAGGAGATCTAAAACAAGGCACGTTTGAGCAGAATTTGGTGCATGTCTACTCACGAATAAGTCTCATTCAGTCAAATGGAACTTATTTCTGGGAGTATATAGTATTACAGCCACAAACAATTAGGAGTGTTGTATTAGGAGAGGAAAACCTCCCCTGTTTTTGTTATCTAGTTTATCAGTAAAATACTGTTTCAAGGGCAAATGGGACAACACATCTGTGTCTTTGAAGCCTTTGATATTTAAGTGCTTTTATTTGTTAGATATAACTGTCGGCTGTAAATAGCAACCCTATACTTCTGTATTGTTTTTAACCCTAGGTAATATAATTGCATATAAATACTCTTGGTCCAAACTATTTTCTTTTCTCTTTATCAATCTTGTTAAGTCTTAAGTGTATTTTTACAAGTTTGTTAATGCGTCCCATTCTTTCTGATGTGTTTTTCCTCCCAGTATTATCAGATTTCATTATATGGGAAGAATTATCAGCTCAACCCATTACACAGCAAAGCAGTATTAAGTCTGTCTGGAATTTGCTGCCCTTTCAGTTTGCAGGGAAAATATTGTGTAAATCAGCTCTCCAGTTTCAGTGGGAGGCACAGGGTTGAACAGCATCCATTTGTCAAGTTGATTGCTCCTTGGTGAGGTTGCCTTCGCTTGTCTTTGAACAGGAGTGAAATCCTGCATGGAGCTCCCTTTCTGTCATTTACACTAACAGCCATCCTCTTAAACTAAGGCCTCAGAGAAAAAACAAAAGTGTTGGCACAATATAATCAGTCACTCAAGTTGTCTGTGATCTATTTTTTAAAGGAAATGACTCTTAAGTTAGTGGAGCAGAAAATTGTGGAAAATTGGGAATAAAGCTGCAATAACAAAAGGAGAAATTTAAAAGTAAAAAAGAAAGATATCTTATCCACTTCTAGTTTTTCAGGATTTGTTCGTTTTATCCTATAATTAGAGAATATTCTCTTTTGCTTTTACAAATTCTGCTATAAGATATTTAAATACTTATTCTTTGTTCTCTGATCTCATTGGAAAGCATTAGCTATGCATCTCTGTGTTGTGAAATCTCTCTCATACACTCACGTACACACACACACACACACACACACACACACACGGATTTTATGTATTATGTATTTTTCTATTTTAGTTTTCTGTCTCAGGGTGGCTTTTTGTTTCTTTCCTTTATATTATGTTTCCTTATTGTTCTTAGCTTTAATCTTGCCTTTCGAATGATGTAAGATGCCTCTTCACATTCTCTATTCTTAGCTTTGAATACTGCTTTAATGTTTCTGGGCAATTGTGGTAAACTCATTGTCTCCAACTTTGTGTATTGTTCTTCAGTGTTGTAAGCCACCTTGGGGCCTTTCCAAGGAGAAAGGTAGGGTAAAAATATTTTAAAGAAGAAGATAAATAAAATAATAATCCTGACAGTGATAACAACAGGAAGAGATAAATATCGCTTGATCATAGCTTTCCATGCAATCCACAATCAAACATGCTAAATGTGCAATGCACACCATTTTCCTTACATGTATTTTGAGGGTGTCCAGCGTCTCTCTATCTCAATCTCTTTCTCTCTCAATCTCTCTTTAGTGTATGTAAAATACTTTTATTCCACCTCTCCCCTTAAGAAGGACCCGAGGCATATTACATCTTTGTAAGACAATATTTAGAGATAAAACAGCAATTTTTTAAATATTAGAAAGCTTCAAACAAACACCACACTAAAATACAGTAAACAAAAGCATTGCCAAAAACATTCAGAGCAATAAGGCACAATCACCCATTTAAAAACCATAGTCAGCCATGAGAAGAGAAGATTTAAAGCTCACCACCAGCAGCTCATTTTTAGAAACCAATGTGTAAGGTGGTGGTTGCCCAGGGACTAGAAGGTGGAACTGTACGGCATCTTACATTTTCAAAATAAATTTATTTTATTTATTTTATTTTTATTTATTTTTACAATTTATATGCCACCCACTACCCAAAGGTCTCTTGGCGGCTTACAATCAAAGAATTAAAACAGTTAAAACATCAGATATCAATAAATAACTAAAACTATAATAAAAACCTTACACTAAAATTGCCATCAGAGGACCCACAGTCTATATTGTATCAATTAAAAAACTTCTGGAACAGGAAGGTTTTTACTTGGCACCGAAATGTCATCAATGTTGACGCCAGGCGGATCTCACTTGGGAGGGCATTCCATAGCTTGGGGGCAGCTGCCGAGATTTTGTACAAAATTCTAGCAAATTATTTTCTAGGGTGAAGCTTGATATATAATTTAGATGAAAGATAACATTTGCTATTTTTTCTGTATACATTTTACATGGGAGCAAATAATGACATGGGAAGTAATAATGACTCATTTCAAAGCAACATTTTAAAAATCCTAATGTTACAGTACTCTTGCTGGCCCCCGACCCTGCCCCCACCCCCACCCTGAAGAACTGCTAGGTTATTTTTCCTTCAAAAATGAAACTGACTTCACGCTACAGTGATGCCTTGAATTGTAAAATTAATCCGTTCCAACAGAATTTTCGTAATTCAAAATTTTTGTAATTCAAAATGTGGTTTTCCATAGGAATGCTTTGAAATCTGTTCCAGAGCTCTGAAAAAAGGCAAGAGAGAGAGAGAGAGAGAGAGAGAGAGAGAGAGAGAGAGAGAATTGATTAATAGGTTTTTCTATTGACTGATTCAATGCATTCCTTTGGGAAACCTGCCCCAACCCAGCAAACAGCCCGACAGCTAGCTGATTTTGACAGCTCCGAGCTATCAAAATCAGCTAGCTGTCAGGCTACGAGGAGCAGCCTTCCACTACTAGTTAGTGTCTTTGAATCACCCCTTTTTCCTTCAGTGCACTTCCAAAAGTAGGGGCTGTCAGAAAGCAGGTGGGGAAGAAAATGGGAATTTAAGGAAGGAAAGCAGGTGGGGGCAAAAGTGGGGAGGGTGAGGAGGAAAGCAGGGATGGAGGGGAACGCAGGGCTGCCCCGACCCAGTAAAGCAGAAGAAAAGACTCCCTGCATTGCTGGGTTGGAGGTAAACTCCCTCAATCAAATGGCGGCAGAAGACTGCTCTTCGCAGCCCAAAAGTCAGATGACTTTAACAGTTTGGAGTTGTCAACATCAGCTGTCTGTCAGGCTGAGACTGCTGGTTGATTGAGGGTCCCCCCCCCCAAACCCAGCAAAGAGGGTAAGGGGTGATTTTTCCTTCACTGTGCTTCCAAAAGCAGGGAAGGGCGGGGCTCCATGCCTTCAGATCCCTGTCACCCACCAGCTTTCCAGGCAAACTGAAGGCAAAAGTACTGAGAATTATGAAAAACTTGAATTACGAAGTTTAAAAGCACCATGGCTGCAGAGCTATCAAAATCACCTGGCTGTCAGGGTGCTGACAGCCAGGTGATTTTGACAGCTCAGAGGTGGGTGGATTTCTCTTTCATAATTCAAGTCATTCGTAATTCAAGTTGTTCATAATTCAAAGTATCACATCTGTTTTGCTTGAAAGTCTGCTGATTCTCATGCAAAGGCTAAGTTGCCTCATTGACGGTACTTTCTTGATATAGTTTGAAGAAGGACTATGTTCATTCTGTCTAGTAAGGAGCATCCTTTACATCACCAGATGTCTTCTGCAAACAACTTTTAACCCTATTTACTCTATGCAGTGTCTCTCTTTATAGAAGAATAGCTGGGCATTCTGACCTATCTCTGAATCTACCCAATACCTATAAAGTGGTACCTCGACTTACGGTTTCTTCGACAACCAAATAATTCGACTTACGAATGCTGCTCTGTGCTCCGCATGACAGTTGACTTTGACAGGTCATGTCATGCGGAGTGGAGAGCAGTGTTCGATGCCCAGCGCCATATAGATAATCTCCTTGACACCTGATAATATTTCATCATTCTTACCAATGTGAACATATGGTATCCTCCTTCATCCTCTTGCTAAACAAACCTAGGGGGTGGGGGATCCTGATTTTTGTTAGATTTAACAAAATCTTGCCCTTCTCCAGTTCATTGTGAGCATTGATTTTCCTCACATTGAGCTGGATGCTGGCTTAATTATGCTTACACAGACCTATTCAAATGAGATTTAAACTAGTCATGATGACTAACTTGGTTCAGATATTTCAGTTTGTCCATTCTAAGTCTAACTAAGTCTGAATCCTTTCCAGTGCCCCTACAAATCTGGGTTTTCCCCCTGATAATCACCCTTAATGACTCATTCTTCCATTTCTTATGTGTGCCCATTTGTGTCTCAAATTCCTTGTGATTGTGTCTTTAGTGGAAACTTCAGGAGCTCCATCTGTGCCTCCTCTTTGCCTTGGATAGCATTTCTTCTGAGCATTTTGAAAGGCTCTTTCCTGAAATCCAAATACATTATGGACTACACTTGCCTTTGGCTTTCTTTAAGATCAAGAATTTCATCACTATATGAATCTATTAAACAAACTCTTCCGTCTTGGTTCAAGTAACATCAAAGATAGTAGTGCCCTCATTCTTTTTTGGAACCCTATACATCACCTCCCAGATTCATGGATTAGGATGACAGCATACTTTATGAGTTATCAGATTCAGTCAGCACATGTCCACCTCTGTACCTCTTGGGGAAGTCCCCGTTGACCACCCATCTTCTCTTCCTGTTGGTGATGACTGATACTTGAAGGGTTCCGACTCCAGCATTGGATATATTTTAACTATTTTAACTAATAGAAATGTCTTAGGTAACTTGGATTAGGGAGTCTAAGTGTATAAGAATGTACTGGGTAAAGTTTTAAAAATATATAAGTTAAGGTAATATATCTTTTGAGTTCTTGGTTATAATCAATTAAAATGGTATTCTTTTTTAAAGCTAAAATCACTTGTTAGAGACTATGGTATGAAACAAATACTGGTCTCTTTTTAACATCTCTCTCTTTTTTTACTTCTTGAAATGTAACATGAACATGTGGAATTTGGAAATGTCAGAAAGGCCTTTTAGATCAATCTTGATTAGTTTATTTTTCTTGGTAAAGATTTTGATGGCTGGGTAAAGCTTTTGCTTGAAAGAGCATTCTTTATTTCTCTGCAGAGGGATGAAATATGGTTAAAGCCAGCTCCCTGCTCAAATAGTGAGAAACTGTTTAGGTAACCGAATCTTTGATGGAGCGAAGGCTTAGATTGAAAGTTGAGTGTTCAATTGCCCCTTTCCTCATAACTCTTCTTCCTTTAACCTCAGTAGTGAATTTTAAAGTTATGGCTTAATTGCATAGCCTCATTTTGGCCATTAGAATTCTGCCCTAAAGCAATTTATTATGGCTTTATATCCCTGAAACAGCAAGATGGTAATATTGTATTCTAAAGTAGAGAAACATCTTTGCATGATTAATGTTATACTCTGAATATATATATTTCTCACACACATACTGTCAGTTTTTATACCTATGTTACAGTCATTTTCTTACAGAATATTTCAAACGGCATATTTGGAACTTGATATGTCAAAAGTTTACAGTCCCTTTTGTTCTATGTAGAGATCTGGTTGAAAATAAATGGAGAGTGACTAAGCCACTTTATATTTATTTGGGGAAATGGAGATATGCTGCCAGTGTGTTAGGATAGGGTGTGAAGCTTATAAGATTCTACATCACAAGACGTTCTTCCATTGCAATGAATCTCAGTGCCTTGGGGATCTCATTTCCACCTTAATACTATCATGAGCACAACCTTGAGTTGCACAATAGGACTTTGGCCATTATTTACAGTTCCATTCCCTGCCAGGTTGGCATACAGATGTGGACTGTTTCACTTGTATAGGGTAAAAGAAGCCTGGTGCAAAGCACCGGAGCTTTTAAATAGAATTATAACAACATGACCTTCCAAAATAGGATGTGGTCAATTTTAAAATGTTATATGTGATCATTTAATTCTAATAACAGTTTGAATTTCCTGTCTCTAATGCTTGAGACAATTTAAAGCCCTCTTAATTTTAATACAGGAAACATAAAATCAAAATCAATGTAAAAATAGAAACCGCACTATTGGAATCCTCACCATCAAGGGCATTGCACCTTAATTTGGTGAGATATAAAAATGCTCAAATAATGTATTTAGAAAAATGCAAGCTTAAACTGCCAAAAAGAGAAAGTTATATATTTTAAGGGTGTTTGCTTTTGCTGTGAAATTTAAATAAATGAAAAAAAGTTGAGCATGAGGTGTATGGACTCAGTAAAGGGTTAGAGCTTGCAAGTCTTGAGCAGGTATGATGGTCAGACATGGGGTGGAGGACTGTAATCCATAGAGTCTCTGTAAGTCAAGAGGTGACGTGACAGTGCAGAACAATAAAGAAATGTTATTAATAGAGATCAAAACAGCCCCCCCCCCATTTTAAAAGCTAGTGCATAGGTCCATGTAGTTTCATTGGGGCCTGAAAAAAACATCATATCCCTGGAATTACATTCCCTTCCCAGTCACTGGGGAAACTTCCACAGCCAGTTTATCTGCAAACTGCCTCTGATTATCAGCAGGATCTAGGCTTACTCAGGCTTAAAGAATCCAGGCTGTAGATTTATCATCAGCGTGTGTCAAAAAAGGGAAGCATGCAGAAAGAGGGACGGAAAGAGTCTCTTGCAAAGCACCAAAACATATGCCAGTCTTAGAATGGGCGTAGATTTATTTCATGCTATTGGTTTTAGTGGGAAAAATTTGCTTTGAAAAAGAAATGGTTATACTGAGGGGGAACCATTAAATCAACCCTACCCTTCTGTCCATCTGGGCATGAACGTGGCAGGGTTTTGAGCAACCTGACTGATAAACTTTTGGATCTCTTGTGCACTCCTAATAAATAAAGACAGATAATTGATTACAGTAGTGGCTGAAATCCTTGTGGCAGAACCATGCTGCACAACTTGCATGTCATAAAAATCTGTAATTTTATAATGAAATGAGTAGATTGACAAAGTGGTTTTAAAATGTTGAAATATATTAGTTCCTCATGATGTAGAAATGAGTTACGTTTGACATGGGATGGAGATTCTAATCATTCCAAAGGAAAAGAGTAAAAAAGCCAACTGCATAGACTCTTAGATTAGACAGGCATCACTCTTGAACTCACTCATTGTTTTGTTTGTTTTTCTTTGTTTATTTCTGTTTATTATCACATGAGATTGAAATAAATTGCTAATTCTATAATGATACTCCTGAATCAAAGTAGACTAGTGATTAAGTAAAGATTCCACAAATGAAGTGAAAGATTTATTACTCATATACCAGTGTTGGTACAACTAGAATTAATATTTAAATCATTAAATCAGCAGTTTTCAAACCTTTTTCTCATCGCCTTTCTTTTTTCAAAGCTCTAAAATCTTCCTCTGATAAAACACCTAGTTAGCTTATTCAAAGATATATGTTATATTTTCAGTTTTAAATCTGGTCACTGAGTAAACTGTAAGGATGAGATTTTGGGAATTTTATTTTACTACTAATCCCATAATTCTTTGTTCTGGAAATTCTATCTGACAGACAGATTCCCAACAGGCACTGACATACGGCTGACCTGAGTAAAAGGCTTAAACTGTTAAACTAGGACAGGAAGCCATCCGGTATAGGCTTTCTGAACTGCATGTAGGCATCTGTAAGGTATATGTCTGTCAGGTAGATCATCAAGAATGGAGAATTACGGGATTATGGTTGAAAAAATAAAATAAAATAATCCGTAGTAAATTGTCCAATATAAGACCTCTGTGACAAATTCAAATTAGTACTATTTTCATCTTCAATGTTAAATTGTTTTACAATATTTAAAGTATTATGTTTTTGTATATATAAAGTATGTTAGATGATTTTAATGTATTGTTATTAATTAAGTCCTATTTTATAATCTGTCAATAGAAGTTAAATAAATAATTACATAGGTCAAATAAATAAATAAATAAATAAATAAATTTACTTGGAAGCTAAACGTTTGTAGATTTTTTCTGTCTGTTGATTCTTATTGATCTACTTTGTTTTAGAATGCTTCAAGAAAGTAGAGGTTTTATAAATAAATAATTCCTCTAGATGTACAACAGAGTAACTGTTGCATTATAGTAATGTTCCTTACAGTATAGAAGAGAAAACAATTACCTTAGCTGATGTTAGTCATGTATTTGTCACATTAATCCTGTTTCTTGTGAGTTGTGATCTGGCCACGGCAACACGTGCCTTAGTTACATCTTGTTTGGAGTACTGTAATGTGTTCTAGCAGGGCTGCCTTTGGAAAGTGTTTGGAAATGTCAGAGGGTCCAAAATGCTGTGGCCCAATAGTTAGCTGGGGGTGTCTACAGGGAACATTATAGCTCCCCTGTTACAGCAGCTCAACTGGCTGCTGATTCATTTCCGGGTACAATCCAAAGTGGATTGAAAATAACAGTTCCCCCTGACAGAAGCTTCCAACATTAGGGCCAGTACCCATCTCTGTTTCTCAGCTCAAGAGCTGGTGTTTGTCCATAGACATATTTACATGGTCATGTGGCCAGCAAGACTCAACACTCAGAACACCGTTGCCTTCCCACCTACAAAAACCTAAATATTGTGGGTCCAAGTTATCAAAAAGACGGCATCTCAATCTATGAATGTGCCTGGGCATTAAGATAATCAGGGGAGGCCTTTCACTCAGTCCCACCACCGTCACAGCTGTGCTTGATGGAGACACAGGAGAGTCCCTTCTCTGTTGCTACTCCCTGGCTCTGGAACTCCCTCCCACGGAAAGATAGCCTGGCCCCATCTCTGTTGTCCTTCTGCAGGCAGGCAAAGACATTTCTCTTCAGGCAGGATTTTCCTTAATGACTGGTGGGTTGAGAAGGGGTTTTAAATGGATTGTTGTGCTTTGTTATTTTAAATGCATTTTAATAATGATTTTAGTTGCCATTTAAAATAATTCTTGTTTATTTTTAAATAATTGTATATATATATATAGCTTTCAGTGACTGTCTTAATGATATAAGCTGCCTCTTCTTTTGGGCAGAAATTGAAATATTTGGGGCAGGATAGAAATATTATAAATAAATAAATAATGTGACTCAGATTTACATCCACACATAATGGCCAGAAGCGTTTTTGCTGGTGAATTCAAGGAGGTCTAAAAACTTCATTCTCTGAGATAATGCATTCTAGTGTGATTAGTCTCCAGTATTATTGTACGCTCAGAGGAAAAACTCAATAGATGTATCTTTTTCCAGAGCAGTTTTATTTACATGGTAGGAAACCCTGATACCATTGTGCACTTGACCATCCTCAGATTCATGTTAGTATAGAGTATAATCCAATTTCTTATAGGCTTCTAGTTGACTATCCTTGGAAATGAGTGTTGGACTAAATCAGTCTTTGCTCTGATCTCATATACCTCCTCTGTTTATTTGTTTGGTTAGCTAAATTTAATTTATGTCCTGCTTTTTTCCCTTGCAGGACCCAAGACTGGTTACAACATGAATTTAAAAACTGATATCACTTAAAAATTACAATACAATGCTACCTGTACTTACAAGTTTAATCTGTTCCAAAGGCATGCTCTTAAGTTGGACAACCCTCAAGTAGAGCAGCCCTATCTAAAAAATCAAATAAATAAATAAATACTGTATATACTTGAATATAAGCCTAGTTTTTCAGCCCTAATTTTGGGCTGAAAAAAGGGGCCCTCGGCTTATATTCGGGTCAATACTTTTAGCCGCTGAGGCAAGTCATCTGCGGCTAAAAGTCATTTTAAACATTGCAAGACGTTTCTCATGACCCCCCCTCTGCATCACAGTGGAGCGTCGCGCGATGTTTAAAATGACTTTTAGCCACTGACCCAAGCACTTGCATCAGTGGCTAAAAGTTATTTTGAACATCACACACTCAGCTCACAAAGGAAGAGTTGCCAGGCCCTGCTGAATTTCCCACCCTAGACTTATACTCGAGTCAATACTTTTCCCCAGTTTTGGGGGGTTAAATTAAGGGCCTCGACTTATACTCGGGTCGACTTATACTCGAGTATATATGGTAAATAAATAAATTGTAAGTAGAACAGACTGCATCTAAAGTTTGTAATGCAGCGGTTAAAACACCAATGGCTTTTCGAATTGCTCTTAAATCGAGCTGCTCATAGTAGAGGTACCACTGTATATTATACTGTAAAAAGACTGTTAAATAAAGCAAAATGCAAAGTGTTCTGCTTATATACCTCCCCAGAGTGCTTAAAGCACTCTCTGGGCAATTGACAGTTTAATTATGCAGGCTACACATTGCCCCCTGCATCAAGCTGGATACTCATTTTACCAACCTGGGAAGGGTGAAAGGCTGAGTGAACCTTGAGCCTGCTACCTGGAATTGAACCCCAGGTTGTGAGCACAGTTTTAGCTGCAGTACAGCAATTTAACCTCTGCACCACAAGACTCCTGTAGCTTATACATGGCTTATAAACTGTGCGGCTTTAAAACAACACAGAATTAAAATGCTTTTAAAGCATTTTTTTTAAAAAAATTGCAATGGGCGAAATCCTGTTGCACAGTTATGTAAACAGCATTACTTTTAGATGTGGCTTGCACATCTAAAATTGTCTTGCAGTTAGAAATTGATAATATATGCATCTGTCTTGCCATCATATTCTGCACCAGCAAGAGCTTCTGAGGCATTTTCTAGAACAGCTTGATATCAGGCATAGTGCTATAATGGCCCTGTACTCCATCTCCATGAGTCATAAGTTATTAATTCAGAGACTGTGTTGCCTGAATTGGAAGAAAAGATGAACCAGCAGTAGGATTCATCAGGGTACAGCTAATGGCTAAATCTAAGGATTCCTTCAACACGCACCTTCACAAATACAGTGGAAAGGATTAGGGTTAGTATATAAATACAGTGGTACCTTATATAAAGGAATTAATTCGTTCCAAATGAAATTATGTTAAGCAAATTTTCCTTTATGCAAATTCCCATAGGAATGCATTGAAAACGGAGTGATCCCATTTTTATGTTGTATGGATTCTCCCCATAGGCAATTATGTTAAGCAAATTTCCCCTATCTCCAGAATGTTTTATGTTGTACAAATTTTATGTTATATAAACTGTTTGTTATACAAGGGTCCACTGTATTGACATGGATGTTTTCCCTGTCAATATTTATATTTAGGAAGAGGCATTAAAGCTACAGTAAGTGACAGTCTGGTAGGAGACACCCATTTTCTTGTTATTTCTCCCTCTTCTTTTCCCTTTCAGATCTTTAGACCCTTGTCCACTATAATGAAATATTAGCATACTGTGTAAGATTTGTGTTTCCACATGGCAGAGGCAGCTAAAATCCATGTTGATGAGGTAGTGGATAAAGGAAGGAGAAATGCTTTGCTTATTGTGGCTATTCTGCATTGATTGGGGAGGCAAAGCTGGATGAGGACTAGATGTACGAGGTCCATTCTAATTCGATCATTCTACTTGGAGGTTGTTGCTTGCTTGTGATAATGTCAGTTTCCTGATCGCATCAGTTGCATCAATTCTGTGGGTCTTTTCCAAAGAATAGCCAGATCCGGGATCGAGGTCCCTCACTCACAGTCATGCAAGTCCAAGCTAGAGGAGAAGCTACAGTTAATCAAAAGTCCTTCTTCATGGTCTCTGTGAATCACAGATATGGGTTTGAGTTCCTGCCTAGAAGCAGAATAACATGTTAAACCAAAACAGTAACAAGAAGAACGGCTGCTGCTACTCCTTCTTTGTTAAATGGATAAAAGAATATGGAAAGTGTATTGTTCTGGCTGTAAAGTCTCTTTTTTTAGCCTGCATGCTGAAGGTCACAGTTGTTGCTTTTTTCTTTTTCTTTCTTATTTTCTTTCGTTTGTTTCACCACCACCACCACCACCACCACATTTTCTGCAATGCAAGAGAAAAGAGCTGATGGAGACAAGGAAAAAGTCTTCATTACTCCTGACTCTAATTCCTTCCTGTAAATTTTGAGCTACCTCATTGCTTCTCTTGCCAATTTAGTGAGTAGATAAAATTTCCTATGTGTGTTCAAGTGATTTTCTTTCCCCTTGTAAATGATGTGAAGCTACTATCGAATGTTATCTTTGGTGCTGACGCAAGGAAATTAGGAGAGGTATTATCGTTCCGTTCAGTGTTCTTCTCAGAGAAAACTGCTGGTTAGGTCAATTTACTTGGCTCGAAACTCAGCTTTAATCTTAACCTGGGGCGTACTTCAAATACACAGCAGCTGGCTCAAACATCTTCATGCATGATTGCATGTTAATTTCTCTTCGTTGGGAGGTGGGAATCCAGCAAAAATGTCTCTGCTGAAAGAAGACGTTATGGGGCTCCTAACGGGTGAATAAGCACTCTCATGTGATAGAATAAACCTGGAATCACCACCTGAACATTCAGGGGCCTGATTCCTCCAGGGCGTAAGACTTCGGTTGAATTACATCATGGATAAATTTGTCCCAACAATTTTAAATCAAGGAATGTGGCAAGAACAAAGCATTGCATTCTTCTCTGCTGCTTTCCCAGCTTTGAGTACTCTGATCAGAAGGAAATGTGCTTAGCTTTCCAGTAAAAACAAGAATTAGGGGGCTTGGATATGTAGCGGCTGAGAACTCATTTACCTATTTGGAAATTTCTTGAAAAATGGTTCTGTGTTCAGACCTAAAAAAGATGTTAATCCTGAAGACTGTATTCCTGTAATTATTCAGTTAATAAATCACTCAGTAGCACTGCCATCATCCAGATTGCAGTTAAAAGGGGCAGTGTTTACTCTTGAGACATTTTTGCTCTGTGCAATACAGATCTTCCAGTGGTATTTTTCTGAGGCATCAGACATGCAATGGGGGTCCCTGCTATCTGGTAGCTGACCAAATCTGGATTGAGTCAAGTTCATTTAAAGATAAGGGTGCACTGCTCATAGATATGGAATTATTATCTCATATTCTCAAGCCCTCTAAATCTAAGGAATGGATTTCAAGCCTCTGAAAACTAGGAAATCTTTGGTTCCCCACAAACTGTAGAGGGTCCCTTTCTTTAATCACAGAATGTGCCATGGGATGAAACAAATTTATTCACTTACATACATACTACTTTTCTAAAGCTCTTTTCCTCCAGTGAGCATAAGGCAGTAGACTTGACTCTCCTTATCCTCATTTTGTTCTCACAGCTACTCTGTTCACCTGAGGCAGAATAGCTAGCCCAAGGTCACCCAGAGGCTCATGGTCAAGTGGGGATTGGAAGCCAGGTCTTATTACGTCCAGTCTAACCACTACAGAACTGATGGTATGTGTTGATTTCATTCAGGCCTAGAGGTCAGGGGTGTGGCATGGGGAGGGCAAGGGGGAGGGGTGCCCTGGGTGCAGCAATTAGGGGGTGCAAAATCACCTACCACCCCCACCCCCCACCCGCCATCTCCAAGTCTGGCTGCTGCCTCCAGTCAGGCGGGGAAGGCTGGGCCCGCCGCCACTGCCAGCATGTGTGTGTGTGTGTGTCTGAGGAGGGACCCATCTGCCCGGTGCAGCCACCACTGCCACCATCGCTCTTGCCCCAGGGAAGCAGAGAGGACCCATCCGCCTGCCGCTTGTGCCATATGAAGTCCCGAGTTCCTCCCGCCCAACAGCCGGGTGGCTTTTGGGAGGGTCTCAACTGCCCCCTCCCACTCCATTTCCTGTCGCCCAAAGCTGGGAAAGGCTTCCATGGCACTGGAGGGACTCCTTGGCCTTGCGATTCACACCTTGTGGGGGGCGCAAAAATTGACCTTTTCCCCGGGTTCTGAAAGCCCTAGCTACGCCTCTGCTGGAGGTAGGCAAGTATCAAGGAGGCTACGCTGGTGAATAAAGAAGAAAGCAGCTCAGACAGAAAACAGAGCAACCTAGTCTAAATGGAGACAAATCTGTATCTTGGTAACAAGTTAATAAAACTAAGATGCCAAACTGCAGATGAAGCTTTATACAGGAGTAGGCATACTTCAAGTGAGTTTATTTTGCAGTGGAAATGTTCAGTGCTATTTTTTTTTGTATTTTCCACCAACAGATACTGTGTATAAGAACCATGAAACCAAAAAAACTGGACTGTGAAATATAAATAGATTTTTCAAAATGCCAGGGAAGCAAAATGTACTGTACTAATATTTGGGGGAAAGATATACAGAGGTCTTCATGTAGGTTACTAGCATTACATTTCAGTACCTTCCTTTAATGTGAGCCCCTTTGAATAAAAAGTTACATACAATATTTGTCATGCCTTGTGTTGGCTTTTGCATATTTTAATGAGTGTCTGCACACATTTTATTTATTTATTTATTTATTTATTGGGCTTATATACTGCCCGTCTTCCCGGAGGAACTCCGGGCGGTTTACAACAAAACCAGTATAAACATACATGTACCATGCCTGCTAAAACCCCATGGTGTATGCATTTCCTCGCAAAAACTGAACCATGACGTGACAGCATAATATGGTAGGACCTGATCTTGAAAGGTGCTGGATCCATTTGGTATCTTAGGGAACCCATTGGCTCTTAACACCCAGCCTCTCCGAGAATCAGTTGCTTAATGAGCAGTTTGTATTCTCTTGGCTTCTTTGTAAATCAAATGTTGCTGCTTTTAAATCATTGGTGCCCTACTTTTTGTTTAAATTTATTAGAGTAGACAAACTTTCTTTGAATTACTCATTATTGTTGCTCCTCGCCACAATGTACAAAGAGGAAAGCTGTCAGCTCAGATGGGTTTGTGAGTCGGAACTCGAGGGCATGTCATTGTCACATCAGTTTCTTCTGTTATGCCTTCGGGAGAGTTGGCCAGAGCTTCCCCATTAGCTGTCCCCTTTTTTTTGGATGGAAACTTGACTGTCATTTCTACTTAATTGCACCCAATCCTAACCTCCAACAATGTGCATGCTTTGTTTGGTGGTGGTGGGGAATTGTGCATTGTGTTGAGAAACATTTTAACAAGATATAAAGTGTTGGTGTGTTTATTGTAACAAAAATCTGGAATTCCTCCCTGTTTCCAACAGACTGTTTGGTAACAGTCACACAGCTGTCCCTCCCTTTCCCCCCACCCACTATCACAAACACGTACATTGTCTCATCAGTTAATCACTTTGAAAGTTTGCCCGTAATATTTTAATCATAGTTTTCTCAGGACAGGCAAAAAAGCAACAGCAAAATAAAAATAAAAATAAAATAAAAAGGACAAAAATATTCTAGCACCATAATAAAATGCATTGTCATATATCCTTAATAAGCCCTTTACATATCTGTAATTCTCTTTTGTTCCAAAAGGCAGCATAAACTCTCAGATTTTATTTTAGGGTTTAAGTTGCTCTTTCTGTTAAATGCAGACAAACATATTCCCCATAGATTAAAGGTGTCGGCACTGAAAGAGAGGTTGTTCTTGTTATAACTTTGCTTGAACAGCTAAAGGACAAAGAAACCCAGCCTTGAATTTCCAGTTAGAAAATGAGCTGTTTCTGGTTGTTCTGAGGTGTCTGTTTGACAAGCAGTCATGTGGAAGGAGTACAGTGTGTAAGCTCCTAGTGTACATAGAAGTAGTGTGATCCAAACTGGGGGATAAGTAATTAAAATAATTAGAAATAAAGAAGCTTTGTCAGACTACACATTCCATTAATCAAGGCAGCTAAGGCCAAGTATAAGTGGGTTGGGTTTTTTTAATGAAAATCTGCAAAACATAAATAGTAAAAACCTTTTCAGAATTCAGATTCACAAAATTTTATTTAAATTTGAACATTTTGTTGTTGTTTTTAGCCTTTGCTTGTCTATGTTGGTCCACATTTCTCACAGAGATCAACATGAAACAATATGGACTGCTTCTGGTGCCCAGCTGGCATTCTGCTCTGAATGTGTGACTGTCTTAGAATATTTATTTTATTAGTGGCCTATAAAGCTATCACCTATATCCTAGTCTTATCTTAGAATATGGATCTTTTGCCAGGACATACAAGAACCTGTCTTTTGTTGAAGCATTTCAACATTTTGTATAGCATTGTCCACTTTGGCTTTCCAAAGTGTGAAAGCAAGGTGTTTCTCTACTACCCTGGGATCAAGGGTATTGTGATATACATGCCACAAGGCTATACTGCTTGAGAATACTAAAAGGTGTAAACCAGCATACCGGAGGGCCCCAGTTTGAGGAGTGCTGCGGTAAAGCATCTGATCACCATATGAAGATGTTGTTTCACTGTTTCTTTAGTACAGTTTTTCTTCCGTCTTGCATCCTATCATGTATTTTCCTTTCATTGGATGTCTAGACTGACTGAAAACCACAGAAATAAGTAATTCATGAGAAAGCCTTCAAAAATAAAAAATAAAAAATGGGAAGAGAGAGAGCTAGGACAAAACTATTAACTTAATGTGTTTATATACAATAATACCTACAGTATTGCTGTATTTGAAAATATGTGTACAATTCTAGTTGGCCTCACAAAAAACAAAAACCATAGCCTATGGGTAACAGTTTGAAAAGACCACATTCATTGTAACCAAACTTATAATTGTAAGTAATACCAAAAATCTGGGACAATTTAGAAATAAAAAAACTGTTCTGAAGGCACTCAATTGACAGATTGAACAGTGTCAACGCAATGGTGCTTTTGTTTGAAAAATATGAGCTAACAATCTCTCTTCATTTTCTTGAAATTGGAAGTCCAGAATTTTTGACTTAATTCACTTTGTTATAGTTTCTCACCTCCATCTAACAGTCTGAAAAGTTCTTAATACTATCTTCATAGACAAACCTATCACAGCTATATATTAATACAGTAATAAAGTTTTGAGTGAAGCAAAGTTGTTCTTCCCAGATTGCTGTACCTGGAATTACAGCCATTTTGGTATCATTCCTTTTTATTTATTTATTTATTTATTTATTTATTTATTTATTTATTTATTTATTTATTTTAGAGTATTTTTACCCCGCCTTTGTCCTTGGAAAAGGACCCAAGATGGCTTACAGTAATGAGGGATAATATACAGTCCAGTACAATTACGACATGTTCAAGTATTTGTGAACAAGGAATTGAGGGACATCTTACAGCATTAATAGACAACACTACTTTAATGCTACAAGGTTATAAGTTGTTCTAAACACAAAGTCTATGGTGAATGAAGGCGGCTATCTATCTAATTCCATATTCAAGCTAAGTTGGGGGGACAAGGATGTCATATGTCAAGAAAAGCAAGCTATTCACAAAATATGGAGACCCAAACAAAATGAGTCTCTTGCTAATTAAAGACATGCAAAGCCTTGTAATTGAGAATGAATTGATCTGTTTACATATTTGATTTTTGACTCTTGGTTTAAGGTCAGTCTATGGCATTCATTTCTACCCATATTTTTCCTTTCCTTTCTCAACTAATTATTTTATACTGAATACCATGACATTTTTAAATGTCAAAACTGATTTGCTCTATTAACTGTGTTCCTTGACTTGAACATAGTCAAGGAGATGCTGATCCTTGATAAGTGAAAAGTAGAGGTCTGAATATTATCAATACAGAGGGAGACTGTTATTATTATACAGAATTTAGGTACAGTTATAATTGTTTTGAGAGACTAAGTACAGTAGAACCTTGTATAGAGGAATTAATTCATTCCAAATGAAATTTGGTTTTTCCTTTGTGCAAATTTACCATAGGAATGCATTGAAAACGGATTAATCTCTAATCGTGACTGTTTTTTTGTTGTACGGATTCGCCCTATAGGCGCTTCTGTTATTAAGTGGATTTTCTGTTAAACAAACCACTTGTTATACGAGGGTCCACTGTACATTCCTTGGTTGTAAGCAAGAATAGTTGATTTGTATTTAAATTTAGAAAGTATACATTTCTAAGTACAAGTAGGTATCACTGAAGCTTTTCACTCTTAATACTTAAGTAGTGACTGCAGGCACTAGTACTGCTGATTTCTTTGTTGTAACTAGATACATGTTTATACTGTTAGGCATAAAAATATAATTATCTTAAATAACAATGATCATTTTTGAAAGCTGCATCATTTAAGACAGTTCCACATTGATAAAGAATATTTAAAAACCTAATTGGGTATCAGCATGGTTGACAAGCACAATTAAAAAACACCACAAACCTGTGACCTTGATAAAAAGAAGCAAAACAAATTGAAGTTGATTATTTTTAAAAACAAGTAATTTTAGGAATAACATAAAGAGCAAATTACTAAGGGTGTTGTATTTTTTCTTAAATGCAGTAGAAGCAAGAAATACAATACTGAGGTAGACAAAAAATTCCTCACATTGGTTGTCAGCACAGAAGGTTTTACCAAGAACTGCTTTTTTCCTCTAAAGTATTAAATCAAAATGGGATAACAAAATGAAATTCTAGCACTGAATGACATATTAAAAATTGACAGTTTATTGGGTGCTGATGCTATATGGTCAGGAGTTCTTAAAGAACTTAAATGTGAAATTATTGATTTTCTATCAAAAGTATGTAACTTGTCACTAAAATTGGCCTTCTTTCTGAAGGATCGGAAAGCAACCAACGTGACATTGATTTTTTAAAAGGTAGCCAGAGAGCCAGGAAGCTACAGTCCTATTAGCCTAACATCTGTCCTGTATAGATTGATAGCAACTATCATTAAACCTGGAATTATTAAACACATGGAAGTCCTTCCAAGTCCTACTGAGAATAAATTAACCTAATTTTGCAGAAAGAAATCCTGGCTCACCAGTTTTTGGAATTCTAAGAGAATTGCTGTTGGCATATATAGCGACCATCCAGTAGACATGATATATGTAGGCCTCCTAAGCTAACATTCATTTATGGATTCTGGACTTGTGACTAACCAGGGAAGAAATACTGAATTTCTGTTGGATATCAGTGAAAATGCCAGCTGTGTATTTAGAAAGCAAAATGTCAGGGTAATGAATATTGCAAAAGGATTTGGAAATAAACCACAGGCACAGCAATGAAATTGTGTGAATACTTTTCAAAATACTGAGTACTGTTCTGTCACCCCATAAAAACAGGGGATCATGTAATGCAGGAAAATGGAGAAAAATAATCAGATAAACAGTAATTTGGAGAACATTGTTATTTTTTTTTTTTGAAGCTTAGTGACTGGGGTTAGCAGGTGGGAAGGTATAGCTGAAACAACTAAAGTACTATGTAGTGAAAAACTTTTTTGTCATCTTTTCCAAAACATTAGACCTTAGAAATAGATTATCATGACAGAAACAAAGTACTCCTTCATTCATAGAGGGAAGCTCTTCTCCCTCTCACAAAATACCAGAACTAGGGGACATCCACTCAAATTTAGGGCTGGGAGAGTAAGAACAGACAAAAGACAATATTTTTTTCACCCAGCGCGTTGTTAGTCTATGGAACTCCCTGCCACAGAATGTGGTGATGGCATCTGGCCTGGGTGCCTTCAAAAAGGGATTGGACAGATTCCTGGAGGAAAAGTCCATCACGGGTTACAAACCATGATGGAGATGTGTAATTCCCCAGGCTTAAAACCAGGGTACTTCAAGGGCCAGATGCAGGGGAGTGGTATGAGGAGACAGACATGTAGTCTCATGCGCTCCCAAACGCATCTGGTGGGCCCACTGTGAGATACAGGCAGCTGGACTAGATGGGCCTTTGGCCTGATCCAACATGGCTCTTCTTATGTTTTATGTTCTTATGTCTGAAACCCAGTATTAAGTCTCAATTCAAATAGGGCATTGAATCAGCCAATATGCGAGTCAACATTTACATAAATTTAGATTAATTCAGTGGGCCTACTCTCATTGCAGCTAACCACTGGAGTCCAGGCAACATACGATAAACTGATAAGAGTTCTTTAAAACAAAAGATGAGGGTTTCAGACTGATTCCATTACTCCTGCCTCTCTTCTCTCTCTTGCTCTCTCCCTCTCTCAGTTTCTTGTGTGCTGATGTCAAGGGATGGGTCTCACAAGAATAGCATCAGAGTGTAGCTCTGCTCTTGTGTTCCTTGGATTAGATCTGATAGATTTGGCACACTTGCCCTTCCAGTCCATATATGACAAAAAGAGGAGTATATTTCTCAGTAATATTTTCACTTCTTTGCCAGTCCCCATGCATGCCTTGGATCTGAAAGAGTTCTGATGGATAGAATATAGCATATTTTGCTAAATTGTTCTTCAAGGTTAGGTTTCTTTCTCCTCCCTCAATAATTAGTCTTATTTTATATTTTAAAACAGCAAATTAGTTCTTAGTGTTAGTAAAAACACAAATTATTAATTTCATCATTAAGGAAATATGACAAATTTTGATACTGTTGATTTGACTGAGGTTGTAACACAGTGGCTATCTGATAGTGCAGTTCAATAATCATGGTATCTCAGTTTAGCTGACATTGTATTGGTTAGGAGCTCTTATTAGAAACTGATTATACAACCTTCCAGTTGTATAACTCCTTCAGAGCTCTTTACCTGTGCAATCAGATTTGGAAATGAAGGATGATTTTACCTTCTGATGACCAGTTCCAGAATAAAGCAAATTGATTTGCGAAGTATAGTGGTAAATTTTCTCAATGCGTTTCAAACACAAATAGTTTGCATGGTAGTTTGCAAAGATGTTTTCAGGATTTGCTGCATGCTTTCCTAGCTCCATCTGGAGATGTCAGGAACTTCACGATACAAAACCTTTGCTGTTCCACTGAGATGTAACTCATTTCTGTGAATGCAGGAGAACATGGTTTCCATTCCTACATGATTCTTTTTCAGATGCGGCTGAGCAAGTAATATACTTCCTTGTGTATAGAATAAATGGTGACCTCTTTATGAAGTTCCAGAGTTACCATGTTCTTCATGTAGTGGTTTTTTTTTTTTTTTTTGCCCACACATCTCAGATTGTTTTGGAATAAACAGAGTCCCATTAAAAATGCTACATTTGAGCTTTACATCTCCTCATGTGAGTTTTCTTATCAGTCTCCATAGTCTTCAGAGCTGATTCAGCAAAAGTAGATTTTCTTTTCCTAAGAATTTCACATCTATTCTTCCTTTCTTCTTTCCTTTATTTTTAGTTTTTCATGTTGTATAAAGCTTTGAAAATTCACCTTTGTTAGACTATAGTTCTCAGAATTCCACAACCAGCATGACTATTGTATTTGCTGTCTTGGAGATTGTAAAAGCTTTAGTGTCAAAAAGTAACTTTTCCAAATTCTGGTCTGTCATGTACAAAAGAAGGGAAAATATACCAACCAGCTTGTACAAAATACTATGAATGTTGTAGTCAGCTGTATTAACCGAATAGGTTTGTTGATCCAGCTGAAGTTCAAAACACCTGTTCAACTGTCACAGCAATAATATACTGACTATAATAGATTTTCAAGTTGAAATTTATTTTACAAGCAGTTTTTTTCTGTGAATGAGCAAATAAACCAGATGTTTCTATTCCAAAAACCTGAGAAACAAAGAGGGTCACACACTTAAGGGTGCTTTCACAGGGCCAATCTGCCCCATACGAATTTTGTAAACACACAGCAAGATGGTGACCAGGTGGTGGACAAATGGGGATGATCATGCCAGATTTCGTGTGGGAATAGGCATATTATGCTCGACTCACATAGGCTAGTTTCAGCCCAAGGCACTACATTCAATCTTCTGTCATTTGAGCTGCATCAGCAACTAACAGGGTCTTTTAACATGAGCTAGTGGAAGAAATACACTGTTATGCACTTCCCTGGCAAAATGCATAGCCGTTCTCTAGAAGGCCACACATCATACAACTTGGAATGTGTTTTGAGCTCTAACACAATTAAATCTGTTAACTGTCATTCTGTCATAAACAGAACAATCTCAAGGGATGAGGCAATAATCCATACTTTTTTTTACACAATGATAGACGGACCCATTTCGTTTGTCCTCATTCCGTGTGTGCCTTTTGTGTTTCTTCCTTCTGATGTAATTTCTTTTTTTAAAAAAAAATCAATTCTCAACAGCATCAAAATATGCCTTGATTTTTCCTTGTGCTTTCTTTTGTTTTGTTTTATGGGAATGGAAACTTCAAAACTATCTACCTGTTACCTCTCACCAAGTTACCTTTATTTATCTAAAGTGTTGCCATCTGATTTTGAGAGGAGACACTGTGCAGTGGCAGAGCACACATTGTAATCTTTAGAAGTTCCAGGGTTCAGTCTCTCAAATCTTCAGTTAGGAGAACCAGGTAGTTAGTGACCTAAAATAACTATGTATAAAAATTTCCTTATTCAGATAGGACAGTTTTTAGATGGGTTAGGTGTGTGCACACTTTTTGTTTTGGACAAATACAACACACCTATCAGGTAATAATTATGTGTCGTAATGAATAGATTGATGTGAACTAATGCTTTTCAAAATATTATTTAAAATAAATTCAGCATGATCACTATTGTTCAAGTGCTTTTACATATGGGGAGCAATTGTACTGTTCAAGCAAGCAGAACTAGATATACCCATATGAACCACCAGCCTTCTACGTGTTAGCAGAAATCCTGGACCCAATGTAATTGTTATTCTAACCAACAGAAATGCTAAAACACAATGTGATCCAAATTTTGAGAAACAAGTTTTTTAAAGTACTGTAATTAATGGCCTTAAAAATTAGTGTTAAGCAAGAATGATAAAATAGCAGTTAATAGATCTAGTGTGCTAAAAGCCAGCTGTTTGGAATAGTTCAAGACATATTAATTTATTTTTTCTACTGTAACTGTAAGTGGAAAAAAACCAGACCTGCAGTTGTGGAGTTAAGCAGTGTCAAATAAATGTTGTTGACTGCCAGTTGGAAAAGTTCCTATACTACTAGGCCCAAAATATTGAAGGAAATATGTTACCTGGCTGATGATGTATCTGCAATTGGAGCAGTTTATAAAACACATTTGAGAATGGTCCATCAATCACATCAGCTAGTTCTTTTTTAGTGCTGCTGTGTCTTCAGAGTAGAACACCCAAATGCCCCAAATCTTCATTTCCCCCCGTAAAATTAACCAAAACACTGTTGGCTTCACTGAAGACAAATATTCAGTTTATGAAATTGTGTTCTATGTAGCTCCTGATGACAGCCTCCCTCCCTTAAAATATGTGAATATTCCCCTTCCCATTTTTAAATAAGAGACAAATAACTGAAAGTTAATTGGAAATACAGATAAATTATACAGATAAATTACAGTCAGACAAACCCATAAGACTGACAGAACATACTAGACAGCCTAGATAGCCTACTGATGAATGCAGACATGTTACAATGTAATAGAACATACGCAGTGTTCAATGTTATTCCCTCCCTCTCAAAATATCAAAGTATTTCTGTACCAGATGCATGCAACTTCTAAAGAGCTTTGAATGAGCAATTACACCTTGAGGTTGAAACCTAAGCTGCCTTTATCCAGTTTGTCGTTCAGTACTTCTACACCCACTGGGGCTGAGAAAGAAAACAACAGCCACCAGGTTGATTAGTACGCTGTGGGTTCCAACAAGATTGCCAGAGCCTTCCAAGGGAGCAGAAAGGTAAATCGGACCCTGATATGTCTGATTAAAAAGAAAAAGAAAGAAAAACAGGGATCAAGTAAACCCTTTCTAATGAGTTAGAATTTTGGCTGTCTTGATGCATTGCAACAAAGGAGCAAGACACTAGCCAGCCAGTCTCCCCATTCTGTTTTTCTTCCCTTCACCTCTTAACTGCCAAGCACCAAAAGTTAAGATTACTGGGGGTTGTGGGCCAGAAAATGATGTGTTAGAGCTTAGCAGCAGGAGCAGCAGACCTGGGTTAAAAATTCAATGACCGGGAACAAATGTGCCCCTTCCTTCATTTCTCTGCCAAACTCCTGAACACATTTCATTCCTTTTCATTCTTATCAACCCATCCCTACACACTCAAGTTTCATTTGAATCATAGAGACTTCTATTGGGGCATATGTAGTGTTGTAAACTGGTAGCAGAGAAATAAACTTTAAAACATTTGCATTACCATTGTGTCTCACTTTGAAATTTTTGCAATGAAATCTTCACATTTCAGGAAGATGCTGGTTTAGATGTCAGATGGCTGGTTTAGAAGATTTACCTATGACTTTTCACTTGAATAAAGAACTAGCTGACTGAAGAGGTTCAAACCCTATTCATACCATGGTATTACATGCCAAGTTGCAAATCTCTTGTTCATAATTAACTTGTTGGATGAGTTCAAGTTTGTTACGAAATGCTATCACTATAGCACCACCATTAGTAGCAGACAGTCAAGTGTTTGTGAAAGGAAGGTGCATCAGAAGGAAGAGCATCCTGTAAGTGTCCAGTTATCCTCCAATTGGCTATCCCCCCCCAACATATCTTCCTTTGATCACATTCACTTACATCAGTGGTTCTCAACATGTGGGTCTCCAGATGTTCCTAGACTGCAGCTCCCAGAAATCCTGGCCAGCTCAGCTAGGGATGAAGACTTCTGAGAGTTGCAGTCCAGGAATATCTGGCGACTCACAGGTTGAGAACCATTGACTTAGATGGTGATGCCCCCTGTGGTCTTTCCCTTATATTCAGTACTCAGGCACATCCTAAAACAATGGTCCAGTTGCTCAGTAGAACACACCACATTTCAGTACTCATTCAGTATAACCGATTCGCTTAATTAGCACTGAGCTCTAGCTACATCAGTGCACATCACAATTTGGCAAATCCAAATATAGTAAAAAGGACTGTATCAACACCTTATAAAGTAAAGTAAACAAAAGCTAAACCAGATGGCCTGCCATGACATCATACCAGCACCCTGCCACCCATACAACCCTACAGAATCATAAAGGCTTTTGTTCATACTACCACCACATTCATGCCAGTTGTGAAACAATGGAATGGAGTGGCTACACTACTAACTCCTGAAGGAACAAGCTGCCATGTCTTGAAAGTGCTGTTTTGTGTAGTTTTACACATTATAAATATAACTTTTATAAATACTACTACCCTTACTTCAAAACAGTGGGGACTTTAGAAAATATAGTACTGCCAGAGGTGGGTCGCTCAGATTCCACATGCCTAGTCCAGTTCATTAGTATGTGTTAATTCATCAGATATAATCAGATTTTAAAGGCATCCCCAAACTGTTGTACAGTGTTGATTCATTCATATTCTTCTGCATGGTGTTTCTGCTATCTTAGTTGTAAGAGTGGACTGACTGTGAAATCTGGCATTTTACATATTCAGGCCATTGGTATCACACCAAAACAATTCAGTTTATATTTAAAAGTGGATGTTCAAAAGAAAATCATAAAATCCAAAGCAAAATACATAAATCAAGGGCTAGCCTGGTGGTCTCGAGTAATAAAGAGGGAACTGATGCAAATTCATTACCACGTCTTCTCCCACTCCCCTTGTCTGTTTCTCTGTCTCTGCCGTTTCTCTCTCATGCACATGCAAACACTGAACTGAGCTACCCTGAGGGCAGCATTATCTCTTCATGTGCAGGATATTCCAGGAGTGACTGCAGGCCTCTAGAGCCTGATTCTTTCATTATTGCTTGAGTGTTGCAGAGAGCCGGCTGCCAACCTGCACATTCAGCAACAATTTTCTGAGATGGAAGATGGAGATAAATGCCTCTCTTGGGTATTCCATAAGATGGTATGCCATCAAGTTGGATGTAAGTGTTCATATCACCTTGAACCTGTAAAATCCTGAGTATCGTGGATACAATTTCAAATATAAGTTGCAAGATTCAGTAAAGCCCCTCACGGTGAACTTCAGGTACAGGTTATGCCATTCCATACTGTACCATGAGAACGTGGACCTGAAAGTTCCCATTTTAGATTGCAGGTTCCAGAATGTGAGGCCATGTTTGCTCTCTTTCCACAAACAGGTGCAGACCTTTCTTTTCAGGCAAGCTTTTGATCAGTGACTGGCTGCCCGAGTGGAGTTGTTAAATTGTTTGCTGTGCTGTACTGCTTGCAGTGTTTGTTTGATGTTGTTTTTGTCTACTGTGTTGTAGTGTGGTATTTGACCCATTTTAGTATTTGTATACCGGTACTTGCCATTTTTAGCTTTGAATATTGTATTTTATTGATGTAAGCTGCCCCAGGGTTTTTTTTAAGGAGAAAGGCAGGGATAAAGATATTTTTTAATAAATAATAAATACATAAAAATAATCTCTCTTTTATGACATGCTCCCCTTCAGCTTTCACACTTACTTATACTTATTTACTTTATTTACTTTATTTATTTATTTATTTATTCAGTTAGTTAGTTAGTTAGTTAGTTAGTTAGTTAGTTAGTTAATGGATAGTGTTGAATTCACATTACTCTGCGCTGTCTACAAACAAGCAAAACCCCACAACTGCCACCCATTTTACTCCTATAATAACATATTCAAAATGTGCTAAATCAACTCACGTGTGGTAATCTACAGAAAAACTAACGATCAAAGATTAAAATTAATATCATTTGATATTATCATGTCCTTAAAGGTTGCCTGATATAATTCTGTCTTGAATAATTTCTTAAATATTGGAAGGAATGGAGCCTGGTGTACCTTAAGTGATAGTGTGTTCCACAAAGTGGAGGCTATCATCCCGCACTATTGATTAATTATCTGTACTTTTACTTAGCCTTTTCTCTGAAATTTTCTCATTCACCTATCCTTTTAGGCCAAGATACAAAAATATAATTCCTTAAAAAACTGTATTGGGATATCTTGTAAAAATAAATCCAGAAGAGCAACAATACAATGTAAGTCAGTGGCTTTGCCAAAGAGGACTCAGATCCCTTCCTTAGAAACGGTTTATAAAACCAGCTTGTGGGCTTTCTTGCCCCTCCCTTTAAATGGACATAGCTTGTGATAATCCATTTCTTAGCATCTGGTGAGGAAAAAGAATACTTAACTGTGGTAAAAAAAAAAATAGCTTTGGGAATAACAGTGGTTGCCAGCTGCATAAACAGCACTCGCCCAGCGGCATTGTTCAGTCATTGGGAGTGCCTTAAACCTCATCTGGTTAGTGAAAAATCTGTAATTAATAGGGCAGTTCGTAAGCATTTTCTTTTAAGGAAAACAACAAGCAGGGCACTAACCTGCTGTATGCTGGGAAAGGAAGCTGGATGGGAATCTCTTGGGTGTCGTGAAAAGGGCACAGTGCTTCAAGCTTCTGTTGGAACTGTTGGGTATTGGAGGTGCAGGAAGGGAACCTTTATTCGTTATTATGGGGAGAAGAAAGCAGAGACCTCTTATGAAATGCTAAGCAATGCTCATGCGAGAGAGATCAGAAACTCCTAGGACACATTCTATATGCCCTACAGGACTGAGCTTCTCCTGTGATAGTATTTGGTCAGTGCCCTGCTCCATTTCAGGAGGGTTTTATGCTTTCTTTCTTTCTTTCTTTCTTTCTTTCTTTCTTTCTTTCTTTCTT
>JAHTLZ010000204.1:33978744-34020489 GCA_023846285.1 Phrynocephalus versicolor
CTTTCTTTCTTTCTTTCTTTCTTTCTTTCTTTCTTTCTTTCTTTCTTTCTTTCTTTCTTTCTTTCTTTCTTTCTGCCTTTTCAATGGGAGTATACACATCTGTCTTTATACCCAGCAGCTTTCCTGGCCCACAACAAGTCCTCTGTGAGTTTCCCCAACCAAGCTCAGTGGGATCTCTGTCAGCTGCAAGATTTATGTCATCTTTTTCAGTCCTGAGAACGGTTCCTTAAGCTTTTCACATCTGGATTTAATTGGAAAGACATTAAAAGACATTAAGTGTGCGGGGAAAAGCATATTTTAGGGAAGATCTTTATAGACACTTCCATTAAAGAAGCTAACAGTTAGAGGGTGAAGTGGGATGCAGACAAACCATCAGCCATTATCAAGGACAAAATTGCCCTGCTAACTGCTTCACAGCAGTTCCTCTTGAAAACACCTAGTCTATGTTTGACCTAACTCGCTCCAGTGTAAATCAGGAGCAAGGCACACTTGGGGAAACTTTATGCTTCTGTGAAACAGTGCACACTGGGGCATTTTTCATTTCTAGCACACTACATGTAAAATATTTAAACATCCTTTAATCGCTTGCCATACATTTTAAACATATTCAATTTATGACATGTGAACTCACCTTGAGCTTCAGTGTTCCAAAGAGGAGGAGGGGGAAAATGAGAGTTTGTTAGTTATAAATGCAAACAGAGCAGAAGGACCTACTTTACATATTGTAGTACAGTGGTACCTCAGTTTACGAATTTAATCCATTCCGAATGCATGCTCTTAAGTCAAACTACTCTTAAGTCGGGGTGCCTATCTAAAAAATTGAAAAAATTAGTTTAGAAAATCAAAAAACTGAAAAAAAATTGTAAGTTGAGCAGACCATATCTAAAATTTGTAAGGCAGCAGCTAAAACACCAACAGTTTTCCACTGTACTTGCTTATTGGTATACAATGAGCCACCTAACCCTATGTAGTTTTAAACACTCAGTTGTTAACTTGTGGTAGGGGGGTTGGATGTTTCACATCTCAGAGTCCTTAGGGAAATAGGGCCAAATAACCTTAAAGTGTAACTGAAGACCTGGTTATATCATCATGGCCAGCATGTGGCCAACTATTCCATCAGACTGCAGCAAATGGAAGAAAAGCAGCCAGGTGACTCCAGTGGCTCTCCTGTGAAGGCTATGGCTCTTTTTCTTGCCAAACTCTTGCCATTTCCCCTTCCATTCCAACTGCTGCCATTGTGAGCCTACAGGCAGGGATTGTGTTGCTGTTGTAAGCTGATCTTATGCAAACTACTGTTGGAACATCGTCACATGAAAAGCAAGGGAGAAGATCCACACCCACATTCATTTGTAGGTCTGCATCCCCATTCATAGTATTTGGTGCGTCAGAAAGAGCAATTCCACATGATAGATCCCTTCACATATGTAAAGTCCCTTTCCATTATCATGGAATTAATTACCTGTTTATACGAGCACCAGAGCTTCCAAGGCTCCTAAAATGAATTCTAAACCAAGGAACCAGTATGTTAGTTGACACCCCAGTGAATCCCAAAATCCTACTCTAAGACTGTAGGTTACAGTCTTTCTTAAGGTTCACGTCCTGCAACATAAAAGAGAAATGACATTCCTCAGTTCACACTTATGCAGGCAGATAGTATGAATACTTTAAAAATCGTTGGTCCCTTTCTAATACAGACATTATTGATTCAAATTAGTGGCAATTAAATCTTGAGTGCTAGAATGCATCATGATAATCTGATCTGGAATTGGGGCTCAGCGGGTTGCTGTTTGCCATGTGTGAGTCATGTGCTACTGCTTGCTAATAATTTAAGTCTGGCTGTACGTAGACTGCCTTGCAGTTAGATGCAAAGGTCTTTTTAACGTGGGAGAACAGTCATATAATCCTTTTCTTGTGGTTAATATATTCTTAAAATAAATGATATTCAAAGGCTTCTTTCTAGAGCAAAAGCATCTGTAGCTAAACAAATGGACCTTTGAAATAATATCCTGTCTGTCCTTAAAGTGAAAAATTGGATATGTGTGTGTATTTTCCTTTTTGTCTTTCAGAAAAAGCAAAACAACTAGTGAAAACCCTCCCTCTGTAAACCATCCCAGCAAAACAAATGGATTTGTTTTATGGTCATCCACCTACTTGGGGGTGGGATGAGTTCACAGTACATTCACATGAGCTTCATATTTCTTCTCAGATAGTCTTTAAATTAACCCCTCCCTGGTCAATATACACACACTTACTTAGTGAATTCATATGAAGTAGATTCCAGAAGGAACAATGTTGATGCTCATCCTAAATAGGGTGAATCTGCAAGGAAGGTACTCACAAAATAACATTAATATTTCACTCTGGGGTCAGATAATCATCTAGTCGGTGACTACATGCAGTAATAATTATGACCGTGATTCTCAATCATGGGTAACCCTGGTGGACTTGGACTTGAACTCCAAGAAGGCTTCACCATCAGCTGTGCTAGCCAGGATTTCTGAAAGTTGCAGAACATCTGGGTTACCCAAAGTTGGGAACCACTGATTTAGGGAACATTCTAGATGATTATTTAGATGTCCTTTTCTTTATAAGACTGGGTAATTCAGGTACGTACAGCAACATTAAAAATCCTCCAAAGAATGAGTTTACTGTATCCTTTTCTGTGGCTAAATTAGAAAAAGAATCATTGAAGGAAGTAATTGTATGGGTGGCATATAATCCAAATATGGAAACTTTAGCCTAAATCTATCCTTTATATAACTGGAAAGTTTTGGAGCTGTCTTGAGGATGTACATAATTTTGAAGAGGTATTGTCCATCTCCCCGTTCCTTCAGTGAAAACACCCCATTGAAATTCTGTTTTTAACTAAAATGGAAGGTTAATTCAGGCAATTGAGATATACTGTTGGTAGTGGTAGTGACCAAAGGTTAGCCCCCCCCCCAAAGGATGAAATTCAGAACTCAGGGTGCTTGTTGAGCCTTGTCCATCACTAGAGGTATAAAGGCATATGTTTCTTCTGGCATGGAGTAACTAGCACCAGCTGAGGCTGGAATATCAACTACTCATATACTGGCCAATACAACTGGATGGAGATTGTATGACTTCAGTGATCCATGCCCTAGTAACTTTCCATAGAGACTGCATTATTTCAAGCACTCCAAAAATTCCTGCTAGTCCTAACAGGAGGGTTGGCAAGTGTTTGGGTCTGTGTCCCAAGTCCAGGTGCAAGTCCTTTGTAACAAATCTTTGGTACCAAGTGTCAAAAGTCCAAGTTCCTATAAAAAGCAAGTTTTTCCTCCTGAAAAAAATATGGAGGGGTGGATTCAGATTAATGAGTCAAGTCTGAGTCCTTGAAAAAACAACAGCCCTGAATCGAGTCTGAGTCAAGTCACCAGTACAACTTAAGCCCAACTCGACAGTGAATCCTGTGTTTTGAGTCCTCATCCCTGGTACTAAATATGACAACAAGAGTACTGAGTGCAACTGAGCATTATAATTGTTTCTGGGACAAGTTCTGAGTGCTGGATCTGACCTACAAAACCTCCATGGTATGATCTGGAAGTTGAATCATGGCAACTGGACTTCTTTTCTTGAGAGATTGAAATGTTTTGCTACTCATCCAAGCAGCTGTTAGTCTGATGTGGCCTTTACAGATCACATCAATGCAGTGGACCCAAACATTAGGTTCACTAGGGAAGACGGCCAAGAAAACAGGCTGGCTTTCCTGGATTATGCAGTCATCATCAGACACGACCGTGGCCTAGGAACAGAAGTTTACAGGAAACCCACCCATACAGATAAGTAATTACTATCTGACTGCCACCATTCATTATAACTCAAATTAGGAGTCATCAGGTCTCTAAACCACAGAGCAGAGAGCATCCCCACCTCCAAGAAGAAAGAAGACAGGCACCTGAAGACAGTGCTTAAGGCCTGTGGATATTCAAAATGGGTCTTCGACAAAGCAGTCCCTACCCAGAAGAACAATGGATCAGCCTGAGACCTAGAGCCGAAGGAAGGACCTGGTCATTCCCTACATGGCTAGGGTGTATGAAAATCATAAAAGGTTTTTTGGCAAACACCACATCCCTGTTTACTTCAATCCCACAAACACACTAAAGCAGAGACTTGTCCATCCAAAGAACCTGACTCCAAAACACAAGAGGAGCAATATAGTATATGTAGTCCAGTGCAGCTAGGAGTGTGCAGACCTCTACATTGGAGAAACTAAACAGCTATTAAACAGGAGGATGGCCCAATATAGGTGAGGCAACAGCTAAGGACCAGAATCAGCAGTATACCTCCATTTGAAGGACAAAAGGCACTCATTCAAAGATGAGGATACACATATATTAGAGAGAGAAGATAGGTGGTTTGAGGGAGGAGTCAGGGAAGACATTCATGTGTGTATTGAAAACCCCTCTCGCAACAGAGGTGGGGTGCTCACACAATCTGTCTGCTACTTGTAAAGTGGCCCTTTCATCAATCCCCAGACAAATCAGAAGCACTTCACACCTCCACCATACTTAATGGATGTTGGGAAGGTTATATAGGTGGGACTTTCACACACTCTAGGCCAGGCATGTCCAAACTTCGGCCCTCCAGATGTTTTGGACCACAACTCCCACAACCCTTAGCCATTGGAAATTCAGGCTTGGAATTCTGGGAGTTGTGGTCCAAAACATCAGGAGCGCCAAAGTTTGGACATGCCTGGCTTAGGCCATTGTCCACCTAACGAGCCAATGTCCAACTTATGAGGCTATTCAGACCAGGGTGATGTGATGTGAAATCAAGGTGAACTATAAAATGGAGGAGTCACCACTAACATTCCTCAGACTGATGAAGCTACTTGGATGAGTAGTGAAGTATTTCAGTCTCTCAAGAAAAGAAGTCCAGTTGCCATGACTCAACTTCCAGATAAACTCACTGAGAATATTCACAGACATACTCCATGGTATGAGGCTACAGTATCTAAAGAACTCCCCCTTCTTTTATGTCCCTACTCAGCATTTCTTACCTCTGTGTCCTCACAAAGTGAGACACAGTGGACCTTTTGAGTTATGAAATAGTTTCCCTAGGTATCCACTTTATACCTAGTTTTCAGCACCAGACAAAGTCCTTTTAATTTCCTTAGGCTATTACTATTGAACTAGTGCTATTTAACTAGTACTAATTGAAAATTTATTGCTGCCTATATGCCCTGAGCACATCCAATCTTTGCTGATTTTGGAAGCTAAGCAGGGTCAGTCCTGGATCATACTTGGATGGGCGACCAGACCACCAGGGAATACCAGGTGCTGTAGGTGCCTGGAGTAGGAACTGGCAAGCCACTCCAGTATTCCTGCCAAGAAATCTCCATGGATATGGGGTCATGAAGAGTCAGTCACAACTGTAACGGCACAACAATTTAAAACTTAAGTTAAAACTTTGATAATAAGTTTACATATATACATTATCTTTGGTAAGGAAGGCTTGAATCTGTAATAATCAAGCTCATAAAGTGGCTCCCCCTCCCCAGAATATCCTCAGAAATTATTGAATTTTCCTGATAACTCAAAATGGGAATGGAAGTAGGTTGCATTTTCAATTACCCATATGAAAAAAATGCCAAAAGCTACTGTAGATCACCTAGAGGAGTGGTGGCAAACCTTGGAGACTCTATAGGTTTTGGACCACAACTCCCACAATACTTTGCGATTGGCAATACAGGCTTGGCATTCTGGGAGTTGTGATCCAAAATATCTGGAGTGCCGAAGGTTCGCAACCACTGACCTAGAGTCATCCAGACGAAAAGGATGACCATACTGTAAGTTACACAGCTGACTGTAGACTGTTCACTGTAAATAGGTGGTGAAGATTATTTTCAAACTATGCCAAAATCCTGTACTGGTATAACAGTATACATATCAACAATGAATTTCTGCAAGAAGTCAGCAGAAGTGCATACTATTAAGCGCAAGGAGACGTCTTTCCGTAAATGGAAATCCTCCCCAAATGAGGAAAATAAAAAGGAACACAAATTCTGGTAAAAGAAATGTAAGAAGATGATAAGAGAGGCTAAGAAAGACTTTGAGGAACGTATGGCTAGCAATATAAAGGGTAATAATAAAAGCTTCTTTAAATATGTTAGAAGTAGAAATACTGCCAGAGAACCAATTGGCCCTCTGGATAGTGAGGTAGGAAAAGGGGAGGTTAAGGAGGACTTGGAAATTGCAGAGAAATTAAATGAGTTCTTTGCATCTGTCTTCACGACAGAAGACCTTGGACAGATTCCTCTGCCCAAACGGCCCCTCTTGACTAAAGAATTAAATCAAATACAGGTTAAAAGAGAGGATGTTTTAGGACTAATTGATAAATTGAAGATCAACAAGTCACCAAGCCCAGATGGCATCCACCCAAGGGTTATTAGGGAACTTAGAAATGAAATTGCAGATCTCTTAACGCAGGCCTGCCCAAAGTCCACTCGGGGGGGGGGGCCAAATCCGGCCCATCAGTCCATTCTGAGTGGCCCGCAGCTGGCTTGCCCGCCCCTCCCTCCCCCTCTTTCACCCCATGTTTTTTGTAAAAAAAATCTTCTGCCAACACTGACACCGCTGGGAAGCTTGGGCAGCTGGGCAGACGGGCGGTCTGCCGCCACCGGCACCGCAGGGGAATGTGTGGGGGTGGGCAGGCCAGTGGGCCTCTGCCACTGCCAAGGAGCTTTGTGATGGGCCGGCTCCCTGTGCTTCCTTTGGTCCCCACCTTTCCTCCCTCCCTTGGTCCCCACCTTCCTTCTTTCCTCCCTCCCTTCCTTGTTCCCCACCTTCCTTCCTTCCTCTCTTGGTTTCCACCACCCTCCCTCCCTCCCTCCCTTGGTCCCCACCTTGCTTCCTGCGGGTGGGGTTGCACGGGGTCAGTGGGTGGGGCTTATGGGTCAGTGAGTGGGGCTTGCAGTGGGGTGGCAGGGTCAGGGAGGAACCGGACCCTGACACATTCTCAGACACCAAATCTGGCCCTCCTTACAAAAAGTTTGGGCACCCATGTCTTAACAGTAATATGCAACTTGTCTCTTAAAACTGCCACAGTGCCGGAGGACTGGAGGATAGTGGATGTCACACCATTTTTTAAAAAAGGAAGGAGAGGGGACCCGGGAAACTACAGGCCGGTTAGTCTTACATCTGTCCCAGGGAAGATGGTAGAAAGCCTCATCCAAGAGAAAATCTTAAAACACATAGAAGAACAAACCCGGGGGATAAGAGGGCAGGTCCTCTTATGGATTGAGAACTGGTTGAGATCCAGGAAACAAAGAGTAGGTGTCAATGGGAAATTTTCACAATGGAGAGAAGTGAAAAATGGTGTGCCCCAGGGATCTGTGCTGGGACCTGTGCTTTTCAATCTGTTCATAAATGACAGGGATAAGCAGTGTGGCCAAGTTTGCAGATGATACAAAACTTTTCCATGTGGTAAAAACCAGAGAAGATTGTGAAGAGCTCCAGAAGGATCTCTCCAAACTGGGGGAATGGACTGTGATATGGCAAATGCGTTTTAATGTAGCCAAATGTAAAGTAATCCATATTGGGGCAAAAAATCAAAACTTTATCTATCAACTCATGGGCTCTGAGTTATCCGTGACGGATCAGGGAAGAGATCTTGGTGTGTTGGTGGACAGCTCCATGAAGGTGTCTACCCAATGTGTGGCAGCGGTGAAGAAGGCCAATTCCATGCTAGGGATTATCAAAAAGGGGATTGAAAATAAAACAGCCAACATTATAATGCCATTATACAAAACGATAGTAAGGCCGCACCTGGAGTATTGTGTATAATTCTGGCCACCGCATCTCAAGAAAGACATAGTGCAACTGGAAAAAGTACAAAAGAGAGCAACTAAAATGATTACTGGGCTGGGGCACCTCCCTTATGAGGAAAGGCTAAAACATTTGGGGCTCTTTAGTCTGGAAAAAAAGGCGCCTGAGGGGGGATATGATTGAGACGTATAAAATAATGCAGGGCATGAGTAAAGTGGATAAAGGGATGCTCTTCTCCCTCTCACAAAATACCAGAACTAGGGGACATACACTCAAACTGAGGACTGGGAGAGTGAGAACAGACAAAAAAAAATGTTTTTTCACCCACCGTGTTGTTAATCTGTGGAACTCCCTGCCACAGGATGTGGTGATGGCATCTGGCCTGGATGCCTTCAAAAGGGGATTGGACAGATTCCTGGAGGAAAAGTCCATCAGAGGTTACAAACCATGATGGAGATGTGTAATCTCCAGACTTAAAACCGGGGTACCTCAAGGGCCAGATGCAAGGGAATGGTATCAGGAGACAGGGACCTATGTGACTGAAGCTGAGAGACTCCAGTCCAGATTATTCTGATGGATCTGCTCTATTTGGGATTAATATTTGTTCCTAATTTAGGATAAATAGGAAGACACAGAAATATTTATCTTCTGAAAGAAGGGGTAGAAAAACACATTATTGACTGAGATTAATAGAAAACTTTTTTGTTTCTAACATGTTGGGGGAAAAAGATTTCAAGAGCACTTCATCCTTGTTTAGAGTTCTCTGTGATGCCAGCAATAAGATTTGTCCCTGCAGTGATTGTTTGCCTTGTAAAAATTAGATACAGAGGACAATATAGCCCAAAGCCAGTAGTAAAGATGTCCTTTCTCTTAAATGTTTGAAGTACAGTACTGCATTTGTCAATCTGTACTAAATAGAAGCCCTCTGTCCTACATCATTTAGTCTCCTGTTTTATTGGCACCGTCATCCATATCCTAATGCATACCAGGTAAATACCTCTTTGTGCAAAGATTAATCCCTCTTCATGTAAATTGCATGAGTTAATCACTTTAATATACATGGAAGAAGAATGAACTTGAAGGAATGGGCTTAAGGTCAGTTAATTAAAACTTGCATTGTACAATGTGAATAACTGTTCTGAAATTAAATTTTTAAATAGATGTGGGTACCTTGCTCTTTGTGAAATCTGATCATCTGCGGATGGAAGTGCCTGGTAACAGAAGGCTGATAAAGATTTATTGCTGCTGAAGTTTGGTTGTGGAAGGAATTTGCCAGTTAAGTTATGTCCACTTCTGATTAGCAGTTAAACATGTTAGGTACATGACAGATGAAGGATTAAGTGGGGCTTTTTAAACCACACATGTATGTCCAGTGTTAGAATTGGCAGTATCATTACATATTTGTATAGTATCTGCAGGTGTGAGGAGACAAATAAGTTTATGCTGTTGTTGCTGTTGCTGTTGCTGTTGATGATCATGCATGCTGTCAATCTCATCCAACATATGGAGCCCCTTTGAATGAGTGATCTTCAAAATGTCGTGTCCTCAACAGCCCTGGTCAGCTCTTGTGATCTGAAGTCTGTGACTTCCTTTGCAGTCGCAGAGTCCCTGTCGTTTGGCCTTTGTTTTTTCCTACCGCCCTCAGTTTTTCCTAGCATTATTCCTTTTCCAAAGAATTCTCATGATATGCACCAAGCATGACAACCTCCACTTTGTCATGTTTGACTCCAGAAATAATTGAGACCTAATTTGTTCCAGAACTTACTTGTTCATCTTTCTAGTGGCCCAGGGTATCTACAAAACTCTCCTCTGGCCATATTTCAAATGAATCAATTTTTTTCTCCTGTCAGCTTTCTTTACTTCCCAGCTTTCACACCTGTACATAGTGATCGATAATATATTATTGTATATGACCTTGGCCTTGGTCTCCAGTGACTCATCCTTCCACGTGATGATCTTCTTTAATTCCTTCGTTCCTGCCCTTCTGAGTCTCAGTCTACTCACTTTTATGGCTTTAGTCTCCACTTGAAGTGATGATTTACCCAGACTATACATAAACTTTAACAATGTCAGTTTCTTCATTATCAGCCTTAAATTAAGCAGTTCTTATATAGTTATAATTTTTCTCTTTCTAATGTTCAGCTGCAGTCCTGCTCTGGCACTTTCTTCTTTCATTTGCATTAGAAGTTGTTTCAAGCCAAGAAGTCATTTCAAGTCGCTGTAATAATAATCATCATATGCTGCCAAGCCAGTTCTGATGTATGACAATCTTTTCAGGGCTTTCTAGGTACAGAATACTCAGAAATGGTTTACCAGTCTCCTCTTTTGGGACTGTGCAGCTTGCCGAAGGCTACCCTGGAAGCCCCGTGGGGAATTGAACTCCCAGCTTCTGGCTTTGCAACCAGGTTATCTAACACCCTGAGCTATCCAACCCAAGTCATTATAAAAGACACATATGCAGAAATGGAAAGTAAATGGATCCTTCAAGAGAACTATAGACCCAAAGAGTAATTACAAACATTGTGAACTGTGATCTTCTATCTAAACCTAGTTTTCCTAATGGGGAGAGGGAATCAATACATACTTTGCATGCAGGAGACCCCATATTTAACATTTATCATCTCCAAATAGGATTAGGAGAGAATCCTGCCAGAAATTCTAGAATGCCAGTTAGATTCGGCAGTACCAGGTAGACCAAGGGTCTGTGGCAGTATAAGAGAACTTGTACGGTTGTACCTGTTGGAGAATAATTAAGCTGGAATACAGGGAGAGACCTAACAATTTACATTTCAGGAACTTAGATAACTTGAATTCATTCATATGACGAGGAGAAGGAGTTAAAAGAAGAAATGTCCTTCTAGATTTATGTTACAGTGAGAGTTACAAAATTAGTACCACCAATTGCTTCGCAGATCTAGATTTCTTTCATTCTGCTTGTGCTGCTCTAGAAAATACATAGAATATCCAGTCGAGTGGCCATCTCCTTCATGACCACTTTTTTATTTTTATTTTATTTTATTTTATTTTCTCCACTGTTTTGCAAGCTCATCGACACCTTAACTTTAAAGATGCCTTTATGAAAAAGTCATGAAGGAATACTAAGACCTGATGGTGTAACAAGGAGCTCCCTTCTTTCCTCTGGATTTTGCCAACTTTAAATTGCTCTCTTGCCTCCATATTGGTCAAATTTATGATTCATGACAAACATCTTCTTGTTAAGAGTGTGCACCTGGCCAGTTCAAAGTTTTTAAAATAATATAATCAATTTTTTCCAAATCATATCTTTAAAAGAATTAAAGGATTTTGGAATTCGTAGCAATCTGCTCTTTCACACTCACACACTAAAGATTTCCACCACCACCACCACCACCACCATCACAACCACCAAATAATTTTTAAAGAAAGAAGCTCACATTCTATAGTAACTCAGTACAACACACATACCTTTTGCTCTGGTAAGATGCAAGAGCTTTTACTGCCAGTAATTAATTTTTGCCTACAAATGACAGAATTTGAGTCAAATCCCTTGTTTTCAAAACAGCAGAAAGATTTAAAGCCATGTGTCAGTCCATCGTTTTTAATCTGCTGGAGCAGAACTAATTGATGTAGCACTTTTCTTCATGCAATAATCTATATTAATATGCAGGGCTGTTAGTTGTTTAAATTTTCCCCATCTCTTTTAAAATGATAAACCATAGGCTTGGGACATTAGATTGTTAAAAACCCAGTTTCCCCACTTTCTGTAACAAAGACCTATGCTTTCAAACAGAAATCTGATAGTAGCTTTACAATTAATAGATTTATTTTATATAGTTAATTGATTTATAGCCTGCCCTATATCATGGGATTTCCACATAGATTATAGGAGAAAGAGTTTGAAAAAAATTGAAATTGAACAGCTTAAAACACATCATTAACACAATAATTTGCCAGTCTCCCTAGCTGTATTCAGTCAGCGTAAACAGGGAATCCTGGAAGATGACTGACTTGCTCATATAGGAGCTGGCTTATTGCGGCCTTAATAGTGCTTTTGAGGTAAGTGAGATTTTTAAGGACTGGTTTTACTAGTTCTATCCCCTGGTGAGTTTCCTTGGCTGGGGTAAAATTTGAACGCAGGTCACCTGTGTCCTATCCCAGCTAAGGAAGACTCACTGAATTAACTGTTGAGTGGTGAATCAACACTAAAGGAGTTACTTCACATCTCGTTCATCCCTCCTTGCTGTCCCGCTTGGGACCGGTACAAAAAAATCTTACTTCACGTCCATAGCATGACAGCAAAAAAGTTGTCTCGACCACGCTCCCAGAAGAGAGCGTGACAAGCCGTACCTGCCCCTGGGCTGAGGAATTCTCTTGTCACGGTTGGTTCCTGGTTCCTGTTCCAAGACAAGGGACCGTGGGGTAACAACTGTCACGCAACAACCAGTGTCCACCTAATGGTCAGCAGCTGAAGTGGCATTCAACAATACATTCCCTATGGCGGAAGCCATACAGCGCAAATATTTAAGATGACATGAATTGTGAAGTTTGGCTGTTTAATGCATGAAAACTGACACAGCGGGAATTCGAAATATCGGAAAACAGAAGCCCAAAATAGAAGGCAGGGAAATCCAGTAATTGTCACAAAACAAGGACATGGGGTAGCAGTTGTCACGATACAAGTAATCACCCCGTGGGTAAACGGAAACAGTGACTGAACAGGGACAAAACCCTGTGATCGTGAACAACGCTGTCACAGAACAAACGTAATCACGGAACGAGGTAGGATGTGAAGTAAGGGCCTAACTCATGGATTCATTGTGTTTATTCTAGTTAATTGATGGCATCCATAGGACTCACATCATAGAAGTGAATCTAAAAGAGTCATCAGTAGGAAACAAATAACACTACTTGGAATAACACAAGAGAGACTCTACTATCATAGAGTGAAGGAAGAATACATGAAGATTGAAATAGAATGGGAAGGATGGAAATCAAACTGTTGCTCAAATGAGATGTTTCGTGTGTTTTTTCCTTGCCAATGAAGAAATCAAAATAGTTACCTTGGTTCAGTAATCAGTCCAAGTGTGGCCTACAGCCAAGAAATCAGAAGACAGAGACTATGAAAGAACTAGAGAAGACCCTTAAGTGTAAGCAGATGTTGCTGGAGATAAAGATAATTTATGCTATGGTATTCTCCTATGTATGAATTTTCCAGATAGACAGTGAATACAGCTGGCAGTAGAAAATAGGTATATTCAAAATGTGATGCTGAAAGGGCGCATATTGCTACCAGGAAACACTAGAAAGAGGAATAAGTGGGTGCCAGACCAGATTAAGCCTGAGCAGAGGTTATTGTTCTTTGGGAATATCATGAGAAAACAAGGCTCTTTGGAAAAGGCAGTGATGCAAGGAAAAGTGGAACACAAACAGGAAGACTTAATAGGAGATGGACTGAGTTAATAAATAAGGCCTTGAGTTTGCAAGAACTGAGCACAGCCATTAATGATGTGCCTTTTGGGGTGTCACTAATTCCACAGAGGTCAATCATCTCACCAATGTTATTTAGCATCTATATAGAACCATTGGGAGAGGTCATTGGGAGTTTTGGAGCGTCATGTCATCAGTGCGCTGGTGACACCCAGCTCTATCTCTGCTTTCCATCTTCTGCAATGAATGCTGTTCCATCCCTTGAGCACTGTCTGATGCTGTGTTGGAATGGATGAGGACGAATAGACTGAGGTTGAATCTGGACAAGATGGAAGTCCTCCGGGTGGGGGGCCCTACTGTCAGTGGGTTGGAAAACACCCTTACTTTGAGAAAAGGGGTGACTTCTCCCACTCAGACTGAGGTTCTCAGTCTGTGCTTTCTTTTGGAGCCAATGTTATCCATGGATTCTCAGATAATGTTGGTGATCCATGCACCCATGGTGATCACCCTACACCCGTGGAATTACCTTCCACACGATATATGTCTAGCAGCTTCCTTGTCTACCTTTAAAGGGTGATAGAAAACCTACCTTTTTAAGTAGACATTTCCTCAGAATGAAATATAACTCCAGCATTCACCCACTAAAGTAACGTCCATTAAGTTTTCATCTTAGTCTGCCCACCTATAACTACAGTTTTACATAAGAACATAAGGACAGCCTTGCTGGAACAGGCCACAGCCCATCCAGTCCAGCATTCTGTCTCACACAGCAGCTTACAATTTGCTTCAGAATATTCCCAAGCAGACGTCTTCACCTGCTTGTGATTCCATGCAAATGGCATTGAGAGATATCCTGCCTATCTCTCCAACCCAGAGGTTGTCCTTAGGCATTCATAATGATAGCCATTGACACCCCTGTTCTCCGTGATCCTTTCTTAAAGCTGTCAAGGATGACAGATGTCACCACTTCTTCTGGCAGGGAGTTCCATAGACCAGTGATCCTCTGGGTGAAAAAGTACTTTCTCTTATTTGTTTGAGATCTAACAACCAAAAGTTTCATGGAGAGCCCCCAATTCTAGTTTTGAGCAATAGGAAAACAGTTTTTTATTATCTACTTTGTCTACACCATGTATGATTTTATAAATTTCAATCAGGTCATCTCTCAAAACCATTGTTCAAGAGTAAAGTGGCCCAGCCGTTGCAGCCTCAGATGGTAAGGAAGGTGTTCCAGTCTCCTGATCATTCTGGTTGCCCTCCTCTATACTTTTTCCATTTCCATAATATCCTTCTGGATATATGGTGACCAGACCTGTACACAATACTCCAGATGGGGCCTCACCATAGATTTATAAAGAGTCAAAATGACACATGCTAACTCATTTTCTATACCCTTCCTAATGATCCCTAGCTTTGAGTTTGCTTTTTTCACTGCTATGGAACACTGAGTTGACACCTTCATTGAGCTGTTCACCAGGACACCAAGGTCCTTTTCCTGGTTTGTTGCAGAGAGTTCAGATCCCATAAGTTTATAAATAAAATAGAGATTTTTTGCCCCAGCATGCATCACTCTGCATTTACTAATGTTGAAGCTCATTTGCCACTGGTTTGCCTACTCCTCCAGTGTCAAGTGATCCCTCTGGAGCTCTCTGCAATCCCTCTCAGTTTTACTACCCTGTATAATTTAGTATTGTTGGCAAATTTGGCTACATCACTATTTACTCCTACTTCTAGATCAATTGTGAAGAGGTTGAAAAGCAGGAGTCCCAGTACAGAATCTTGGGAGAATGTTAATGTTTTATACTTGTTTAAATGTCTCTGTGATAATTATATATATGCTGATTTTATTTTACTTTTACAGTGATACCTTGTATAAAGGAATTAATTTGTTCCAAATGAAATTATGTTAAGCAAATTTTCCTTTATACAAATTCCCATAGGTATGCATTGAAAATGGAGTAATCCCATTTTTATGTTGTATGAATTTTCCCCATAGGCGATTATGTTAAACAAATTTCCCCTGTCTCTGGAATTGTTTATGTTGTATTTTATGTTATACAAGCTGTTTGTTATACAAGGGTCCACTGTATTTCATTTTACTAGACTTGTGTGATTTTGTCTTGTATTTTGTTAACCTTTGTTATTTTTTCAACTTTTTTGTATTTTGTTAACTTGTAAAACACCCAGAATAGTCATTGCTGCCAGATAGATGGTATAGAAATCAATCAAACAAATATTGATAACATGTAATGGTGTCCCTGACAGATGTCCATAAAACAGACTCCACCACCTTTCAAAACAGTTTTTATACTCCTGAGCATCTCTTACTACAAGTAAATCTTAGTCAGAATCTCCTTTCTTGTTATTTGAATCCATCAGTTTGGGTTCCATTCTCTGAAGCAGCAGAAAATATGTTTTCTCCTCCTTACATGTGATAGCCCTTCAGGTATTTGAAGCTGGCCATCATATTACCTCTTTTTTTTTCTTCTTCAGCCTCTTCAGCTAAGCCTTAGAGAGCTTGGATTCCACATTGCTCACCATCTTGGTTGCAGTTCCTGTGATACAATTTTCAGTTGAGAGGCCTTTGGCTTCTAGTGAGGAACAGACTAGATCCTGAAAACCAGAAGTCTGTCTACTTCTACCTTAAAGGCAGCTTTCTCATGTCTTCTCCACTGATTCCCACAAATATTGTCAGCTTAACATCTTCTGGTCCTGTTTTGTGGTCCCCATGGACTGATGTGCAACAGGTGTACTTCATTCTAATATTTTTATTTTATTTTATTGTTTATTATACTTATTCCCCACCCATCTAACCATCTGGCCACTCAGTAAAATAAAATCAATTAAAAAGGAAGAAAAAGTTGCCAACAGCCAGAGACCAAACTAATTGTCACAGAGACATTTGAACCACTATATTTTAGTGATTTACAACAAGTATGTTCTAAAATATCTTAGGGAGGACTACAGCCAAACCAAGAAAAGCTCTGGGACACTTTCAAGATTAATACATATGTTTTCATGTGAGCCTTCATGGGTTGCTTTGTGCATCTAATTCTTCTACACAAACCTGTAGCTTGGACATTATATACCATCATCATGGAGAAGTGGATTGTAATATATGAAACCTGACACCAGGATTAATCATTAGTCCTTAAAGGTGCAGCAAGACTTTTCTAGCTGTCGTTTCTGCTGCAAACGGACTAACATTGCTACCTTAAAATTAATGAGAACTATTTTTTTAGCCCAGTTGCTAATATTTGGGGGGCGGGGGCAGATCAAAACTTGACTTTTTAGTTTGGTCTCTGGCTGTTGGCAACTTTTTCTTCCTTTTTAATTGATTTTTCACTGGCTGTTATATTCATATTTTTGTTGCACCTTCACTCTTCTATGCTTTTATTATGTTACTGTTTTCCTGTTTTCAGTAGTTTGGGCAATGTATCTCCCCCCCACCCCCATTTGTTATTTTTAACCACTTTGGTTTGCTTTCAGACAAAGCGAACAGTTTGTTTTAAAGCAGAATAAAACAAATAAATAAATCTGTGAAGCAGACCTTCACCTGCTGCTTTAAACTTACATTCTTGCTGCTTTCAGGAAGGGTGTGAAGGAGACACAGATTTTTAATGTGGCTTGCAAAACTATTAGTTTATTGTGATGTTCTAATTCTGTGTTTATATATTATAGTGGTTTAGTCTTTCATATACCCGCTTGTCTCTGGTTAAAAGTTATTGGTTTTGTGGTTGAATCTGGTTTCCTATCGTAATTAATCCTTTTTATTTTATGATCATGATCCTAATGATAATACTTACTCTTTTATCAGCTCTTACTGTACAGCCATCAACAAGTACCTACTTATTCCTGAGAATAATCTCTTAGAGTATTGTTTTAAAATATATTTAAAATTAAAGACGAGCTCAAATCGGCACAATGGCAGTTTGTGATGACTTGTGGTTTGTTGGTGTCATAGAACCACGCCATTTTTAAAAAATGACCTGATTCAGTTCAGGCCCATCTCTTAATAAAAGGAGGCTTTTTGTTTAGCTGTGCTACACAGCTACAGTAAATACCGTAGTTCTTTGAGGATTCCTTATAAATTGCCCAATATGCTGCAAAAATACATTTCTCACAATACCCTAAGACTCCCAGGAAGTGATTTGGCAAGAAATAGCTCTCTCTCCCCCCCAATTGCCTACTGTTATGCTCAGCTGAGCAGCGGTTATGGGAACAGAGGGGAGGGTGAGGTCTGGAGTGAGTAAAGTAAGGGCGTTTATACACGACCCCTAAGCTCCGCCGCAAATGGCTGCAAGCTCCGGACCTTAAAAATGTTTCCCCACCAGGTCCGGAGTTTGCAGACAATTAAGTGCGACCCCGCCCACCTAAGCGTGACCCAGCTGCACTTTGCTTGTACCTGCTCTTTGATGGTGAAAAATATTTAATGCGGATGTGCTGGACTTTCCTCGCTTCTTTTTGTTTTTGTTCTTTGCCTCCCGCCCCTTTAAGAGCAACCAGGAAGTCATCGGCGGCTCGCCTGGCAGCTCCCACCCACCGGGGAGGTAAGGTTTTCTTCTTTTGTCCTTTTTTTTCCTCCCTCCCTCACGCAGCCAGCAGCCAGCGTGGAGACGCACGAAGAGCGACAAACCCCTAAGATCGCTGATCCGAATTTAAGGGACCAGCGGATCTTAGGGGTCGTGTAAAAGCGCCCTAAGTACTGGGAATCCTGGAACCCATGAAGGGGTGCTGTCTGGCGAAAAGGAAGCGAGGAAATCAAAAAGCAGAACAAAAGGCCAATTATGATTTTGCTTTGAGTAGATGCAGTTGTCCAAACCCTCCCATGAAACGGACCACAAACTGACCAAGTTCAAGGAGTCTATTTATTTATTTATTTATTTATTTATTTATTTATTTATTTATTTATTATCATTCATTCATTTTATGCCCATCTCTATTTAAGAACATACTGTAAGGGCATTTAACAAAACTGTCCTTACGAATTACACAATTAGGTTTTCACACTATTTAGAAATGGGGGTGGCATTACTTTTGTGTGTCTTCAGTAACATTTTGTGTTGTTTGCATAGAAGGAGCAATTGCAGTAAGAATTAGGCTAAGTATTGCCACTATCTTCACAAGCATACACCATTCACAGTACTGTCTAGTGAAGAAAACAAGACACGCACAGGAGAATCATAAAGAAATATCCTGGAAAGTAAAATGTAGTATAAAAGTCAAAAGAAAGGAAAGTACATCTGTGCATTCTACTGAAAATATTAAATCATTATCAGAAGAACGTGAGTTGAAATCACATTTTTCTAGAGCAGCCTCTGTATGCAACTGCTTTTTATAAAGATGACCTAATGTTATTAAATTGTCATTACAAAACATCCAAATCCCTACAAAGGGGGGGGGAGCAGAGGGGGGAGAAATTAACAAATTTCAATATGATTTGCTAATTGCTAATTGGCTTAAGGATAGTTTTTTTAAAAATAAGCAGCATGATTGGAAACATCTACCCCTAGCCAAATCCAGACACATATTTATAATGAGAAAAGCAGCCAAGGCAAACAAAGAGCAGAGGAGTGCATCCTGTTGGCATTGTGTTTTTGGCATTGCTGTATCTACACAGAAAATAAGTGATATATGAAATGTGTGAAGACATCTGTTTCATAACCTATGGGGCTTTGCTCACAAAGCAGTTGTAAAATCTTCTGGGGGAGAGAAATATTTCTATATATCTGTGCAGATGCTCTTTTGTAAGAGAACAATCCACTGGAGGAAGAGCTAAGCATTCTAAAAAAGAATTTGTCCACAGAAATCTGTGCCAAGTATTTCTTCTTCCTATATTTCCCTCACTGCTATTAATTTAGTAAGAATTTATTTGTTTTTAAGAACTGCTTATATTTATCAGGCCAGTTTTATTCCAAGTATACCAAACGTTTTATTGTTACTAGTCATGAGGCTCATCCGTTGTTTCTAGAAACCTTGGTCAGTGATGACGATTACAGTATTTTATTATTTTTAAAAGACTTCTAGGTTGCCTCATTGTCAGGGTATTGTATAAAAATAAAACAAAATGTTGTATTTTGTCCAGTCCCTTTTTTACCTGCTCCATGAACTTGTCCTCAAAATTCAGTCAGAAATAAGAAACATTGAGAGGAAAATAGGTGAGTTTAAATGGTCCACATTCAGGGTTAATGGAAGCTGGTGATAACCTCCAAACTCAGTTTATTTCACTGAAGCTTATTCATTTCACTGCATTCCTTTGTCTTCTCCATCAGTAATGAGCATTAACTCTGTGTTTCAGTGCAACTTCTTCCCTTGTATCACCCAAAGCATTTTCCCCTAAAGCCTTATCACTGGTTGCTCGATGTTAAAAGCTGAGAGGGTTTAACCAGGTCTTCTGAGGGAACAGGGGCGCTGAACCACCAAGGGGCAGAATGTAGCTGCATCTCATGCTCGGATACTCAGAGTCGGTCTTTATTGAATGATCCAGATAATCACAACCTACCAATACCTGACAATTGGAGAGAGAACTAAATGCATGTGGTTTTCATAAGGTGTGTTGCAATTGCCTTTTCATACAAAGCATCTGTTGCAAAGCTTTTCTATCCATCCATGCTATCGAGTCTGCAAAGATCAAGGTAGCACAGCTCAGAACACACGTGTCATTCAAAGAACATCAGTACTAATAAAGTGCATACAAAGCCATGACTCAAGCCAAGAAAAGCCACCCACTCACTTCAATGCGGATACAAAAGATTATGCACGCATGTAGTCAATAATCATATGTACCATATGATTAAGGAATCACAGCATACATGTTTTTATGTAAAATATGTTCCCCTTCTCTGATGTGCATCACCATTGGAGCTGTGCCATATTTACCCTCCTTCCCTTTCAAAGAAAAGAAAGACATATCCAAGTGGATACAAAATGTTTCTTCCTTAAATGAATCTATTGTCCATATTTCACATTTTTGTACTAATTTGGAATCATTGTTACTGACGTCTGCTGATACTTCAGGACCCTTTTATTACTTTAAAGAAACTGCTGCTTCATCCGGTACTGCTTTACCATACCCACTCAATTTACAGAGCAATTCAGGTTTAGCTAGAACACGATGTCATAGCGGCAAATGTAGTGTTCCGTAATCCTCATTCATGTTCTTCCAGTCTCCCCCTTCCAACAGTAGACTGGATCAACCAGAGATTCTGGAAGAAATGGTAAAATGAAAGGATGAAAAATAATCCATTCCTTAAGTACTAAGCAGGAAGAACAGATCAGTTAAAACACATATGTTGCAAAGACGTACATTATTAAATGCAGGAGGTACTTCAGTAGAACAGCATGGGTTAGATTGCAGTTTGGGCATTCACAAAGATATTGGTGGCAGTGTATCTAATCTCCTCTTTCCCATGGCATCCCCAAAGGATCTATTGTGTTGAGGATCAAATAAACCTGCTAAATGAGGTAGACTGTAAGCAAGGAATCCAGCAAAATGGAGAGGGGAGAATTCCCCCCCACATGAGCACACAAAGATCTCCTATGTACATGGTGATGACTGATTTATTTCATAGCAGCGGCATCTGTGCACCCTCATCTCAGCTGTGTACTGTTTAGGAGCAATGAGGCCATTGTTTCTGTTGCACTCATTTTCTTGAGTTCAATGCTCTTTTTAGAATTGATGCCTGTAGCCTCGGTACCTGTACCAATGAGGTATGGTGTTTGAGACTTCAAAGTAGTCAGCTTTAGATTCTGCTAAAGAAAATTTGGAACAAATACCGAGTGCATTTTGAAGGCATGCACTGAACGGTCTTCCCTATACTCGTTGAGCTGTCCAAAAATCAACTCCAGAGAGTTTTTCCCGGCCAGTTCTTAGAGCACATAGGCACCTGCAGTGGAGAAAGACTTGCTGGATTTCATTGTCATACCAGTGAATGCCCAGAGTTGGATTCAGCTCCTGGGGTTTAAGTAGATGGATGTCATGACTCATCTCTTTCTAAACAGATTGCAAAAATTTTGGCAACTAGCGCTCATTATGGTTCAAGCATTTGCATGAACCCAAGCTCAAAAGGGGAGCTAATCCATATTATAGAAGATACAATTTTGTCACATGACTGTGAAGCAGAACTGCTTACCCAGATGCACGGTTAAGCAGCTTTGTAAAATCATAAAGCTTCCCCTGACTGTTTTTAGGTGGGAAGAATGAATGTGTGTCCCCTATTTATCCTTGAAATTCCTTCAGTAGGAACAAATGCTTTTGTTCAGGATTGCTTGCTTGTGTTGTGATATTCTCTCCAAAGAAAGAGAGATGTTCTGGGTAAGGAAAGAAATAGGAGTTCCCAGGAATGAAATCTTCAAATCGGGTGGGAAACTAGGTTAATATTTCATTAAGGAGCTACAAAATAGCTGTGTGGCAGAAAGAAAACTAGAAGTGCTTAAATGAAGCTACAGTGAAAGTTGTCGAATTTTTAATCCCATTTTAATATATTCACTGTTGTGAGCTGAAAGTAACAGAAAAAACAATGGTGAGAATATTTTGGAAAGCTGTTTTTATCTCTGGATATTGTGACACAGAGATATGTTTATTTAAGTATATCTGTACTCCAAAATGTTTCCAGAAAATCACAATGTCAACCATGTAGTTCCAAGGTGCCCAAGCAAATTTCTGGTGCAGGACCTACAACACTAGAATTACAGCATGTATACCCACAGGATTCTGCTGTTTCTAAATAAAATGCACATGATATCAGATTTCAGTGTTTATCTAGTTTATCTGTTTTAACAGTAGCATTAAACAAACAAGTGAAAAGTCAAGACTCCTGGTTCACCTTGTCTTACTATCAACACACACAATTAGTAGGACTCAATCAGGGATGGAGTTTGGTAGAAACATGGAAATGTGGAAGGAAAGACGTGTTTGTAAAATGAATTGAGAATGTTATTGCGTGAGAGGACAGCAACTATTTAAAATAATGACAGGCCAAAAGCTGTCAGCAAGACTTATACAATGGAGGCTGGCGAAATTATAGAGCACAAAATATCGATCAGCTACTCATCTCCTTTCATATTATGGCCAATGACTCAAAGCATGTCATAACATCACTGTAAATTCTGTACCTGTGCTAAATGTTATTGGTTGTCCAAGTGTTTAAAAACATATGTTACAGTGCCATCTGGGTCATATTAGGGTGAAATTTGGTTGCAGCCTCATGTCTTTTTCAGTACAGACTGGATGTTAACTACTGTGACATTGTAGTAATGGATTTCCTGCATTAGCAAGGGATTGGACTAACCAATTTTGAGACCTTCAATTTTGTGATTTTTCTGTTTGCCATGATACATAACATGTGAAGCACATTACATGGATCTATGTATTCCAGCAGGGGTTGGGTTACTTTATTGTTTAAGATGAATTTATTGAAATATTCTCCATTTACAGAATGAACAAAAGAATTAGCAGCCTTCATTTATATTGATGAATCCCCATTTAAATATCTTGAAAATGAATACACTTTCTTGTTTTGGTCACCAACCCATCTATTTTTCAGGATACCTTTGCAATAATATTTATTGTCATCCTTTCTGTTCCTGAATACGTTTTGATGTGCTAAAACATTCCATTTAAATTTATCATACAGTACCTACTACAATGTTTGTAAGAGTTTTTTCATTTTCCTGTTTTACAGGCAGCTTTAAGTGCCTTGAAACAGTTTTCAGAAGAAGGACTGGATCCAGTGGAAGGAACAGTGGCAGCTGAAAATGGTTCATTTGAAAAGTAAGAAATCTGTGTGCATTATTCTTTTGGGCCACTGCTAAATGTTATTAACTAGTGGTATACCTTGGATACCTTGATGGGGGGAAAAGAGATATAAATTTAAGTTGATAAGACATGAAATATCCAACCTTCATACCTGGAATTAAACCCAAGGTCATGAGCTGCAGTATAATAGTTTAACCACTGCACCACAAGGCTCTTAGGTAATAGCTAGATATATAGTTTCAACCTTAATAATGTTGAACCAGTAACTTTCAGATATGGTGAAATTTAAAATACATCAAAGATTCCCTGGCCAGCTCCCAAATCCCAGTAAGCTACAGAACTGTACATGTTCTGATGTGTACAAATATGTTTGAGCAACTGCTGCATAGACATAACTATTAATTTTAATGGAGGAATCAATGCTCATTTGGAAGACTGTTGCTGCTTTCATGCATTTTAATGGAGAATTCAAGAAGACAACGATGCTCTGTGCATGTGCATCATATTTCCTTTGTCCACAAGGCTTTCTAAAACAGGACAAATACCTGTAAACGGCATAATGGGCAGTGAGTGATACCGTTGACTAAGAAGCAGCCAACACAGAACTGTACAATGAGGCAAAGGCGCTTTACATTACATGCACACCAGTTTCCAGGTGCACTTTATTTATAAAGCTGAAGCAAGGTATCTGCCCTGCCTCATGAAACTTGTGTCTAGATGGGAAATAATACAGATGAGTGACCATGTACCATTTTACCTCTAAATACCCCAGCTATTTCACATGTGGGCATGCAGCTTGTCTTTTTTCCTCATGGTGTGATGGCAAATTTTCAGGAACAATGTCATGCCATATCTGCAGCTCTATTAGCTGATTGGTTAATTTGATAAATAAATAGGGTAAATTAGCTAAAGAGAATAAACCACAAGCCACCAATTGTCTCGTAGACAGGACAGAGTGAGATAGCTGTCCATTCCTCTTCCTTTAGCTGAGATTTGCTTTGGCTCAACCAGACAGGAACAAATTCTTACTGGATTTGGTACACTGTAGATGAAATGCAAGAAGCTAAGTAGGAATTTTAAGCTGATATATAGTGGTGATTGGTAAACGAATTTAATCAGAACCATTTACCATATGATCTCATCAGTATAGTATCCGAACATAAATATTGTTGTTTCACTTTAAAATGTCCCCCTTCATAGTGACCTTTGAATCTCATGTGCCATCTGCTAATAAAAATGTCTTGGAGATGTGCAACCCTGGACCTCACTGCTCTTGTTAATGTATTAATCTTTCAGACAAGTCAAGCATCTGGGAGAAAATGCAGACAATAAACAGACTAACTCAGGCACTATTGCTCAGGACTGCAAGGATTCAAAGGCGGGCATCTAGGACCACTCCAGCACCCGTGGCTGCCACTGCATCCTTATAAAGCTGTCAACACGCAATAGCGTGTATGTGTACAAGGAAATGAATGACTAATGCCATTATTTGAGTCTTATGTGAAGACAACACATGAGTGATGGTACTCTTTATTGGATATGGGGAAGAGGAAGAAAATATTGATGGTTCCCCTATAAATCTAAATATCTGAAAATATTGCTTCAGAAACTATAAAAACCCAGTCAAACCACCAGAGTTTTAAGCATCAAGTAATTAACAAAGACTTGAAGAGGAAAGTTAAGTCTACTCTGGAGGAAATGAAAAGTCAACATTGGGTTGAATTATATGGACTTTTGCTTTCCTCTTTTTTTAAAAAAAATTATGCTTGAATACATTAACAATAAGCAAAGACAGTGCTGTGCAAATTGTAGTTGTTGTCTTCATACACAGCCACGCAGCTTCTCTTTTTATGCCAACATGACACATTCTTCATACTCTTATGGAATATGTTACAGCTGTAAGATGCACTATGACAAGTTGTTTCAAAAGTGAAGTTTAAATCATGACAAGTGTTTGCTTAGATATTAATGACCAGTCACAATATGCTCCAAGAGAAAGCAGTGATGGCATTTGATTTCCCTTGACATAGAATGACAGAGGCATCTCGCCTCCAAGGAACATGCCCACTCCCATTATTCTGCTCTATGGTGTGAAACATATTTACACTCCATTCTGTGTTTTGTACTGACTCACCACTTGTGTCTCCTGAATGTTTTTAGTGGCTGCATACTGACCAGGAACAGTAGAAGAGAGTGGAAATGTTGTCTAGGAAGAGGGTTGAAAGAGGATGAAACTGATTTGATAAATGCTAATGTTAATTGAGCTGGGAATTTGCACTTGTATTCTGTACCAGCGTATCTGAATTAAGCAATTGCTCAGTGCAGTTAAACCGTGTCATTTTGTGTAAATAGAATTTATGGTGTCTCTTTCTGTTACTGTAAGCTGCCTTGGGTCCTTTTCCAAGGAGAACGGTGGGGTAAAAATACTCTAAATAAAATAAATAAATAAATAAATTTCTTCATTTATACATAATGCATCAAACGTACCATCCGTCACCAACTATTTATAGACGAAAATGCTAGACTGTACATTCTGCTGTGCATCCAACCCCTGGGAAAGTTATGCCCATGGCTGTTTTACAGACAGGCCTGATAGGTGGGTGGTTTTCTCACATTCTGTCATTTATTAGCTAACAAACACAACAAAGAAAATACATCTGTATATGTGCATTTTCAGAAGTATAACTCATCATTAGAAGGCAAAGAGTGCATAAAGAAGACTAACTCAAAGTGCATGTTAAGGATATCTGTGGATGTAAGCTTTACAGCGTGTTTTAAGAATGCTGACAGTGGATTTATTCATAGAGTTCATGTAAGATTCATGTTACCACTCTTGGGTGAAAGTGTGCACAGAAATGAGCACTTTTAGCACTTCACTGCCAGACTGAAAATACAAAAGAAGCTAACCATGTGTACACTGCTTTAAAAAGTGTATTGTGAGGCTTGTGGTTCCCCTGTCACACTGGGCAATGCAAACGTTAGTATTAAGGTGCAATTCTGCATTCTGAGAATATCCACTTTCATTTTTAAAACCAGCATATACTCTGTGAAAGTTAATTTATGCTTTCATTAATGCAGAGAAAATAATATTCAAAACCTACTGGTATGGGCAAGTCTAAGCAGCTAGAAATGGGCTGTGCTGAATGTTGAATAAACATTGTAGCCGTCCAATGTAGCATAGACATCTTATGTCATTTTCTAAGTGAAACAGGAATAGAAATGCAAATAGACTGTGCAAAATGTTTGTGTCACCTTGGCATGTTTGTTTTTTTGTAATTTGATTGGTTGGTTTGATTTTAGTTTGATTTTGAAACAAAACATATATAGTGCTCTAATCGTTTTCTTTAGCTCTCATTTAATTTGGTTGAAACAATTATAAAAACATTTAAATTTATCCTAGAGGTTGAAAAAGCCCATTTAGTACACAGAAGGGTCCGCATGTAAATTAAGTACCTGCTATAGTATTTAGCTGCCTAGATGCCCTAAGCACATCTGATCTCCTGATTTCGGAAGCTAAGCAGGGTCGGGCCTGGTTAGTACTTGGATAGGAGACCACCAGGGAATACCTGGTGCTGTAGGCGCCTGGAGTAGGAACTGGCAAACCACTCCAGTATTCCTGCCAAGAAAACTCCATGGACATGGGGGCACAAAGAGTCAGTCACAAATGTAATGATGCAACACACACACATAGTATTTCTGCAAAATAAAAGCTCTCTCATCTCAATTTCTTCATATTCTTAAGCCCTTCATTTCCATCCTGTCTGTTTTGTTTCTTCTGGAAGGTACCGTATGCCAGTTTTCCTGTGAGCAGCCCCAAACCATATTCGTGGGTGACTGCACCACAACATGTGGCAGAATTTCCTCTCCTCTCAATGAACTATTTCTCTCGAGTCAGCGATGGTTATTACCGCTATTCTTTCCTGCCAGGCTCACCCTGGCTCCCAAGGCCTTTTCTTGATCTCCCTTTGAATCTGTTGGATATCTCTGGTGGATACTCTAAATATTCCTCATTTCTCCTCCTGTAGGTTAAGTCCTTAAACAGCTTCTGTTACCTACACCCCCTTTATTTCCACAGCAGAACCTTCATCTCACCTTCTCCAGACCCGAGGACTGCCCACTGCAACCCCTGCCAACATACAGCCTCCACCTCCTCTCCTTCAAAGTGGCTATCCTGGTGGCAATACCAGCACAGGAGGCTAAAGAGTTGCCTGTTCTGCATTGTGACCCTTCCTTCCTAGATTTCCAGAACAACAAAATCACACTTCAGCTGGGCATTACTCTTCTTCCCCAAATGGTCTTCCCCTGTCACTGTGGTCAGGATAGACCTACCTACCTTTCCCTAGAGGAGGCATTAGTCCACTCCTTAGATTGCTTCCATTCTATGTTCACAGGATCCATCCTTTCCAGTTGACCAATGGCCTCTACAGCCTGTAGCAGGCCCTGGTCGAGGCTTCTAGTTTCAGCCCAAAGACTCACCACGTGGCTTGTAGTCACAATCTACCTATTGAAAGACCTGTAATCCTTGCTGTATGTGGCTGCCCTTGATATCCATTCAGCCATAGTTGTGGCCACCTCAAAATTCTGGATGCATGGAGTTCCATTAGATATCATCTGTTAAGTGACCAGTAGGTCAGAGCCATTGACTCTCATCTGGCACTTTTGCAGTGATCTTAGGGCAACCACATTTTATCTGCAACATTCCAATGAAACCAGCCCCCTGGGAAATAAATTTGTATAAATAAATAAGCATGATGTACAGGTAAAGGTAAAAAAGGTAAATGTTCCCCCCGCACATGCGTGCTAGTCGTGTCCAACACTAGGGGCGGTGCTTATCTCCGTTTTCCATTCAAAGAGCCAGTGTTGTGCAAGTCCGTGGCCATGTGGCCGGCATGGCTACACGGAACACTGTTTACCTTTCCACTTTTTACAGTGGTACCTATTTATCCGCTTGTATTTTACATGCTTTTGAACTGCTAGGTTGGCAGGAGCTGGGGCTAACAGCGAGAGCTCACTCCGCTGCGTGGCACCCGGGATTCGAACCGCCAACCTTTTCAGCACTGTAGCCCTATGAGCCACCATGTCCCTCATTTTGATATGATGTACCGACACCATGGCAAAAAAAGAGCAGTTTTTTTTCCTGTGTGGTCATCTGCATTCACACACCCTGTTCCTCTTCTCTTTGGAGTATCACCAGAAGTCACTTTTACCTGCTGCTGCCTTCTTTCTGCAGTCACCTTCCAGAACTGAGGGTAAAACAGGAATATCATGTACAGCAGAGGTGTCCAAACTTTTTGCAAGGAGGGCCAGATTTGGTGAGGTGAAAATGTGTGGGGGCCAAACATTCAGCCGCATTTGGCCCCCGGGCTGGACTTTGGACAAGTCTGTATCACATGCAAGGAAGCAGGGAGGATGCTGCAGCAACAGAGCCAGGGGTGGGTAGGGTGAGCAGGTGGCTGGGTGGACAGAGGCAGGGAGGGCAGGCAAACCATAAAACTGCAAGCTGATGTCTCCATCCAGTACGTGGAGGGGCCAGCTTGTGGAGATGCATTACAGTCTGAGCCGGTGGGGAGAAGAGGCTGCGGGCTGCTCGAAAATTGACTTTGGACATGCCTGATGTACAGTATTCATCCCACCAGGAGGGAAGGAAGGATCCCACCAATATGATTCTGTTTTAGCTCTAGAAGATATTTTTAAACGTGCTTTGGAAGGTAGGCCTGCTTGGGGGCCACTTTGGATTCGTGGGGGCCTAAGGAATGCATGTTGCCAGAGCCTGGACTAGAGAATTCTGGGTTGGGAAGGCTATTGTCATGCCACAACCTTTGCCCTGTACAGAAACAACAACAACAACAATTTTCCAATCCTGGAAATTGAACTTCAGAGACTCCGTCATAAGCCGGTACAGATGGTCCCAGTGGTAATCAGCATGCTGGGTGTGGTACCTAAAGAGCAAAGCAAGTATTTAGAAGAAATTGGAGTTGACAAAGTCACCAACAGTCATCTGCAGAAGGCCACCTTACTGGGATCTGCTCACATAATTTGCCGATACATCACATAGTCCTAAATGCTTGGGAAGCGTTCGACTAGTGATTTATAATACAAAATACAGTATAGTTATCTTGTCTGCTGTGTGATAATTTGATTATAATAATTATAATAAACCCCTAAAATGGAGTGCAGCTTTTGTGCAGAATCAGTGCCTATCAGTTCTTAATCTGAAGGTATATTTTAAGAGTGATTTTTCTGCTTGTGATGGTATTTCTTTAAATCTTATCACTGCTCAGCTATAGGCTATACATATTAATAATCATAAACTTTCTCTACTTGTCTGTGAATTCTGACACCTATCTAAGCAATTTCCTGACAAAATCAGATTTGCTATTTTTATTCCTACAGAGCCTCAGGCAGGATTTGTTTCTGTTACCCATGATACCATTTTTGTTGAGCCAGATTTGAGGTTCATTAAGGATTGTGGCTCACTGCAACATTTAGAATGTTTGTAGTATAGCTGTGCTTATTTTAAAGGGCTTGGGGACCTATTTGTAACAGGTTACAAGCTTTAATTTTATTGTCAAGTAATATTTTAATTAGGCCCTAAGGTCCAACGAAGCACACAAGAGAAGGATTTTCGTCAGGAAAACTGAAGGGCTAATGCAATTAAAAAGAAGGAATTTGAACTGGTCAATTTCAGCCCAAATGCACAATTCAAGTGCACATTTAACCTTTCAACAGATGGTCCATGTTTGAGGAGGTATTACTGTACTCAGATGAAAATGTCAACAACCATGGCTCCCAAACTGTTGATACATTGGAGCAAGACAATGAAGGTGACAGAGTTAAAACCACAATGCCTCTTCTGCCTGAGGCCCAGCATGGCTGTTGAACGCTGCTGAATCTATATTGCTTTAAAACCTGCACCTGAAGAAGATGGGTTTTCATTTCTAAATATACAGGCTTAAAGACTTTAATTAAATTAACATTAAATTAAGGCAAACCTATGAATTTAACTTATAAAGGGAGTTCCCCTTTTAATTTTGTGCATTATTTCTTCAGACACTTAGTTTCTTTCCATCAGTAATGACTCATGGAAGCTCTGCCTCTGAATCCAAAAGAAGCTCTTTTACAACTTAATTTGATGAATATTCTAATCAACATTACTTCAAACAGTGCATGATTAAAAATCGGTCTGAGATGCATTTGTGTATAGCCACATCAGACAAGCTGTTGTAAGTTGTGTGATTTTCAACTTTTGGAAAAGGGAGCTGTACCAATACAGTCAGGCTTTTATCTGCCAAAATGCAATGTGTCTGCTTATCCAGAATTAAGGACAATGAATCCCTTATATGTGCAGATGGATATAATGTGTTAGTATAATAGCTCATAGATCAGGAGAGCAGGGTGTGAAAAAAGGAGACAATGCTTCCAATATATTAGGCCAGGGAACAACCATGGGCCCAGATGGGACCCAACAGGACTTGTGTGTGTTAAGGAGTGTTTTCTCTTGGATTGTACAGGTATTTATTATTTTAATGTATACAAACAGACAGACTGTAAAATTTATGCAAAATCATGCTAATGTATCATGTTCCCTCAAACTTGGAAAATTTTCTGCAGGCAGTCTTGATAGGAACTATTGGCACACCTACCCTATTGATTCTGTCCCTATGGAATGCTATTGAGCATACAGAGATCTTAAAAGGATAAACAGACTGGTATGCAGCTGTGCCAATTGAAGATCTTTATCTATATCAGCTATTAAATTGTGTATAATATCAGCAGAATCGAATCTCATTTCTTTAAGGCAGTGGTTCCCAACCTTCCTAATGCTGCGACCCTTCAATACAGTTCCTCATGTTGTGGTGACCCCTTGCCCTGCTTGGAAGACGCCACAAGCCCCCTTTGGCAGACCACTGCCACAGGTGCCATAGAGAACTTCCCTCTACAGGTGCCCTCAGCCAGTCGCAGCCTCCGGTGCCATTGACTGACATCCCCTCCAACCTATCAAGATGTAACTCACTCTTTCCCCCTTCCTCCCCCTTCTTCGCCAGACCCAAGCACTTTGTGCATTTTTCTTCACTGGCTCATGGCAACCCCTGTGAAAAGGTTGTTCGACCTCAAGGGGGTCCAGACCCCCAGTTTGGGAACCACTGCTTTAAGGGGATATTTTCATTAATATGTTTTTAAATCTTTCTTATGCTTCACTTGAATTAGTTTTACTTGAATCTTATTACTTTTAGCTACCTCCAGAACCTTTTTTAACAGGAAAAATAACAGAATAATATAAAATGTATTAAACGAATAAATAAATCCATGTGGATAGTAGGCACAAGCCAATGGAGGCATATAGGATGTTCTCCAGAGATGTGACCAGTCATCAGAACAGATCAACAGTACCAAGCAAATTTGTTCTTCAGTCACTATAAAGTTCCAAGACTTAGAGAATGGGCTTTTTAAAAATTGTAAGAGGTGAGAGATATTAAAAAACATTTCCCAAAGGTAGACCCCCCTTCCCCACTGTATCTAAAGAAGTGTTTTTGTAGTGCTCCATAAACAGAAGGCATGTGCATAATACATAAAATGCTTGACATTGCTGTGTTCTGAAATCTTGATTTTAAGAGGATGGGCAAGAGGTACACCAGCCAGAAATATCTTTCAGCTAAGGACAAAGACTACTTGAAGTGGTATGGGGCAGTATATATAAGCAGAACACTTTACAAAATCCCTATAACTCTCAGTGGAATTCTAATGTAAAAGAATGATTGTTTGAAATTTAAGTAAGGATTGTGAAAAGATTTAAGGGTAGTTAGTGTAGAATGGAAGCAAACATACAAGAGCTCCAACCAAGATGTACAAAAATTTAGCAACACCATGAGCTATTTATTATAGATGGGCATGAAGCACTTTATCATGCCTCATGCCAATTCATAAATGCTGCATCAGAAGTGCCATGTGTAATGTCCTCCAACCAGCCTGGCTGCCCATTCACTCTTCTTTGTGTGCTGCCAAAGCCCTCCTTCTCCAGTGGCACACCAGTCCAATTTGGAACTCAGACTGCCCTTCCCCATCTTCTTAGGCAGTTGACCCTTCATTAGCTTTTTGGAAATAATCCACCTCTCCATCAGAGTCATTGGCTGCCTGAGGAGGCAGAGAAGGGCAGCGCAAGTTCCTTGCCAAAGTGGCACACCACTGGAGATGGAGGACCCTGGTGGTGAAAAATGATGAGTGGGCCAGCTCCCTTTTTAAAAATCCCATGACTCAACTCCCAGATTACTCAACCTAGTGTTTGTCCACATGGAGAATCTGTGCCAGGTTGGGCCATCTTGGCTCACTTGCTGTGGAAACTGGTCCTTTTGTGCACACGTACTACAACTTTGGAGGGAGATCCCTAGTCACATGAATAATTATTGTGTGAACTAAAATGGAGTTTCCATTTACACCAAAGAGAAGCAGCCCCTGCAGGTGAACACAAAAGATACAAATGGATGCCAGAAAAAGACAGTCAGGTTGGAGATTCACTTTGTGCTGTGTGATCACTTAAAATTAAGTCAAACTTGACAGTACTGCCAGTGGACCAAAATCGGGGATAAATTCATTAGGTAGTCACCCCCACAGTTTTCCTTCCTGCTCCTTCCTTGCTGCTGGATTTTTAAAAGCAGTTTCATGTATCAAAACCCATTCCAATATACACTACAGTCTTTACTTTTGGTTCAGGTTGACAAACTGAGCAATGTAATACAAACCCATATATAAAAATAACAAATAATTGAATTATTATATTAGTTGGTGTTAAAATACAGTAATATTAAAATATTCCCTTAATTTTCTTTTAGTTCCTTTGTTACAGCCTTGGCATTTTAAAAGCATACACTGTGTTATGCACTATTAAGAATTCAGAGCGTTGAATAGCACATGGAAAGAATTGGTTTCAAAAGCAGCCAACTCATCTCCTCCAATAAATGTTTTACATATGATAATATATAAATATTAAGAGAACCGTAGGCTGCTTTAAACAAAGCTCTGTTGATTCTTAATAGTTTGCATAATTAACCCAGTATGTTTGGGATCCAGTACGTAATTCTTCTTGGCACAGCATACATCTTTGTTCCAGTTTCAGGGAAAATAACATATCATAACTTTAGAGCGGAGGTGAGTGAACCTGGATGTGGAGAATTGCAACTGCACTTTACTAGCAGCGCTGTGTTTGCAGGGGGCAGTGGAAGTAGAGACAGGTAGTTGGGGTTATCTGTCTTGTCGAATCTGTTGCATAAGTGCCTTAAGTGAAGATTTTTTTTCCCCATTTCATGATGGCTACATGACTGAGACAAAGCTCACAGAAAGATAAGCAGCGAGAGGCAGTAAAAGTGAGGGTCTCTCAATCTGTTGGCAAGGAAGCAAGAATTTAGTGTATCATGACACCCCTTTCAGTTTAGGAATCAGCTGAAATGCCATGCACAGGTGTGTGAAATTTTCAGAGGCTGGGGCAAGACCAACTGGCAGGCTGTAATTGGCCTTATGTAGCAATCACATTACGTTTTGAAGGTAACGCTGATGTTAAGTGGAGATGAGCACACTTTCAGTTAATTATGGCAATATTGTATTCTGCTAAATAAAGTGACTTGCTTGACCATCTGTTTTAAGGTGCTTATTTCTGCTCATTGCTGGAATTAATCTTGCTTGCCCTGCACAGTGACATGAACACACCATCTGGGTAATTCCCTTTCCCTCTGGCTATAAACATGCGCTCATTCTTAGTCATCCTTCTTATGAATTACACCGAGGTTGCCCATTATTCAGGGAAACAACAAAAAGAACAACTCGAGGCATTTGTTTGCAATCACTGCTGTTGCCTTTTTACCACTTTCAGAATGTCAAAGGTCCGGATCACATGAGATCATCTCAATAAGAAGGAAATGCTCTAGCTTTTCCCATAGAAACAGAAATAATAACCTATAGCCTACCAATGTGAGCAATGAAGCAGGACAATGAGTGGCTCAGTTTAAAATTTTCAAACACAGAGATTACCAATTCAACATGTTATATGCTGAACAAAGACAGCCAGGGTGGGTGCAGATCGGCTCCTCTTTTCCCATTTCTGACAGCTGGTGGTAAGGTGGAACAACTCCAGAGGCCAGAAATAGAGATGGGCACGACTTAGCGGTATTTCCGTTTCCGTTTCCGTTACTCGGTTCCGTTACTCTACGGAAACGGAAACAGGAATTACTCCGCCAGACTTCGAGCTCGAACCGACGAATGAACAATTTGGTCAGATTTGTCGTGCTCGTTACTTGCATCGCGCGATCGCGCGCGATGCCAAGCGGCACAGAAAAAAAGTTTTTAAAAGTTAAAAAACCCGGTTCCCGGCCAAAAAGCAGGCGGAAATATGCCTGCCGTGCCTCAGGGCACCTACCAGAGGGGTGGTTTCTGGAGGTCCCCGCCCGGCCTCCCCCCCTCCTCCGTCCTGGGCTGCTCTGGTGGGACTCGCCGCAGGCTCGCAGCAGCAGCAAAGCAACAAGCCGCATGGCACGGACGGCACAGGAAAAAACTTTTAAACTCTCCCCCCCCACCCATTCCCGCACGGCACCAGTCTCGCCGCCGGCTCAAGCGGCATGGACGGCGCAGGAAAAAACTTTTAAACTCTCCCCCCACCCATTCCCGCACGGCACCAGTCTCGCCGCCGGCTCAAGCGGCACGGACGGCGCAGGAAAAAACTTTTAAACTCTCCCCCCACCCATTCCCGCACGGCACCAGTCTCGCCGCTGGCTCAAGCGGCACGGACGGCGCAGGAAAAAACTTTTAAACTCTCCCCCCACCCATTCCCGGGCCAAAAAGCAGGCGGAAAATGCCTGCTGTGCCTCAGGGCACTCACTATCAGTAGGGCACCTACCGGAGGGGGGGTTTCTGGTCTGGAGGGGGGGTCCCGCCTCCCCCCGTCCTGGGCAGCCGGACTCGAGTCGCCTCGTCGCCATGCCATGCGGTGCGGGTGGGGGATCGAAAATGGGGCGGCGAACGCAATATTGTTTTTGAAATCGTGGTCCAAAAACACACAAGCACAACAGAAACACGCGGAAATTTATAAACTGCCAGATTTTTCACAGTAGCAGTGGGTTTTTTCTTGCAACAAAATGTCTCTCCTCTCCTCCTCTGTCCTCCATTGATTTTATTTTTTTTTATTTTTTTTACACCTGCACAGTGTGCAATGATGGGCTGGCCCAGTGGCCTGGCCAGCCATGTGGGAGGGGACGACCATGCAAATTTTTGGAGCCATCTCACGAATCGCATGGCCACTTGGCCATGGAGACTTCTGGGATGTGCCAAAAAGCCCCCTAAAACTTGCCCTAGCCCCCTAACCCGCTAACCCTAATCCTTGACTCCTTACCCATACGTCACAGACTGTCTTCTTAGTGGGTCAGAGAGGCACCCAGAGGTGCAACCCAATAGCCCACCGTAACCTTACCCGTCATTAGCCTAACCCTAGCCCTTGGACTAAAGCCACCTTAGCCCATAGCCAGATCTACTTGCATTGCACTACACACGCAAGTACGATTCCCTTCTTTGTGGGACATGGCAGGTGCGACACGCTCGTACCAGGGTATCAGGTACTTGAGCAGGTCTCACTGCCTGCAAATGGTATGCATAACCATATGGTTGTGCATGCCATTTTGCAGCAGCAGCAGGTGAGGATGGGAGACCCCCATGTTGAGGGGTCTCTTGGAGCCTGCTGCTGCTGTCCCTTCCTACTGGGTGAGGATAGGAGGCACCCACGGGTGCCTCCAGGAGCCCTCTCTCCCTTTATAGCGGGCCGGCGGAGGCACCCACCCCACAGAGGTGCCTCCAGGAGCCCGCTACCCCCCCCAAAAAAAAACCAGTATAACGAAAACGAAAATATGAAAAACGAAACGACTAATTTTTTTCGATTTTTCGCGAAAACGGAACCGAAACGAAACGGACCCTTGCCAAAAACAAAAACGAAAACGAAGTTTTTTTCCTGAGTCGTGCCCATCTCTAGCCAGAAACACTTGTTCTTTGGACTGCTTCTCCCACAGTCCGCCAGCTAGCGCAAGGATCCTAGGAGTTTGATTCCAAAAAGGGATTTTCATCAAACTCTATAGCTCAGTAGTTAAACACCACACAGCTCAAACCCTCTTATCTAGTTACACTGGCATAGCACAAAAAGCATAACTTTTAAAGGCTGCTTACCCCAAGTTTAAGAATCAGCTCAGACACAATCAGTTGCATGCTAGGTAACACAACCCAATGTGCAACTGATAATGTCTAATGCGATTTCCTGACTTGGGGCAATTAGCCTCTAGAAGTTACACCATTTACATAGCTATGTAAGAAGATGTGGGCCATTTGTGAATGACAACTTTATAAGCAGAAATAAGGTTTTAAAATTAGATGTACCTTATGGACAAAATTCACAAATTGTTTGGCTCAAAAAATGGGGCAGTGACTGACCCTTTTTGGCAACAAACAGATACTCTGATTTATGAAATGTAGCAACTGAAACCCATTGCTTCTAGCTGGAGTAATAAGAAGTTCCGTTTCTTCATAGATCTTGTAAAGAGACTTATATCTGGATGGAGTGAAATGGAAGAAACTTTGACTGAATCCATTGAAACAATGGATGGGAGGCTACAAATTCTTCACATGATAAGACACTCATCTGGAAAGGTCATTAGGCCATTGTGGGGGAAATAGCCTTTCAGTATGGTGGTCTTGTGACTGGAGTACCAGTACATTGCACCCTGGCTATTATGCCTCCCTGCAGAATGTGGCTAGAAATTCCAAGCATCTTCTGAAGAAAAGAGAAGAAAGGGAGAGAAAATAAAAACTAATAATGGTTCCTCATCCATCTGTTGAGCCTTGGTTTTGTTTGGTTTGGTTTAGTAAGGAGACTTATAACAGTGGCCAAACATTACTTTTTTTAATATCTGAAATTAAATGGCCTTGTTCCCATGGACTCTCCCACAAATGCTACCCTGGCTTGTGATTTATATAAAAGTAGCTGTTCCCTTAATTTCACTGACAATGGCCTCATTCTTACTGTATGAACCTGCTTTGTCAGTATTTGCTTTGATTTATGGAAGATTTCAACCTACCAAAATAACTATCCTTTTTCTTTTCATTAAAGCTAATCCCCTACAAAGACACTTTCATCTGCTGATTAGTCATGCTTCTACAAGCCTCACTAACCAGAGGCTAAGTTATTGATGTGTTAAAGATGTAATCGCAAAGGCTCAAAGCAGCCAAAGAAGCCCTACCATGTTATCTGACAGTGTCACCATTTTAATGGGCTTTTCCCTGATAATTTAACCAGTCCCTAGGGTTCACGGTTGGTCATCCTATATTTAAGATTCACTAATGGGTCCAGAAAAACCAAACATTCAAAATGTTTCAAAATTAGTAATCTAGTGAAAACCAAACCAAACCAAACCAAATACTTCTTATGTGTGAAGTGTAGATGCAGCCACAGTGATGGCCGATGACTTCTGCAAAGGAGGAGGTCACCATAGCATTATAATAATCAGATATTAGAATACTTAGTTATAATTAATTTGTGATAATCTTTCAACCTCTTAATCAAGATTCATTACATTCAGGGAAGGTACCCATATGACAGTGATGCAGCACAAGGCAGTCTTCCATGCTAAAAATCAGAAGCTAGAATGGAAGTGATCTGTGCCTCATAGCCCAGCCTCATCTCACAAATTTCCTTAGCCTCTTAAAAGAGGAATTGCTGTTCAACAAGACTTGAGGATCCATAGTTCAAATTGTGCTGCTTATATAATGCTCCATAGTACTTAATGTATTCTCTGTGTGGTTCACAATTTAATTTATGAAGGCGACCTCCACCCCACTAAACACCACATTGGTACCTCACCCCCCATCCCAATAAGCTGAGTAGAGATGGGCACGAATTAAAAGAATGGTGTTTCGTTTTGTTTCATTTTGTTAAGAAGTTTGGTTCATTTTGTTTCATTTATCACAAATTTTGTGAAAAAAACATTTTGTTGTTTTGTTAATTTGTTATTCATTTTTACCTGCTTTTATCCCAGCGCCCACTGCGCAGCCTCCTTCGTATCACCCCTCCCGATTGGCCCTGTGATAACAGGCCACGGAAGGGAGGCGCAAGGGGGAACAGCTTTGAAGTCGCGCTGCTCTGGCCGCCTAAGCGCGGCCTCCTTATCTCCCCTCCCGATCGGCCCGGCGATAATAGGCCACAGGAGGGAGCCACAAGGGGCGGCGGCTTTGAAGCTGCGCTGCTCTGGCCACCTAAGTGCGGCCTCCTTATCTCCCCTCCCGATTGGCCCCGCAATAACGGGCCACGGGAGGGAGGCGCAAGGGGGTGGCTTCGAAGTCGCACTGCTCTGGCCGCCTAAACGCAGCCTGCTTCTTACCTCTCCTCCCGGGACTGGGCTGAGGCTGGAGCCCGCCACATCCCTCGATGGCACCGACAAGGTGTGTGCTCCCTCTGTGCAACTTGGTGCGAAAGGACCTCCGGACCAGCACCAGGTAGGAGACATCTCTGTCCCCCATTAATGAAACACACCTAACTGAACCAATTTTTCTTGGTTTGGTTTGTTTCGTGTTAAATTTGCCCCTAGGTTTGTTATTCGTTTTGTTACGTAATGAAACGAATAACAAATAACAAAATGAAAAAAATTATTTCGTGCCCATCTCTAAAGCTGAGTATTCAATTTACTGACCTCAGACTGATGGAGGAATGAGTGAACCTGACTGCAGTTCTACAGTTTAACCACTGCACCAAGAGGCTCCTATGATTCACCACCCATAGGGTTTACAGTCTTCCTGAACTATTCAGTACCCTTACATTTTCTCAGCCCAAGCGAACATTTCACAGATTGGGGGATCCAAATGTTTTATAACAAATTAGTGATGGTTTGGAAGGAATAGTACCGTTATCTACTAGGTCGTACTTATTGAGGAAATGGTGATTACTGCTTTAGACCCCAGTTAGTACAAAAAAATTCCTTATGTATGTACGTTACTTTTCAAAAACCCAGCGAGTAATATGTCAGAGCAAAATCATGCCTATACTCCCTCTTTCTTCACTTGTCCTGACTAATTGCTTTGGAATTTCATAGAGGGTTATTTGGTCAAGTTCAACGTGATAAGTTGCACTCGCATCATGCAAATAAGCATTTTCAACAAGTTAAGACATAAAGATAGTCCATTAATATATATGTTTTCCTTGGACAGAATATCTGTTCCATGAGAGGATATGCAGGAATGGAGTTCCTTCAGTTATGGGCAGAAACTTATTAGGTCAGATTTGGCCAGTAAAACCGCTCTTATCCTGACTTGCCTCATATGGGAGGATAAACTAGAGCGAGACAGGAGAGTCCTCTATTAGCTTGCATTTCTTGAAGTCTAGAGCAACCTTCTAAGCCAGTGATTCATAACCTGGGAGTCATGACCTAAGGGGTTAGCCCAGAGTGGCCTCGCTGCCAGCTGGGTGGTATAAAAATCAAATCAAATCAAATCAAATCAATCAATCAATCAATCAATCAATCAATCAATACTGTATATACTTGAATATAAGCCTAGTTTTTCAGCCCTAATTTTGGGGTTAAAAGGGGGGCCCTCAACTTATATTTGGGTCAATGCTTTTAGCCAGGGAGGCAAGTGCTTTGGTCAGTGGCTAAAAGTCATTTTAAACATTGTATGCTGCTTCTCATGACCCCCTCCCCTGCATCACAGTGGAGCGACGCGCGATGTTTAAGATGACTTTTAGCCACTGACCCAAGCACTTGCATCAGTGGCTAAAAGTCATTTTATACATCACACACCACTCCCCCAGCTCACAAAGGAGGAGCTGCCAGGCCCTGCTGCATTTCCACCCTAGACTTATACTCAAGTCAATATGTTTCCCCAGTTTTGGGGGTTAAATTAGGGGCCTCGACTTATACTCGGGTCGCCTTATACTCGAGTATATACGGTAAATAAATAAATAAATAAATAAATGTTTTCTGGGTGATTGATGGAGAAAGGAGCCTCTACTTCCTGAGAAGGGATGACTGGCAAAACAATATACTGTAATACTACTGGAAATATATAAAAGCAAAGCAAATTGTTCTGCTTGTATACTGCCCCATACCACTTCAAGTGGTCTCTGGGCAATTTACAGTTTTTATTACAGTATGCAGACTACACATTAGAAAGGGATTTTAACTAAGATAATCACTTCTGGAAAGGGAAAGAAAAACAAGGACCCCCCCCAAAAAAATACCACCCAGGAGGGGTACCCTGGCCTGCCTCTTATGCAACGTGTGCAAGGAAAACTTTGTGCTGGTGTATGAGGGGATTCCTGTCTACATGAAGGTTTTCTCCCTCCTTTGGTTCTGCATTTTCCTTCTGCCCACCCCCCACCCCTCCCAGTCCATCTTTGCAGTCCTTTGCCTTCTCTTCTCCCTACCTTTAATCTCCCTCAACCTGTTCCCTATCCAGTTGTGAAATGGTGGTGTTGGAGCTGGTACCAGGAGACATAGGAAGGAAAAAAGCAGCACCACTGATGTTGGGGAGCAGCACAGATTGCCTTTTTATGCAAATGTGCTGGGGGCGGCAGGTTACTGGGTTATTATTATGAAAGGGGGTCTCAACCCCAGGAAGGTTGGGAACCACTGTTCTAACTGCTACACAACAACGGACCTCTTTCTTCAAAAGTTCAAGTTGTTATTTTTCAGTGTTATCTCAGATGGAATTTCCTTTTCATACCCTTCCCATCACCGTGGTTCTTTTATCAGATGATCTATAATTTGGTAGACTTGATTAAGGTTTATACCTATCCACTTGTCTGCCATCACGTTCTGCTCTGTTCCAAGGAAACTCTTCCTCATCCTTTAAAGCACTTTTCCAGTAATTGCAGCTATGTCACTGAGCAGTTTTGTTTCTCCTATGGAGATTTCTGCATGGGTTTTTTTTGCAATCCAAGTTCCCATATTCCAGTCAACAAACAAATGACATCGGATTTCTTTACACTTGAAGAAAGGAGGTGCTTCCTGTTATCTTCTGTCCTATTTTAAATTTCCCCAAATAACGTACTTGCTGCAAATTAGTTTAGCAATTCTCCATTCCACCGCCACTCAAATTTAAAGCCATATCCATCCATTGTTTTTCTAAGAATTTGTTAGCTATCAATTCTGTATAAAGTATTAAGATACTAGCATTACTCAGGCATTGTGTAACTTGGGAAACAGGAGGAAAACGGGCCAAGGAGTATGACAAAACATCATTGCCAAAAATACCAGTTAATTACAGTATGTATAAATATTTTGGAGAGGGAAATAATCTACGGACATTGGAATTTTGACTTCCTTTGTAGACAAATATTTTCTGCATACGTGGTATATGAAGGCTAATAGTTTTTTATTATCATCACAATTATTCGTTTATTTATTAGTAATATATTTGTATGGGCTTCTTGTAGACATCTTGCTGGACACCAGTTCTGGGAATTAGACCAATCCACGGAGGACAGAGGTGTCATGGATATTTGCCATCATAGCTATATAATAATCTCAGGAGCAAAGGCCTCTGAACACCAGCTGCTATGAAACAGGAGCAGGAGGGGTTATTGCCCTGCTAGCTTCCTTCCTCTGGGACATCAGGGGCAGCAACTGTGGGAATAAGAATGCTGGACCGCAAAGGCCTTGGGTCTGATCCGGCCAGGCAGTTCTAATGTTCTTAAGGTCTTCTTGACCCAAGACAAAGGAACTAATTAAATGAAGGGATTAGAAGAAGAAGAAGAAGAAGAAGAAGAAGAAGAAGAAGAAGAAGAAG
>JAHTLZ010000204.1:34020499-34032517 GCA_023846285.1 Phrynocephalus versicolor
GAAGAAGAAGAAGAAGAAGAAGAAGAAGAAGAAGAAGAAGAAGAAAATTCATTTTAAATAGCATCAGGAAACTTAAACTCCATCTTGTAAGAATGCAGTCCCCTTCCTTGTTCTTTTAATATGTAAAGCATACATAAAATCCAAAATAAGAGATAAGAGAGAAAATATAAATATATATATAAAAATATTAGCTGAGTTAGGACAGAAGCAGGATTCCACTCAAATGCCCTCATCTGGATATGGAAGCAAACAAGGAAACATATCCTCAATTTCCAGAGGCCACTTATATTTACATAATATGTACTGAGGATAAGTAAGAGGGGTGACTGTAATGGTCATGTCCTGATTATGGGATTCCAGAAATATTTAATAAGCTGTTGTTGAAGATGGAATGTAGAACCTAAGACCTCTGGTTCAAATATTTCTTCTTAAAACTCTGGCATGTTGCCATAAACATTTGAAAGCTAAGTGTGAGTAGAAGGGACTGCTGGTGCAGGCAAATATAGTTTCAAGAACATTATATTTCAAACATTTCAAATCATATGAAAATATTATCCTAAAATATTCCCAATAATACACCACTCGTTCTTTTTCTAAGGGACCTATTACAGTGGATCACATCCTTGAACTCTTGTTAAAGTAGGTAATTATAATAAGCATATATGTTCTTTAATTGTCCTTTAAGCACCTGTGCTTTCTAATTGCTTGGGAGGAGGAGACTTGAAGGCATTTGAACAAGAGGCTCTTGATTGTGTGTGTATTTTTTTTTTTACCTTTCCACCAAAAAAATCTCAGGACAGCATGCACATCTCTTTTCCTGAGGCAGGTAGGTCAGTCTGAGGGAATGTGACCTCAGCCAAGGCAATCCACTCCAGTTCATGGCTGAGTAGGATTTGAATTCATGGCTCAGTTCAGATTTGAATTTAAGTCTGTTTACCTGGCCAATTTTTACTATCAGCTTCTCTGCAATTCAAGGAAAGTGTGGTTAATTGCGAGAAAGTAATCCTACCACAGGAGCTCTGTGGGCCAAGCTGATGAAACATCTAACCTTGAAATCACACTCTCTATATATGTTATGACTTCTTTTATGAACAGACACAGAGCTGAGGGAAATTACCAGACTAGGGTTGCAGAATACAGCTTCCAGATATTCTGCGAATTGAAGCTCAAATATGTAACCTCTCTACAATGTATATGTCTATGGCATAAATATACACAGTTTAGCAAAGGCCATAAATAATTTGTTTTCTCTTCATGATGACAGCAGATCTGTTACTGCTATGAGGTTAAAAACTTGCAGCCAGTAGTTTTAATAATGCTGCTTTTACAGATTCTTCTTGAATATTCTGTCTTTTAAAATATATTGGCAACCTCCCTTACACTCTTCTCTAAACCCAGACTGATACCTTTTAGTCTTATTGACTCGTAGAAAACCCACTGCCTGACTATAGACAACCAAATAGCAAACAATGTCCTCAATGTCCAATGACTGAATACAGTGGTACCTCTACTTACAAATTCCTAATGTATGCTCTTAAGTCAAACAACTCTTAAGTGGAGATACCGTATCTTAAAAAAACCTGAAAAAAATAATTTTTTTAATTTTTTTAATTAAGTAGATCAGACCACATCTAAAATTTGTAAGGTGGCAGTTAAAACGCCAACAGTTTTCCGCTCTTAAATTTAGTTGCTCTTAAGTAGAGCCGCTCTTAAGTAGAGGTGCTACAGTAAAAAGAACAAATGTCACCACATTTTTTGTTTTGAATAAATGTATCTGGTTTTTATAACCGGAGGACCTTGTGGTGTACCTTGGATGATCTGAATTCTAGTTCCCAAACAGCCAAGAAACTCTCTCACAAGCTTCTTGCAAGACAAATGGGAGGAGAAGAATGGTTCCACTGAAGCTCACTAAACAAATAGAGGGATGATGGAGCAGAGGAGAGAGGAAGTCATTTAGAAGCCCATATGGAGATCTGACAATTAATTAGGATTAAATCATTATCATAATATTCAGGAAAAGCATTCATAAAATTAGTTCTCTTTCTTGCTGTTTATTCACAGGCAGTTTGTTCACAAGCAGAGATAATGCAGTTTATTCTGCCATTAAAAAGGCATGGAACTTCACTAGGAATGAATATAAATTTATTACATCTACTAACCTGCTGTACTTTTGAACACAGCCTAGGAGCACATTCTAGTAAGGAGGCTAGTTTAGGTGTCTTTATGAGGCCAAATATAATAAAGTTTTAACTACAAAGAGCACTTTATTTACTGATACATATCTAATCACACAGAAACTTCAGTAGGCTTGTCCACTGAGGTTATCTCTTAAGACCATTAGCACACAGGTCTTAACCTTCTTCATATCAGACTTATGTAATATGTAAACCTCTCCTCAAATAATCATTTATTTTGAGTGAAATACTTTCAGTCAAATCATGGCTCCATTTTCTCTCAGGACACCTCTGGAAATTGTTATGGTAAATACAGTTTAACAACTGTGTTGAAGCACAGTAACGTGTGATAGTCTTTACAAGCTTATTTTTGTCTACAGTTCCACCTATCAGCATATCAGAGAAAGCAATCATTGCAAAAGACATATGATATCTGGAATATAGCCACCAGACCCCTATTTGGTTATAAATACAAATTTCTTCAACACCCCCCTTTCTCTTGTGAAATAATTCTCTCCTCACTTTCCATGACAAATTTCCTCTCTGAGGAAGTTCGGGGGAACTCCCCTGAGCAACTGAAAGAAAATGTAGTATCTCTAGTTACTTTTATAAATGATTATTTTTCTACTTTGCATTCCTATTTGGAGTGTTCAGTAATGATAAATTTCTTTGGCTGTGAAACTTATCTTCAGTTTGACATTCTGTCATAATATGAAGAACCACATGGGAATACTCTACCACGGAAACTTTTATTAGGCAATATTCTTGAGATAATGTGGAATCTTTGTCACTGTGGAGAGAGATAACAAAAAATCTGACAGATGACTCCACAAAATACCAGACAGTCTAGCAGGGAAGGAAAAATTCCAGAATTGTTGTTCTCCTGCTCATTCATGATTTTGCCTCACTTTCTGTAATGTACAAGAAAAACCCCAGCTGATGTGTTTTTTTCTTCTCACTCAGTCTATTTCACACCAACTCCCCACTACACACTGTAGCTGCAAGATACAGTCAGTGCTTATTCAGAGGTCAAAGTTCTCTTAGACTGCACTGCCAAAAGATTGTGTATTGGATTTTCTTTTTCTGAGTCACAGGCAAGCCAATCAAGTATCTGTCCTTTTTACCGTAATCCTGTCAAGTGGATTGAATTTCCCCCTAGATTTCTTGTAAAGCTGTGGTTGCCTGGATTTGTTGCTAAATCGCCTTATAGTAGTACATTTAGATAATTAATGGTCCATTTGTTTATTTCCTGATAAATTAGCTCTTGCTGACTTAACTGCAGCGTAACATTGAGACACTCAGCTCTGTATCCTTCTGGTTTCTGAAGAAAAGCTTTTTGAGTGTCAGTTTTATTTCTGTTCATGAATTGTAAATGGCTATTACACACTACACACATTTAAATATGGCTTTAGGCTTGAATAAGATAATCAGGAACCACAAAAGACTGACTTGGAATTTATCTTGACAGAAAAACAGATTGAATATGTGCTTCTAGATTTTACAGTGAAGAGAACTGAAACGTGAAATTTCACATTGCCTTGCCTTTCAGTGTGTGTGACCCTAGTAGTACAGAAGCTAAGACATGACAGCAATGGGTTGGGGACTGAATAGGGACATAATATTAATTTTACAAGGCTTCTATTTGACTCCTTCCATTTTAACATCATCGGTCTTTCCATTCCCAATCCTGCCCCCAACCTCACTGTTGTGCTTCCTTCTCATTATATAAAGGAGAATAATTAAACCTCCACCATTATATTTTTGTTTTTGTTACCCTCCAATTACCAATGCAAATATAACTGCCCAGAGTGGCCTTGCTGCCAGATGGGCAGTATAAAAATCCAATAAATAAATAAATAAATAAATATGGATTGTGTGTTTTCAATGGCATATGGAAGAAAGTATTTGAGATGCATTTTTTCTATCTTGTTTCAACAACAAACCACATTTAGCAAAAATGCCTTCTCCCACAAGTTTGTTGAAAGTCTGTTGATCATTTTTCTAAGATTTACCTGAAGCTTTTCAGTAATTGCCTGAAATGCAAAGCTATATATCTGCAATGACTAAGCAAAATAAAAACTAAACCGTGTCAATGAATATGACCTAAAATAGTAACAGTAATAACAGAAACACTTAAATCAAGCTCTGTTGAGCTATGCAAGACTACTGTTCTTAAATGTTTTCTTAAATAACCGTAGTATGGCTTATTGGTTAAACTGTGTATTACAATTCTATTGAATAGCTGTAGTTCATATTTAATTTTTCATGACTAATACCAGGAGACAGATGCCTGTGAAATTCTTTTTTTCTCAGGTGGTAAAAACTTAACTAATCTTATTTTCAAAGAGGTAGGCATATTAATCCCTCTCAGCATGAAAATAAAAGCAGACATATTCTGATGCTTTAGTTTAAGACTAACAGTTTATTTCAATATAAGCCTTCATGGATTACCTACAGAGTATCATAGTTAGGCCACAGGGTGATACAGGAGTGGAGCAACTCTGTAGTGCCTACCCTTTAGTGAAGAATCCTACAGAAATATATATTCTTATATATTCTATATAAGAATATGCTTAGATGCTTGTTGTGAAGCTACATGGTGGTCAAGAAAGTGTATTTGTTATGGAGCGTTGTGCAAGTTCACATTACTGGTAAAGTGAACGTTACAGAAGTTGTAGTATAATTTCTCAAGTGATTCCTTTTGTGGAGTCCAGCTGATAAAGATGTTACCAGTATATCTTGGACTGAGGAATAGTGGAGGAGCTGAGAAAGTATTGTTCCAGGGCAGCTATGAATATGTGTATGATTATGTACTGTGGTGCATATAAGTGCTCATAGCTATGCTACTGATCTGGACCCATGTGTTATTTCCAAAGCTGAGGTAGTGCTGTGGATACAAAGATAGAGAGTTTATTATCTTGATTGGCTAGTCCCGGGCACAGTGTATCATGATAAGGTAGCAGAGAAAATAATTGTTTTTCAAAGTCAGGCAGCAAAAATCCCTTCTTGGGTCACAAAGGATGACCAAGTTGCAAACCTCAGCATTAGTAGGGACTAGGAGAGTCACTTCCCCTAAGGAGAGGGAGTTTTCCAAGCTCCCACCTTCCAAGTCATCTCTCCAGGTTGTATGCTCTGAGGGTGGTCCTCTAGGAAGGACTGGAGCCAGGCCAAAGGAAGGCCACCAATCCCTAATCCAGAGAGCCTCCACATGAGAATACCATGGTCAAAGGTATCTAAAGCTGGTGAGAGACTGAGGACTGAGAGAGACACCTTGCTCCAATCTGCCTCTCTCAGAAGGTCATTTGGCAGGGTGACCAATGCTGTCTCCATGCCATGACGTGGTCTGAACTCAGACTGGAACAGATCAAGAGCATTGGTCTCATCTAGAAGCACCTGAAGCTGATCAGCCGCTACCCTCTCCATGACCTTGCTCATAAAAGGGACATTGGTAATGGGTCTATAATTGCCAGTGTTGTTCTCCGCCAAGCTAAGTTTCTTTCTAAAGAGCCTAATAAGTATGACCTTGAGAGCTAGGGGGACCCTGCCTTTTTTGGAGAGACCCATTAATAAGGTGCTGTATTCTTGCATATAATTATTGTTATGCTCTAAATAGGGCTGCCTCTGGAAAGTGCTTGGAAGCTTAAGCAAATCTAAATTACTGCAGTCAGATTATTAACTGGGGCTGGTTACGGGGATCATACAACCCCTCTGTTACAGTAGCTCCACTGGCTGCCAATCAGTTTCTGGGCACAAATCTAAGTGCTAGTTTATAAGTTAAAAGTCCTGCATGGCTTGGGTCCAAGCTACCTCAAGGATAGTGCTTCCCCTTATGAGCCTGTACAGATATTTACACCATCAGAGAAGCTATTCAGTCCCACTGCCCTCCCAGCTGCACTTGGTAGAGACACAGGAAAGGGTAATCTCTGTCACTGCTCCCAGGCTCTGGAACTCCCTACTAGAGATGGGCACGACCAGAAAAAATGACGTTTCAAGTGGTCGTTTGTTGGGACAGGTCCGTTTTGGGTCGTTGCCGTTTGTCGTGATAATTTTCAAAAATTTGTCATTCCGTTTGTTGTTTGTTCATTTGTCGTTTGTGGGTTGAGGTTGGGGTTGGGGTTGGGGTAAGTGAGCTCTGGGAGGCACCTCTCTGGGTGCCTCTGACGTCTGACCCACTAAGAAGGGAAGGGAAGCGTTTCACGGAGCCGCCACATATTTATTTTTTACATATGTTGGGTGGGGGGGGTAAGTGGCAGAGGCACCTCTCTCTCTGGGTGCCTCTGACTCACTCACTAAGAAGGGCAGCATACTAGTGTACCGGCGTACAGGTTAGGGATGGGATAGTGAGAGTGGGCTCTGCGAGGCACCCACTTTGACTCACTAAGAAGGGAAGTGTACTTGCGTACAGATCTGGATTAGGGTTGGTGGGGTTAGGGTAAGGGCTAGGCTTAGGGTTACAGTTAAGGTTAGGGTGGGTTATTGGGCTCCACCTCTGGGTGCCTCTGACCCACTAAGAAGGACAGCATACTGGCGTATGGGTTAGGGTTCGGGTTCGGGTTTGGTTTCGGGTTTGTGGGCTTTTAATGCCCTCTCTGGCATACCCAGAAGTCTCAGTCAAAACCTGGCCATGCGATTGGTGGAATGGCTCCAAAAATTTGCATGGTCCCATCCCATGGCCAGCCCATCATTGCGCCTACGCAGGTGTAAAAAAATAAAAATAAAATAAAATAAAATCAATGGAGACGTTTTATTGCAAGAAAAACCCACTGCTGCTACTATAAAAAATCAGGCATTTAAAATACCTAATTTTCACATGTTTCTGTGGTGCTTTGGTGGGTTTTTGGAGCACGATTTCAAAAGAAAAATTGTGGTCACCATTTTGGATCCCCCCCCACCGCATGGCAAATGGAGAGAGACAGCGAGAATGCCCCCCCCCCCAGCCTGGTACCAGCAGCCCAGGACAGGAGAGGGGGAAAGGCCGGGGACCCCCCCAGAAACCACCCCTCTCTGGTAGGTGTCCTCACTGAGGCAGGCATATTTTCGCCTGCTTTTATGGCCGGGAATCGGGGGTTTATTATTATTATTTTTAAAACTTTTTTTCTGTGCTGCGCCGCTTGGCACCGCGCGATCGCCAGCGGCGCCGCAATGCCATGAACGACAACGACAAATCAGACCCAATTTATCTTTATCGGGTTGGGTTCGAGCTGGAGCGGAGTAATTGTCGTTCTCGTTCCTCGTTCCGTAACGAGAACGGAAACGAGGATTTCGCCGAGTCGTGCCCATGTCTACTCCCTACCACAGGAGGCTAGGCTGGCCCCATTTTTCCTGTCTTGTCACAAACAATGGGACTTTATTTATGTTATGAGTTTATTAAATTGGCTTCCATAAAATCCAATGTACTCATGTGGCTACACTCTGCTTTTGTTTCCTTTGAAATTAAGATCTCCTGTATAACATGGCCACTCTCCCCTAGAACCTCTGTCACTGCCACTTCTTCCATTAAGGCATCCTTAATGGGCTTTTCATTTCAGAAGTGGTTGGCTTCTGAAATGAACCACAGGAGCCTAGCTGACATTCGGAACCAGAGGAATGAAATCAATCAATCCCTTACCTTGCGCTGGGCTTGCGTGGGGCGCAAGTCCAACGGGGAAGAAGCCTCTGACGCATCATCTTTCCTTCTCCCTGGCACTGGCCAATCAGGGAGGGAGGCGGGATTATGCATTTCCCTGCACAGCTCCTGACTGACCAGCACAAGGGAGAAGGAAAAATGACGCATTAGAGGCTTTTTTCTCATTGGAGTTGCGCCCCGAGAAAGCCCAGCACAAGGTAAGGGATTGGTTGATTTCATTCCTCCAGTTCCGAATGTCAGCTGGGCTCCCACAATTTGTTTCGAAAGCTGACCACTTCTGAAACAAAAAGCTCATCTCTAGTTTTTTTCCCCTCCACTGTTCATAGAGAAAATTATGAGCTACCCAAGCCAAAAATTTCTTGAATGGGCCATATTTAACAGAATTGTGATTGATGGAGCATCTCCCAAAGGCAAGCACGTGTACCACAAAACCTGTATGGGAGGTACAAATGGTTTCTGGGATCAGTGAAGGGCTAGCCCACACTGATTAAAATCGATTTGAAGTTGGAATAAAAGCCACACCTCTGAAAGGTTCAGGCTGTTACAGTCAGACAGTCCACACTGTGCAATTTGATTGTGCAGTTTACAGCCTGAACATTACATAGCACACTTGTTGAACTCCTTGTTGAATATAACAGTACTTCTTCCTGGGTACTATATTCTTTATTGCTTGTGTAACTCTGAGTTACCTAGGCCTAGCTCTGGAAGAGGATCCCAGCCACTGTCTCAGATGTTATTATGGGGAGATGAACTCTCCCTATTCATTATCATCAAGAGTAGCATTCCTAGGATGATTAAGGGCCAGATTTAGGAGCGGTTAACTCAGGCATACTAAGAGTGCTAGATGCCTTCACTCTATATCGCTTCATCACATTATACCCCTTCACTCTTTTTCAGCCTGCGGTGTTGTCAGGTATTTTCAACAATATAACAAATAATAAATAGTACATTAAAGCGTTGTTTTATGCTAGGGTGAGAAATTAGACAATTTCTTATTTTATTTATTCAAAATATTTCTACCTTGCTTTTCTCCTAAAAATGGACCCAAGGCAACTTATGTCATTAAACGTACAATACTAAAAGCTAAAAACAGTAAATTATTTAAATATTAAAGTATTAATACAGTCCCCCCCCCCCGCCATTTCGCGGTTCAGGTACTGCGGTTCCACTACATTGTGGGATCACAGTACCTGCACCTCGGAGCCGCATGGGGGGGTGACGGGGGGGGGGCGATCAGGTCGCTCAGTGCCACCACCATGCTCCTCTGAGAAGCCTTGGAGCCGCACGGGGGGCGGTGGGGGCAATCAGGTTACTCCACGCAGCCCCCTGTGCTCCTCCAAGAAGCCTCGGAGCCATGGGAGGGCGGCGGGGGTGATTGGGTAGCTCCATGCCGCCCCCGTGCTCCTCCGAGAAGCCTCGGAGCCGCACGGGGGTGATTGGGTCACTCCGCACCGCCCCCTGTGCTCCTCCGAGAAGCCTCGGACAGGTACACGATCGCCCCCAGCCCCCCGGCCCCACCCCACTCGCTTCCGCATATCATAGATTTTCATGCATCGTCTGGGAGTGCACGAGACTAGATATCTGTTTCGTGATATCACTCCCCGGCATCTGGCCCTTGAAGTACCCCGGTTTTAAGACTGGAGATTACACATCTCCATCATGGTTTGTAACCTGTGATGGATTTTTCCTCCAGGAATCTGTCCAATCCCCTTTTGAAGGCATCCAGGCCAGATGCCATCACCACATCCTGTGGCAGGGAGTTCCACAGAACCACTGTCTATTATTTCTTGAAAGCTTAGAGGACAGGTAAAGTGTCAGATGATGGGAAGAGAGCTAATGTAGTCTTTATCTTCAAAAAGGGCAAAAAAGAAGAACCTGGGAATGATAGACCTGCTTGGCATCAATCCCAAGGAACATTCTAGAGATGACTATGAAACTCTGCAAGCAGTTTGAAAACAATGCATTAATAACCTAAAACCAACATGGATTTATCATAAACAAAACCTGCAAGACTAATTGAGTAGCCTCCCTGGTAGATGTCAGGAATGCTCTTCTGTAGATGTAATGTATGTTAACATCAGTGAAACCTTTGGCTGACTGCCCCATGATTGTCTGATTAGCAAGCTAACTAGTTGTGGGCTGGATAGAACAGCCGTCAGATGCACTCACAGGTGACTACATAACCATACTCAGAGACTGCTGATCAATGGGTCTTTCTCAAACTAGGAGGAAGGCAGCAGGTGGGATGCCACAAGACTCAATCTTTGGTCTGGTGCTTTTCAACATTTTTATTGATGACTTGATGGGGTACAGGGAACGCTCATCAGATTTGCAGGTGACACAAAATTGGGTAGAATAGCTAATACCATGAAAGACAGAAACACAATTTTTTTAAAAAAACTGATATGTTCAATAGGAACTCGGAATTGTTGTAGATCACATGCTGAATATGAGTTGTGTGGTGTGATTGCAAAAAAGGAAAATGCCATTTGGGGAGTCATTAGCAGAAGTATATTATCCAAATCCCATGAAAAACTATCCCTCTCTGTCCAGCACTTGAGTATGTCAAGTTAAGAAATTGTACAGTATGTGAGCATAGAGTGTTGCATTAAGGGGGAATTAGAAAAAGTATCCCTGGAAATGAAAGTGCTTTAAAAAAATCGCAATGATCTGTAGACAATCTGCAATACACTGATGAGGGTTTCTGGCTCCGAATTATTTAGCACTAGTAGCAAAAATCCATCGCACCATCACCCCATCATGCCCATAAATCATACTTCTAAAATGAAGAAAACCCAGAGTATTTAGATTTGTGTGTGTGTGTGTGTGGAAAGACTTTCTGGTGCTCAAACTATTTCCTTAATTCATAATTCTTTAATTTGAAATATATTTCATGGTAGGCCACCACACACACACACACACACACCACCACCACCACCACCACCACCACCACCACCACCACCACCATAGCTCAATAACTCAGCGGTTTAAATATCTAGATAAAGAGTCAGAGTTTGGGAATTTGAGTCAGTCTGTGTAGCCTTGGGCAAGCTGTGCAGTCCCAAGGCAACCCCAGAAGAAGGGAATGGTTAATGACGTTTGTGTATTCTCTACCCAGAAATGATGCTTCAGCCTATGTGGTGTGTTAGGGGAGGGTGTACAGTAGTGGTGGTGAGACCTAAAAGATCCTACTGAGTGACAAAAAGAGGAGGAACAAACTGAAACTAAACCCAGACAAGACAGAGGTGCTTCTGGTCAGTTGAAAGGGAGATGAAGGGATAGGCATGCAACCTGTACTGGATGGGATTACCCCCCAAATGAAAAAAGATGCTCCTAAACTCATCTTTGATCCTAGATGCCCAGGTCACAGCTGTGGCCAGGGTGCATTTGCACAATTAAAACTAGTAAGCCAGTTACACCCATTTCTTGAGAAACCTGCTCTGGCCAGTGTGACACATGCCCTATTGATGTCCCGGCTCGACTACTGTAATGTGTTCTATGTGGGGCTGCCGATGGAAAGTCTCAGGAAACTTCAATGGGCCCAAAATGGAGCAGCCATATTGCTGACTGTGGCAGGTTACAGAGATCACATTGTTGTTGTTGTTCAGTCGTTCAGTCGTGTCCGACTCTTCGTGACCCCATGGACCAGAGCTCGCCAGGCTTTCCTATCTTACACTGCCTCCCGGAGTTTGGTCAAATCCATATTGGTTGCATCGATGACACCGTCCAACCATCTCATTCTCTGCCATCCTCTTTTCCTTTTGCCTTCAATCTTTCCCAACATCAGGGACTTTTCCAAGGACTCCTTTCTCCTCATGAGGTGGCCAAAGTACTGGAGCCTCAGCTTCAAAATCTGTCCTTCCAGCTCCACTGGATGCCAATGAACTATTGGGCACAATTCAAGGTGCTTACCTTAGCCTACAAAGCACAAAATGGCCTGGGTCCAAGCTACCTCAAAGATCATATCTGGCAGTGTGAAACGGCTTGGGTGCTAAGGTAATCAGGAGAGGCCTTCCTCTCCATCCCACCACCTTCACAGGTGTGTCTCATAAGAACACATGAAAGGGCCTTCTCTGTTGCTGCTCCCTCCGGTTGGAGACCAGGACTGCTCCATCGTTGCTGTCTTTCTGGAAGCAGGCAAAGATCTTCCTTTTCAGGCAAGCTTTCCCTGAACGATGGACTATCTACAATGTGACTTTTAGATGGATTACTATACAT
>JAHTLZ010000204.1:34046806-34139306 GCA_023846285.1 Phrynocephalus versicolor
TAATAATAATAATAATAATAATAATAATAATAATAATAATAATAATAGCCTTTATTGTCATTGTACATCCAGTGTACAGTGAAATTGGCTGAGCCTCCCCCCCAACACCATCCCACTAAAAAGACATTCAATCTGATTTCACACTGTGTGCTTGCTGCACAACTCGCCAGCCCCACGAGTCTATCACGAGTTATCACGTCTCATTTAACAGTTGAACAGCCCTCTCAAGTGGTGGGAAAGAGCTGCCTCCGGCAACCCCAGAGTGTGGCTGCCAGTTGGAAGAGACCAGTTTTTCCTCAACCATGGGGGAGGGACCCCCAAGAGGGTCACAAAGTATTTTTAGGGGATTGTGGGTTTCCTTATATGTGTTGGAGCCCTTGTTAAAGAATTTATTCCTTGATTATTTTTAGCCAGCTATTAAAGTTAGTGTGCATGTGTATGTATAAGAAAGAGGATCTTTGAGAGATGCAAACATGTGTGAGAGGGGGTGGAGTCACAGGTTACTTGGCTATTATAAAAGGGGGTCACTAGTCAAAAAAGGTTGGGAACCACTGGAGTAGACAATATTAGAGAGACGGAAAGGAAAATGATTTGCCACAAGGCTTAGATTATGTCCCTATGAGAGCGCTACATCTGTGCCATACACAGTTTTAACTTTCTGTATAAACAGCATAAAATATATTTTCATATTTATTCTGATTGCCAAGATCTAATGGATTATAAAGATTATATGCCGGGGTATGTTTGTACTACCTAATTTTCACAGTCAGTTTATAATTCCAACCGACTGAACAGGCTGCAGACTAGCAAGAAAGGTGGTACAATTATCTCTGTAAAGTCCTATGTGTGAAAGAAGCAGATTTCAAATGCTGGTTAGGATGTCTAGGTAGTTACCTTTTCATAAAAGTCACCATATACATCAGGCGAGGTGTGCAAATCATAGGCTGGTCTGTAAGTATAGCTCTCATAGCTTGTTTTACACAGTAATCTGGTTTCAAAGGTGGAAGGAATGGCTCAATTTCTTTTCTGAAATAAAGCAAGTCACATTTTAGAAATGTATTTACAGAAATCTACATGTAGCAAAATAACACAAGCAATGTAAAGAGCACAGAGGTTCCACAGAATCTAGTGAGGGAAAGATTTATAGATATAATCAACTTTCTGCTACTGAGATCAAAGGGATTTTTATTATTTTATACACTTTTAATATTGTACCTTCATCAATAAGTATCTAACAATTTCCAATAAAATATTAAAAAGATATGATATAACCATTTTAAAAAAGCAAGAACGCAATGGAAAAGTACATGCATAATAAAAATTGGTGTAGATATGTTAATCTTTCAGATGTTTTGGGCATTACTAAATTCAGTCTGCATGGACAGTGATGAGGAATTATAAGATTTGTTGTCTAAAGACATCAGGGCTAAATCCTATTAGGAAAAAGCATAGCATAATAATTCTGTGCCATTTCCAGTTTGCTCCACTGGAAGCAATGGAGCATTCACATGTGCAAGTAGTTAGGGAATATCTCTTGCACAAACATCAAGAAAAAAAGATAAGCACACATGCCAGAGGCTACTGGATCAAAGGTTCACCTGTGTTGCTTTAAAACCAAGGAGATGGAACTGGGTTGAGAACTGATTATTGAATGTTTTGAGGAATCATATATTAGGATTGTTTCCCCCCAGCAATAAGATAAAACAAATAGAAATGAGTCCAACCAAACCATTCTGTGGAGGGAATTTGATGGTCTAATGCTCTTAACATGTTTATCGATTAGAAAGTTTGTATTGCAGAATAATGTAAATATACATTAAATAAACAGTGGCCAAACCCTTATTATTTATTCCAGTATAACACAATTGTCATAAATCTCAATGGTGAGTTGCCAAAAGGCTTGGCAGAATCCTGGGAGTTTGGGTCTATAAAGAGGAAACAGAATGGCACATCCCTATAAGAAACACTGAAGCATTACCAGAAAAGCAAAGGCTACAGAGTAGTTAACTTTGTGCCTTGCTTGAAAGATATCCACACCTATTTGTAAGCAGGTAAATATTTCATTTCAACAACCCCAAAACTTGGTATCATAATTACATTTGATATAGCTATATTATGTTTTCCTAAACAAAACTGGAAATATGAAGGAGCATGTACATTTGTTTACCTAATTCTGCAGCCTCTGAACATTCCTGTATCTACAAGGTAAGGGCAAACCAATGTTGTTTTAATACCATCTTTATCAGCTGCTTTCAGTTCATGGCTCAGAGATTCATGAAAACCCACAGCTCCAAATTTACTGGCACAATAATCCTAGATTAGGAACATAAAAACAAATTGAAGATTTTAGCAGATCAGAAACTACTCTTTTACATTTCTAAATCAAATATTTTTATGCAGAGGAACATTAAACAATGTTAACTTTGTCATTCAGACTATTTTATATGGCTTTGTTTCTATTAATCAAACAGGATAAAAAGATACAAGTTTACCCAGGTTATTTACCAAAGTGTTTCTTGGGTGCCATCTATATAAAATGAATAAACCTTTTCTGCCATGAGAAATTAGTAGAACAATAGCAACAGCTAACATCACTTACAGTATACTTTCTGCTTGTAAAACAATTTACTTATATATATATATATATTTTAAAAGCACAGGTATATTTGGGTTCATACCAAGAATGGAACAAAAAGTAGTAAAAAGTTTTGTTTAAAATTCTGAAATCATCCCAATGCTTATAACCATTGTTCCCAGTTCAGAAGCAGTGGGAAAATTAAGACCAAAGAAGTCTTCAATAGCAGAGAAGAGAGAATAGGTGTTTTGAGAAGGAGAATATCAGCACAACGCTCATGCATAACTGAGTTTCATAAGACAAGACATCTTTTTATCTCTCACCATCTGCAGTCATCGCTCATGATGAACAAAACAATTTCTGGATGAGCATCACAGCACAAAATACAAAGGAGTGCAATTCCTTCCTGCTTCTCATTTTACATGTATCATGAGGCATGATATTGAGGAATGAAGACAGAAAGATACATGTGGACAATGGAAGAGAAGGAACTGGAACAGCAGTGGGCAGAGTTTGCATTAAACCACCTCCGTTAGGATGTGTGCTGCTAAACTCAATAACTTTCCATAGCTCCCTGTAAATTGAGTTACTTGCCATGGAGACATAAGCTAAACCAATTCTAGTTTGCTGTGTCCAGCCTGCTTGTTCACTAATTGGTTCTTTTTATACAGCATGCCTGAGAATAATGGCCAATCTAGATAGACAATCGGAACGCTTGACTAATGAATTATTGTTGGCAGTATAAAGTAAGTCTAGCAAGACAAAGAGTTGTTAGGAACAAAAAACAGGCTGCTCAGCTGAGCACTCCTAAAAAGCAGAAGGAATACTGAGTTGAAGAAAAGAAAAAAATCAGGCGAATTCTGCCAAACGTGGCCCTTTCAAAAATTACTGACTTGTGTGGCTAATAATTTTCTGTTACAAAAAGTGATAAAGAAACTAGAGGGTTACTTGTATTGGACTTGATTTTAACCATTAGCAATGACATAGTGGAAGAAGCTCTGCACCTGTCGGAGAAGTCTTGGAGCGGCGCACTCCGGCAGTGGCAGGGGGATCTGACCTCCCACCACCGCCCACCCGCACCGCCCGAGACTTCTCCTCCGGAGCCGTCTCCATTGAAAAGCATTGCCAATGCATTTCAATGGAGAACATTTTCCCCATTGGAAAACATTGGCTCAATGCTCAATGCATTTCAATGGAGATTGCAGCCCTGCCCCTGCCGCCCCCGCACGGCTCCGTGAAGCCTCGGAGGGGGCGGGGTGGTGGTGGGGAGCGACCTGATCACCCCCCCCCCAATAGTGCAGGTACTGCGATCCCACAATGTAGCGGGACCACGGGACCTGAACTGCGAAATGGCCGGGGGTGACTGTACTGGAGTTCTTGATTTCAAAGGAAACCAAAGCAGACTGTAGCAACATGTGTGCATCAGATTTCAGGAATACCAGTTTTAATAAACTTACTTATAATTTAACAATGATAAGTAAGATCCCATGGCAGGATATCATAACAGGAAAAGAAGTGCAAGATAGGTGGAGAGTAGACATGGGAATTTTGTTTTGGAAGGAGTCCAGTTCCGAAACGAAACATGGCAGAACAGCTGCTGTTCGGTACCAGGATCCACCTTCCAAAATGACATCAACCAGCCTCTTACCTTGTTTTGGGTAGCACGTGGCTAAACTCCAATGAGGAAGCAGCATCGGATGTGTCATCTTTCACTCTCCCTGGTGCTGTCCAATCAGACAGGGAGATGGGATGATGCATGTCCCTGCACAGCTCCTTATTGGCCAGTGCCAGAGAGGGTGAAAGATGATGCATCCGAGGCTGCTTCCTCGTTGGAGTTTAGCCCTGCGCTACTCAAAAGAAGGTAAGAGACTGGTTGATTTCACTTTGGAAGGTGGATCCCAGTACCGAATGGCAGCTGTTCTGCCATGTTTCATTTCAGAACCGGACCCCTTCTGAAATGAAATGTCCATGTATAGTGGGGAGTTTCTAAAAAAAGGAAATTCTAAAGACACAAATGTAAAGAAAAAAGTAGAGGACAGCAAGAAGAATGAAAAAAATACCAATGTGATTTCACATTAAAAGCTCAGAAAGGATCTAAAAACAAAACAAAAAGACACCTATAGAAAGTGGAAGGAAAGCCACAAAGGAAGAATACAGTAAGGGAGAAAAGAACTGCAGGGTTGGAGTTAGACAGGCAAAAGCTGAAAATGAACTGAGACGGTCTATGACTCTCCAGGCAAATGTGAAATACAAATGGAGCCAACAGGACTGCAGCTTCAGACTAATAAATAGATAGTCAAGGAATACATTATTATTTTGAATAAATTCAAATCTCCAGGTATCAGTGAAGTGCATCCAAGATCGTTTTTTTTTTTTAAAGCTAGCTGAAGAACTCTTAGAACCACTTTCTATTGTTTTCTTGAAATCATGGGGGATGGGTAAAATGCTGGATGAAGAGGGGAGAAGGGCAAAAAGGAGGAACCTGGGAACTACAGTGCAGTCAGCCTGAAATCAACCCATAAAGTGGTTACACTGCAAACTCCTTCAAAACAATGCAGTAATAACCAGAAGCCAACACTGATTTGTCAAGAATAAATCCTGCAAAACTAATCTTATTGAGCAATGTCCCTATTAGATAATGGGAATGCTGTAGACAATATATCTTGACTGCAGCACAGCTTTTCACAAAGTGCCCCACAATATTATCCTGATTAGCAAGCTAACCAGGTGTGAACTGGATAGAACAATTGTCAGATGAATACAGAATTCGTTACCAAACCCTACTTCAAGAATGCTTACCGTATTTTCCATCTATAAGATGCCTCCCACTTTCCAACCCAAAATTACAGTTTCATAACCATGCAATTCTCTCCTTGGCTTTCTTCCATGTATAAGATGACCCTCAATTTTTAGTTTATCAATTTTAGAAAAAAATATAGTCCCCAAAGTCCCCCAAGCAGTGACAAATATTTCCAAAAACGGGCAGTTTGAAAAGGTCATTGAAAAAAAGAAGCCCCGGTTCTCAGCTTTCCTTTTCAAAATGTCTCCTTCTTCCTAATTGCAGCCCTGGAGTTGGATGGCCACAAGATGGCAGCATTGCTATTGCAAACAAGCAGGAGCCATTTTGAAAAGGAATCTTTATTTTCCTTTTCCCTTTCATAACTCAAAAAGGGCTTTTTTCATAACTCGAATTTTTCCTATACCCACAAATTTCTATTTGTAACTCAATTTTTTCATAACTCGGGACGTTTGAGGTACCACTGTATTCTCATAATACTTCAATGTGCATGTGTGACGATGTTGCCAATTTGTGAAACGAACTCTTCAAAGGTACTGCTGCTGGTTTTTCCAAAAAGGACTGATTATTGCCTTTCTGCAGTGATAGTTGTGTGGTAGCTATTTCTAGGAATTAAAAGCACACTGTCGTTAACTACCTGGTTACATACTATACAAGTTACATTCACCAGTTCTCTAATTCCAAACAACTATTTTAAAAAGTCAAACCAACCTCAACTCCAGCAGTACTGAAGAGGCCAAGAGAACTTGCAACAGTGACAATGTGCCCATGATTCAGTTCCAGCATTTTAGGAAGGAATGCTTTTGTAGTCTGTAAAAAAAACATACATAAAAGAAGAGTAAGTTACGAATTTCTTATTAAGTCTTGTTTTCTTGCACACACAATGCAAAACTACAAAGGACCTTTCTACATCTGAATAATGTCTAGCTTTGAGGCACAGGTTGTACATCACTTTGCAAGTGTTACATTTAAATGTAAAGAGAACTACAATATTGCAACAAATCACAGAGGCCAACTTATTTCTTCTGTTGCTGTTTTTCAATCTGAAAGCCAGTGGTTAAAGTCACACACTAGGAACAGCAGGAATCTAGCATATTTGTTTGGGACAAGATGTTCATGAATTCTGTTTGCTTGCAGAACAGCTAAAAATACTGAATCATGGTTCCCCATTTTGTTCTGAGGCGTAGAAACCAAATTGCAGCTGTAATTCTGCTTTATTTGTTTTTCCAACAAACAGAGACATAGAACTCCTAGTTCATTCTAGATGCCATCAAAAGTCCATCCCAGGTCTGCTCTACATTCCATCTCTGGTTTGTCAGGAGGGAAACAAAACCCAAGTGACGCTTTAGCTACCTTCCATGTAGAACCCTTGTACTGTACAGTATAACATGAATTGAACACATTGCAAACGTCTGGATATCTCAGTGGTTTAAAGCATCTGCCAGAAGTTGGGAGTTTGATTCCCCACTGTGCTTCCTTAACAGGGGCTGAACTCAATGATCCATAGGATCTCTTTCTTCCCTGCAGTTCTAAGATGTACTCATGGTTCATGGTGCATGTCCCTAGTTGCAGAGACTAGGGATATGTGGTATAATCAGACGTTTGTAGTTCAGTTTGGGAGAACTGGGTTCAAATCCTCACTTGGCCAGAAACATTACATAACTATATCACTAATCACTACATTACTGCTAGTTTAATTTATATTACTACTATATTACTGAAATGGCATCTACAATTTCAGCCATGGGAAGATCTCCAGTTAAAAAGACCCACAAGTGCTCATATCAGGAGCTGCCCTAAGTCTTTAGTTAACTAATTTCAGGCTCATTAAGGTGCTTGAGTTTGCTCTAAGTATACTTCAGTCTAGGTCTAGCTCATAACTATTAGCTACTCTATCAGAAAGCTCCTTCAAGACATTTTGGCAACATGATTATTTTGTGTCAAACTTGCACACTTCTAAGTTCTGTATTTGGTAAACATTTTATTAAGTAGTTTGAGCATTAGAAATAAAGGTTTAAATTTGCTGTAGCAACTGACTGTTCACTTTTTGTGTTGTATAGTTTAGTACATGTTTATACAGTAATCCCCTGCCTATCGCAGGGGTTAGGGACCTGACCCAACCTGCGATAATGGAAAATCCGTGATACGTGGATGCTGGGTTGGGTTGGGACTGGGGGGGGCTATCTGCGGTCTCCTACACTTACCTGAGGCCTGGCGCTGCCCCAAACAGGCCTCTGACGGGCTTTCCCAGCCTGTTAGAGGCCCCAGAAGTGGTTTCCGGCAAACCAGAAGTGACTTCCAGAAAAACGGGAAACACCAGGCCTGGGGTAAGTGCAGGAGTCCCCAGATAGGCCCATGCAACTTACCCCAGTGGGCCTTGCCTTTCATATACTGCAGTCCCACAATATACCAGGATCACAGTATATGAACCACAAAATGGCGGGTGACCACTGTAGTTCTGACTCTTCTCTAGCCCAACAGGTGAATGATAAAAAGTAAGCCAGTTATCCTACAAGGAATTACTTTATCACTATCTAGATCTTCACTAAAGATTCAGGAAAAAAAAATCTAGCCAACGTCTTTTTGTAAAAGAATATTCCTAAAAAACTGTGCATAACATTTCTTAAGTACAGATTTCCATATATTTGCTGTACTGAAATCAGGATTCTGCCGTGCACATATCAACAGCTTTCTAAGTATTTAACAGAAAGGTTTTTAAAACAAATAGCCACAACATTCTGTAATATGACTTTTTTAAAAAAAGAGTATTATCCAAGTTGCATTTATTAGCTACAGAGAACAGTCATGTGGATCTCATGTCTGTCTGATGTCTTGACATTTTTCAATGGAATATCCTAAGTCATGCCCGGAGAAGTTATTTTCTTGGATTATAACTTCCAGAATCCCCAGGCAGCACAGAGTCAAGTGCCAGGCTCTGATCTAAAGCCATAGTCCATAACCATGTTTTAAAAACAGAAAGTATTTTTAAACAAGCTGAGGTTTAAGGGTCAAAAGTATTCACTCGAGACAAAGACAAAATCCCACACTATGTTGTCTTTAAGACAACGGAAAAGGGCACATTAATTGCTTCTTCCACAGGTGGGACAACTGACTAATTACACAACAGAAAAGAGGAAATCATGACCCCAAAAGGGATGGAATGGGATGCAAATGTATTTAAAACATGTATATATACACATAAATGTGGAACTGTTAGATTTTAAAGAGAAGGACACACTACTTCTCTCCATAATGGAGGTATTGTAATATTCTCCGGAGGTCAGGAACACAGATGGCTGATAGACAACACTTTTTTTTGACAACACTTTTAATTAAAGGAACATAAAACAACTGAGAGACAACAGGCCTCATGAAACTCCCATCTCAGTTTATAACCATAAGATAAGTTTCTTTTTGCCTGGGATTTAGTCTTCAAGTTGGGCAAAACTGGGACCTCCAGATATTGGACCCCATCAGTCCTAAGCAGCATAAACCAGTGGTAAGGAATGCTAAGAACTGCAGCCCAACATCTGCAGGGTTATGTTTTGCTTCTTATTTCTACAAGACTATGGGAACAGTTTGTTTATTATTAAGTGCATTTATATTCCTTTGTACTGTAAAAGATAATGCATATAATTGCCTCTACACTCTCTCTTCAGTCCTTGTCAAGTACTAATTGCCGTACAAACTATTTAGGTAAAAGGTTTCCTCTTCAAAGCAAGAGAATGCTTTCGGAATGTCTCTTCCTAGAAATCTGAACAACAGTTTGAGGTTTCTTAGACCAATGTTCAGAGATCAGAATTTTTTTTTTATGTTGTAACCAGATATGCTAGGTCAGAACAAAAAATTAAAAATACTGTAGCTGACACAAGAGTTATTTTATAATCTCACCATACCACACCTGTACATTCCTCCATGGAATTTCCTGGGATTCCACCTGCAGAAATCTATTTGAAAGATTAAGACATCTACAACCACTTTACTACAATCATTTTGCAGCTGTCATGGGCTTGCAGGAGGCGTTAATGTGCTAGAACTGCATTTCTGCCAAAGTGACTACATACCTGAGCCAGAAATAGAGCTCATTTTTAAGTTGCTGTGCTATAAAGATGCCCTTATTCATAATCGTATCAGTGACTTTTAAAGTTAAGGGACTTGATTTAAAGAAATAAAGCATGACACTTTGAAGCAGCTAGTCACCTGGCCCACTTTCTCTTATTTAAACCACTTGGCAAGCAAATAAGCTCCCTGGGTAATTGACGGTATGAGTAATTTCAGCTTCATACTTGCAGAAAAAGACTACAGCTGGTTCATTTTAATTCCATGCTCATGGTGTCTCTACATTTTCCCATCAGAGATGTATGAACAGTTTTCCTATAATGATTTTCACATGTTCTTATAGAGCTTTATTTTTTCTTTTTCTTTTTGCTCACAGGTGTTAAATGGCTAACTAAGAGCTCTGAACACCACACATAAGAGGGTTTTCACTTGGCAGCTGATGGACGGCAGAAGCTTCCCAATCTGGCTTCTACCAATGATCAGAAAGAGATAATCTTTGCTACAGTATTAACTTGGTCTGCTGGAGGAAATGTAACCATACACCACTGCCTCTTAGACCCTATCATTAATCTTTGATTGCCTTCATTTCTGTATTCCACTTCGTATGTCATATGAAGAAGTGGGCAAAGGTCTATAAGTGCTTACATGAAATATAAAAAATGCTAGTCTTTAAGATGCTATGTTTTTGTCTTTTTAAATTTTATTTTTGTTTGTTTGTAAGGTTATTGAACCCCCTTTGGGTTTAAATCTGAACCTTAAAGGAACTATCCAGTGTTACATCTATTTAAGGAATAAGATCCAGAATAGTGTATATAATTCCTGAAAATTTCAGATTCAAATCTGGAACGGATATATCAATACTGTGAAATCTGAGTCACCCGCTTCCACTGGTATTAACAAGAGGAGCAGCTACCTTTTCCAAGTAAATTGGACTTTCTGACAGTAATCTCAGTAATGGCATGTACTCCGCTAAGACCTGAGACCCACTCCCATATTTCTTGCTTTTAGGAAGAATGTTAGCACACACTTCCTCCAGCTGCTATCCTAAACCATTTCAATTATGAATTATTATAGGGATTTAAATTATGCTTTAAATTATTGCAATTATTTCAATGGTTTTATTATATGCTCTTCTGCTTTAATATGTTTTAAACTTGTTTTTAAGTATGTCAGCTATCCTGAGTACTATTAGCGGGAAGGTGGGATAAATGTAACAAATAAGGAATGCATGCACAATAATGTACATGGATATTTCATTCTTTCAAAAACCAATTTAAGGCATCAGGCTCAAAACTGTTAAAACCACGAGTAGGGATCTAGTGCCACAGAGGCTGCATGCAGCCCCTCACCTGATTTCAAAACCAGAAGTCTCTAATAGTCTAGGTGAAAATTCCCCATGCTCCAACACCAGAGCATCTGATTGAGAGAGGGGGGGGAGGGAGGGGGGGAGGGAGAGGGACACAGGTATAGGGGGGGGGAGAGATGTACGCTGTATATTTTCAAAATGTATTGCTATCAGACATTGAAATTCTTGGTTTCTGTGCCAAATGCTGGATTCTCCCAAACTTAGTACACAATTCTGTGAATACAGACACATTATAAATTAGCATGTTGTAAATTTGTCCTTTTTATACCCAAAGGTATTTGTAAACTATCTTCTCTGATTCATTTATTACTAGTGGAAGCCACACAAAATTCATTTTCTGTTCTGGACAGCATAAAAAACCTAGTTTATTCTAGGACAATTGTTAGACCCTGTTAGAGACTTAGAAGGGAGTGTCATTAAAGGTTGAGTGATATTTTAGTGATTCTTCCATATTTGAGGCATTGTATGGGTAACCAACATTTGCCTGGTAGACATGCTTCCTGGCAACTATAATTTTACTATAATTTTATTTATATAATTTATTTATAATTTATATATTTATTATATTTATATATTTATATAAATATTTATATATTTATTAAATTTCTATAACATTTATAATTTATTTATTTATTTATTTAATTTATATAATTTATACTTTTAGTGTAATTTTAATATAATTTCAGTAAATCTCGCTATATTGCATATATGTAAGTGTGCAAGAGGAAAAAAAGCCATGGGATAGCAATCATCATTTAAAATTCTGACTTTTCTCATTAACTTCCTTGATTTGCTTTGCTCAGTTCAAGAGAAAAGTCAATAAAAATAACAAGACAATGCTGCTGCAATGTGAGGAAATGGTGCCATCATGCCTAGTTTCAACACTCAGATCTATCTTTATTGTTTAGGTTACCTAGTTTCATGTTTGCTATCTGGCTCCCACTATAGCCTCATAGGATTGTAGTAAGGCAATGAGAAAACAAGGCAAAGCAGGATTTCTTTTCTAGGACTGCATTGTAGATATGGCTCAAGGCACGGTTCTAGACATTGCAAAACACAGCCTGTGAACAACACGATAAAACCAAAAAAATAAGCTGCTTTCCAAATTTTACTGTAGATAAAGAAACCCTGCACGTTTCATGCTCCAATGACATTAAGAAACAATTTTAAGAGATATTTATCAGCTTTAGGATTGTAACAATTTAACCTGTGGCAAACACTGTAGTCATCCCTTCATTTTCCTTGAACCTTTTAATTCTACAGTATTCTCAAAGTTGTTAATGAAACAAATTGAAAAAAATGTGGTTTGAAACATTATACAGTAATGAGAAAGATTATGGATGGAGGCTTGTTAGCGCCTTTGCAAAAAATATCTAGATACAATGAATTGCACATATGGAATTACAAGCATTCACAACAGCAAATACAGAAATATGGTCAACAGAAATGTTGTGTAATATGCAGCAAGTTTAAGTCCATCAAAACAAAACAAGAAGGCAGGACTGTCTAGCTAGCAAACTATCTACTTAAGGAAGCAGTTAGGAGAAGGTATTTCACTAGCTCCTTTCCACCATTTTGACAGCAGAAAGAAACTTGCTCAACTGGTCTGACAGCCATAAAAAGAATTCCTCTGAAAAAAAAACATGTAGCAACCACTTTGAATGACTCTAGGATTGGCAGGACTCTGCATATAGTGCCAAAAATGCCAAGTTAAACATCAAGAAAATCTACTACCTATATGTTATTTTTTTTAATCAAGAGACATGTGGGATTTATTTGCTATAATCTAGATATGAATTTAGGCTGCATGAAGCATTTTGAAATCAGATAGTTTGGCTCCAGTGAATAAGAGAAAAAATGTGCATGAGAGAAGTGGACAGAGTGCTTAACAATACTAAACAGCAATGTTTGACCAAAAACCATATCGCTTTTAGCAAGTACCAAACTCAAAAACCTATCTGTGCTTCCTTCTTCATCCTTGAATATAAATTCCCACTAAGTTTTGATGATTAAACAGCAGCCAAAATCTGGTTAGCTGCAACCATAAATTTAAAGCAAATGCTGTGACATTTGGAGGGGAATTACCTCTTGTGTTTAAACATCAGTGTAAACACTTTCCAAATCACAGGACTCGGTGCACAATAAATAATGTCTACATGGTCTTATTTTGAGGCAATTTGCCTCCAAATTTATGTTGAATGTGTAACACTAGTATAAAACCAAAGTACTGTACAATTTTGATCTCAGCTGTCTTCAAAAGGACATACAGTACTTTTACTTGAGTACGAACATAACGGTAGTTTTCTGGAACCCCCTTATAGCCTATATACATGATGGTGAACCTTTTAGAGACTGAGTGCCCAAACTGCGATTCAAAATCCACTTGTTTTTTTTTTTTTTTTTGCAAAGTCCCAATATGGCAATTTAACCTGAATACAGTGGTACCCCAGGTTGCAAATGCTTTGGGTGCTACCCTTCAGGTAAGTAAGGATCGAAGAGAGGGCTTATGAATTTCCCACGACCACAGCACCCTCGCTGTGGCCACGGAAAATTCAAAAACCTGCTCTTCAGTCCTCACTTTCCTGAAGGATAGCATAAGGTGCTACACTTCGGGAAAGTGAGGATTGAAGAGCAGGCTTTTGAATTTCCCATAACCACAGAACCCTCACCGTGGTTGCAGGGATTTCAAAAACCTACTCTTTGGTCCTCACTTTCCCAGAGAGTAGCACCCCACCTGCCTCTCTGCCCTGCTACACCATCGAGAAAGCCAGGGGGAAGTGGCGGCAGCTTGTAGACTTGTTCAGTGGCGGTCTCGAAACGGTCCGTGCAGAGAGCCAGGCAAAGGGGGGCAACAGGTAGTGCGTTCCTTTGTAGCCCCAGTTTACTCTCCAGCCATGCTGCTTTTGGGATGCCCCGAGTGGCATGGCTGGAGAGTAAACTGGGGCTACAAACAAGCCCACAAGCTGCTGCCTCCCCTTCACCTGGCAATGCACAGAGCACAGTGGCGTGCTCGGAGCGGAGGGGGAAGTACGATGACTGTGAGGGGGCAATGCTGTGTGCCCACAGAAGGGGTTCCATGTGCCACATTTGGCACCCGTGCTATAGGTTCACCAACACTAGACTATATACTAGCAGTAATAAAAACATCTGTATTTTTAAGGCTTGTTGTAGGTCTGTACAATCATAACATCATAAATATTCAAGTTGTAAGGAGCCTAATATGGCCATTGGATCCAACCCTCTGCTCAATGAGGGAAGAACCCACAGGTTCATTATTTTGCTAATTCCACAAAGATAGGGTGACTATTAGGGATGTGCCTGAATTGATTCATGCTGGGGTTGTGGAAAGTTATCATCAGGGTACCACAGGTGCCGCATGTACCCTTTCCCCATCTGGCTCCCTAATTTACTAGCTGGCACATGCTGCTTGACTCCTCCACATCACACAAATGTCCAGTCCCAGCAGGAGCACCTGCTTTCCCCCTCTGCAGCAGCCACCCATGCAAATACTGTGCTGCAAAAATCCCTGCCCCACCTGCCTGTCCGAGTGGCTGATGGAGGTGGCGGCGGAGGGAAACAGGCGCTCCTGCTGGGACTGGATTGTTCTGCGATGAGTAGCAGCAAAGCAGCACATGCAGGCTAGTGAGTGGGGGAGACGGCCAGGGGGTGGGGGAAGGGAATGGGTGCAACCGGTGGCGCCATGCCAATGACTTTTGACGTCAACCACATGAGTACAAAAATTACCCTTCCTTTGGCCTACAGTCCAGTTCAAACACACCATCCCTTCATTCTGCCAAATGCAGCTGCTTTTAATGGGGAAAGGTCATCAGCGTGGGACATCTGTTCACTGGTGTACTACATCATATATTCAGGCAGAGCTGAGATACTTTAGTTGCTGTCTTATTTTTTAAAAGTGCTTGTTCTTATCTCTTTTTCCTTAATTACGTGAATTTTAATCATAATAGATTACACATTGACATGGAGTGTTTCTAACAGAAATGCAATTTAGTTCATTAAACTTCTAGATCATTAAACTAACCACTGCCTATTTCCCTCATTTCTCTGTGCAAGAAGAATTGCTGACTAGGAAGGCTCATTCTCTTAACAAGAGGCACTATTCTCCTGAGAACTTTTGCATGGGGTTAACAAGATGAAGATTAGTAGTCAGTTCCAGTTCATCCCATGTTATCCTACTACTTAAATGCAATAATAGCCTGCATTTAATATCTAACAAATGCAGTAAGAAAAAGCACTGAAGAATACTCTACAATAAATTGAACATTACATAGATTAATAAGTTATTGCCAATAACATACTAATGGAAACACTAAATTATCCAAATACAGTGGACCCTCGTATAACAAATGGTTTGTATAACATAAAATATGTACAACATAAAAGATTCCGGAGATAGGGGAAGTTTGCTTAACAGAATCGTCTATGGGGTGAATCTGTACAACATAAAAATGGTCGCGATTAGGGATTACTCTGTTTTAAATGCATCCCTATGGGAAATTTGTATAAAGGAAAATTTGCTTAACAGAATTTCATTGGAACGAATTAATTCCTTTATACAAGGTACCACTGTACTTAAATTAAGGCAGGACTGAGAGAGAAGAACAGAGATACCATAATTTTACTAATAAGCTCCTCAAAGTGGGAAAGATATCTCAAGAGTTTCTAAGGAGTGGGCAAAGAAGAGAGCTATGTTCTAGTTTACCTCTATAGCATGGGTTGCTCAAATATTAGCTGAAGTAAGGCGTACACAAACATCAGGTTTTGATTGTCTCAGTCATCTGCCTGCCACAGAAAGTTAACCTCTTGCCAAAGATAAAGTCAAAGGTTAGAATGCCCAAATTGTTTGCAGTCTGAGGTTACAGAACAGGCTGACAAATTCTGAGTGTACCTTCATAGCTCACACACCAATCAGAATTCAAAATGTCCCCTTTCATGGAAGTATTTTCAACACAAGCTTATTTGCCCTAACAATCCTGCACATGATATAGGCCTCAGAGGAATGTACCATTTAGGTACACCTTGGATAAGGATATTATACCTCACCAATCCCTATATGTACTGACGGGGTGGGGGGGGGCTGTCATTAAGCAATGCAGAAGAGGAATGGTAAAAATAAAGCAAGTTGTTCTTTGGAGAAATGTATATACATTGCTGATTTGATTTCTGAGGAGCTCTTCCTAAGGGTCTAAGGAAGCACAGATTCTCTGAAAAATGATAGCTCTAGACAATCAGTCCTCTCTCCCTCCCAATATTTTTATCACCCAAAGCTTAGAAATAACACACTAATGCGAGCATGTCAATATTAAAACTGTTACTTTTGTGTAAAACAGAAGGCCATGCAACTTAGTGCATCTTCTAAAACAACATATTGAAAATAACATTTACATGTTACTTTGAATGTGTTATTTTTTGGGGGGGGGGATTAGATGCATCAGTTTGGTTTGCCTTCTGTTTAACATAAAAGCAGTGAGTTTGTCATTAACACATTGATGCTAACACATCATTCCTGTGTTCAACGAGACACCAACATAGTTATCCTGCTTGACCATCCCATCTTTATCAAAGTAGCCCCTATCACCATTATTAAGAAAAAGAAAACAGTTTTAAAATATTTTTCACTGTTCCTTCAACTTTCCCACAAGCACCTGCATGGATTTCACAGATCACAGTTTGAGCACTTGCTGTCTAGCTCATTAAAGCATGGTTTTCATCCTAGAAAACCAGAGATTTCTTCTCAAGACCAAGTATTAGAGAAGGCAGCTCTTGCAGTCATCGGTGAACCACCGAACAAAGATTTTAACATGTAATGCTTCTTTATTGCACAGTACAATATCAACTCCTGGATAGTTATTTATCAATAATATAATGTCAGCCTCAAACACTTATACCTAAACAGCCAACCTCCATATGGTTTACTTATTGTTTACTATTTACTTCACTTATTCAAAGCCTACCTTTGTTCCAGATTATCAGGAAGCAGAAGAAATTGGCACAGACTTTAATAAGAACAGCAAATAAAGAACAACTCCCTAAAGGTTAGTTTATTTTTAGGTACAGAGTATAAGCAGCCAATCCCCATTAAAGGGGTTAGCTTTTGTCTTACACAGTTCCTCATTATATAAAGGAAATTTCTTAGCACCTAAATCCTAAGTCTTACTTACTAATGCATTCCATCCCTACTTGTGAGAATTCATCACCTCATTTGGATTAACACCAGAGACGCTTCCCATTTGGCTCAGAAATGAATAATGCAAATATCTGTGCCAAACACCTTATTCTTAGTCAACCACATGAAACCAACTCAGATTTCATTATTCTTAGTCAACCATATAAATATTTTCCCCCTTTTATGTTTTCTTCAGAAGTACTGCCTATGGGTATTTTTAAATGTCATGGATTTCAGACAGGTGATTTGGGGAGAAGCAACGGGTTAGTTACTTATCTTGATAACCACCGTGTTTGTACTTCCAGGAACAGAGAGAAATTTGTGGCAAATTCCAAGATGCCATACTAACTTGACTTGTTTTGTCTTACGGAGCTGGACAGGTTGGAGGAGGAGTGCCATTTGCTGCTCTACCAAAAGCAACACAATATCTTGATTCAGCCTACCAATACTATCCCTGAGAGGAAGACACTGTTCTTATGGAATGACTCTTAGTTTTTGGCTTCAGAGTAGAAGTGAAATTTCCCTGGTACATGCCAATGGATCTTGACCACCCCTCCTCCTCTTTGTGGAAAGAACTGCAATCTGGTGAAGATTTCCTGCTAAAAGCAGCAGCTAGGGTTGCTATTTTCTCAAAATCACACTTCACTCTCAATCCCCAAGTGAGATCTACTGTTTTCCAGAGGGGTATCTATCTCATTTGAAAAAACACATAAAACTGCTCTGGAGACAAATCTCCAGAAGAAACACACTAAACTGAAGCTTGGATTAAACTCATTGTCTATGCCAAAGGCTGGCAGAGCAGCCTTCCATCCAAGCCTACAAAGGTTTCAGAACATAAACAATTTTAGACGAATAGAGGTTGGGAGAGGAAAAGTCTGCTTTTAAAATTATGTTATTTAAAAAGGAAGATAAAATGTAACAATGATATAAATACATGATCATGATTTTTTCCTTAAATAGATCAAGCAAAAACCAAAAGGGATCAAAAATACATAGGCAAAGTATATTTCAAGAGGATAAACAATACTGGTAAATCATACATATTTTCTAATGAGCAAGAACAATCAGAACAGATTTCATTTAATACTAGAAAATTAGTTTGAGGAGATATCTGCATACAGCAAAATTTCCAGCTTAAGAAGAACACTGAATTTTTTCTCTCTCTCTTAAAATATTGTTTTCCTTCCTTACACCACATAGTTCAATTAAACTTAAACCAGATTTGGAAGATACGGAGCTGCACCATTAAAAGACAATTTCGGAAGGTTGGATCAACACATGTATACCAGACAGGAGAGAACAAGTTATGTAAGCAACAACAAACACAAACACAAAGCTTTATTACTTGAAACCTTTGGTTACCACAACATATCAACAGTACCAACTTAAAATATATAGCATCACTACTGTACATATTTACACATAAATACAACCGTGGTGGTGAACATAAAATGGCATAGTCTCCCTCCTTCCTTAAGTCCTTTGATGCTTTACATTTATCTTCTTTGCTAGCTAAGTATTTTTGCTATTTGATATATAGCAGTTTTATTATTGTCCACAAGCAGCATTCATAACTGAACCCATCACACAAAGATATGGGGATGCCAACTTCTGTTGAGATAGCTTAATGAATAATGAAAAACATCTTCGAGCGCCCTTGATCAACTGACAGAATTTTGGATGGAATGGGATGTTGTCCTATATTCCTCCCAAAACGGCTGATGGCACAGACTAAAAGTATAGCGCTATGAATGATTTTCTTAAGAAGCAGCAGAAAGACTGACAAAATAATTCTCCAGACAAAATAAAGTTGTGTGTACAGTGGGTTCCAGAAAGAATACAACATTTGTGAGCTGGTACATACACTGATCCAGCAATGTGGAATAAAAACAATTTTCCCCTTTTGACCAAGCTGCTTAACTCTATTACAGACAAAAGTGGGCAAGGAATCTGTATCAGTTCCAGAGCTGTATAAATTGGGTCTGACTGAGTTTACCTGGGACTCTCGGGATAAACTCTGTAAGAATGGGTGGTATTTTATTGGGCCACTAAAATTTAAACCAATTGCAAGCTTTCAAGGATAAAATTCCACTTCTTCAGCACAACTCCTCCATGGATAATGCAGAAAAAAATGTCCAGAAATTAATAGTATATGTCTGTGAGAAGTGATGAATCTCCTCTTATTAGTTCAAAGTCAGTCAAGGATCAAATAATACCTCTGAAGAGAGTTCTGGGCAAAAAAAATCAACATGGAAGCTATTAAGAAAGCAACGGTATTTGTCTGCAGATGAGCTCAATTGTTCCAAACTTCTGCTGTCTTATACTTCAAATAAATTAGTTGAGAAAGGAGGAAGACGGAAAAATAACAAAAGCAGATAAAATCCTGGTTTAATGAGACACATTTTGGACATCACTTGAGTTGCCTTACTACTGTTTCTCAGCAAAGACATGTGCCTACATAACACTGAGGGTATACTTGTTAGAGCCCTTTCTACTGAAAACCCTGTTGGTCTATATTTAGACTTCTGCACAGAATCATCTATCCTTGACTTTAGCATATGCATTTAGTCAAACAGTTGTACTAACATATAGGATATTTTATTTATGTATACACAGAAAGGTCTACAATACTATTAACATTAATCCTGCCTGGCTGGCATCATCCCAGATCGCTGTGGAAGGGGCAAAGAGTCAATGTGTGCACAATTTAAACATGGTAGATATATATACATGACACAACAAAGCTATTTTTAGCCCAGCCTCAATGTTTCCATAAAATAGCAGGTTAGGAGACAGCGACTCTAGTTCCATTCCTTCCTATACAAATGTTCCTCTCTTATCGACCATCTGCTTTAGTAATTAGTTTTGTGTGTGATGTATAGAACTCACTACTTAACATGGCCAGCAACAATCAGGATTGCCCTTTTGACTAGAACTTGAAGGAAGTTTGTAAATGTTGGTTATTTGCATTAACTATAGCATTGATGAAGATGAGATGCAAAACCACAAGGAGTGGAAATAAGAACAGAGTATGCACTTTGTCAGCCAGTAGTTCTTAGGAGAGAGCCAATGTTATAATTCTGGCCTTCTCGTATATTATAATGCTGTTTTAAGATACTGCTTTGTTGAACTTTAAAGCTCTCCATATTGGTCTTCTATGAAAGCTGCCCTGAGAAGGTTTTAACCTAAAAGGCAGATTTAAAATATTAAAACACTCCACAATGCTGGAGATTACAGTTTTGTATTAAGGTTTGAATAGCTTTCAAATAACTGATGCCCAGCTTCTGTTGAGAAATCTGTTAGATATAGCTGGTGGTTGAGGAAATGGTTCTTATGAAGTTCACTGAAAGAGCCCATGGGTCAAGTACACTATGGGATTTTTCTATACCACCTGCAGGTATTTACTTAACCTAGTCCAAAGAAGGAGATTCCTACTGCCACCATCCTTCAGCAGCGATAACACAAATCAAAACAAGAACAAGTTGGGTTGCAGGTTCTGAGGTAGGCAACAAAATATAGCTATAAAGTCCATCTGTGTCCTAAAACAGTAATATTTTGCCTCCCAAGTATTGCAGCTCACAACCATTTTTTGTGGAAGAGAACAGCAAGGCTCTGCATAAAGTAAAAACCAATGATTTGACTTCTGTAAGGCCGCAAGTAAAATAACAAGATGTTGCTACAGTTTGATAAATATCTTCTGCTTAATTTGCAACATAAAACTGGCACAGGATGCAACCTTGCCTTGTGCTGGAATAAGTAGATAGGTACGCGTGGACAGAATTGCAATTTAGAACCAATAAAGTCAACTTGGCAGGATTCTCAAAAACAGATTGTAAGAGTTTCCCCCCTAGTTATAACCTATACCCCACAGCCAGTGGAACAACATGGCTACAAGAACAGAACACCCTAAGCCTAAACCAACTACCCCATTGGCATTAGCAGTAGTTTTAAAATATGGCTCATGTTTTCTAGAATTTGGTACTATATACATAGGTCAAGGACACAACCTCAATCAATACTGCTATTTTTCACTATCTTTCATTTGGCTACATTGCATCTTCTACCATGTGGTTCACAAGTAGCCTTCTCTGCAACCATATAGATGCAATGCTTTCTTCCCATTTCAGTGAAGACTCTGACGTACACATAAAAAGAGTGATGGACAGCTGCTCCCTCTTTGTGCTTCAGATAGCTTTGCCCGTTTGAGCTCTAATTGGTAAAAGGCAATCTCAGTAAATATAGACAGTGTTCCACTTCAACAAGTTCAACTGACTGGAAAAGCCAGCACGGAAACACCAGATTTATCTTCTGAATAGGCAGCATCAGTGCTAGGGTGGCAGAGTTACTTATAGGCAACTATCAACTATAATTACTTCAGTTACTTTGCATTTATTATTATAATATATGCTGACAGAACTGTGGATCAAATACACAGAAAGACAAATAATCAGATGATAAATCAGAAATGAGATGTGTCTTCCTTGGTTGGTGCTAATGTGGTCCTATTATGATCCAAAAATCAACTACAAGAAAGGATATGTTTTTATATATATAAAAATACCAAGGACCATGTTTCCATGGAAGACATGGGTCACTTCCAGAGTACAATTGTTTTTGAAAAATGTCAAGTACGTCCTCCCATTTAAATCATATATTCAAAGCAAGGGATGAAGGGTGTGCTGTGGGTTAAACCACTGAGTCCTGGGTTGTCCATCAAAAATGATATCCCGTTGCTTGTCCCAACTCCAGCCAACCTAGCACTCCAAAACCACATACAAATGTGAGTAGATAAATAGGTACCACTCTGGTGGGAAGGAAATGGATTTTCATGCACTTGCGCATTTAGTCATGCTGGTAGAAATATGCCTGTGGACAAACGCCGGCTCTTTGGCTTACAAACAGAGTTGACCACCCGCTCCTAGAGTCAGAATGGACTGGTCTTAACTGTCAGAGGAACCTGTACCTTTATTCTCCGTGATGACCTATATGAGCAGTGTATTTGCCAACCGTACTTAAGACGGTATCCAAGTGGGGCTTCTTAAAAGAACCAATGTGATTTTCAGCATGTTCCTCCTCCAGCTGCACTCAACCCCTCCCTTCAGAACTGCTCTGGAAAGGGTATGAGAGGGGAAATAAATAAATAAATAACAAGCTTCCTCACTCCTTCTGCTGGTGAATCCTTTCAACAAGTATGAGCATAACAAACTTGACTTAGTATATAACAGATAATATCTATGGAGATTTCGTAACTAATGACAATTTGATGCTAAAATTTACACCTTTTGCGTAACTTCACTGTAGAATTTTGGCCATTAAATTAGTACTTTAAAGTACTTTAAAGTAAGAATTCAGCAAGACTCAATTTTTTTCAGGCTTGAGACTGTAATCTTGACAAACTGAATTTAAGTTTTTAGCTGGCTGATCACATTCAGGATTCATGAGCCTTAATAAAAGTCATGTTAAAAAGGCTGAAACAACAGCATCCATTCAATTAATAACATTCATATTAATTTACATCATTTCCAGATGCTAATGTTTTAGATTGTCTTGTGATATTTCCACTGTTTATCTCCATTTGGATAACAAAGTGAATACACATGTGTTAGTTTTTGGCTGAGAAACAAATAAAAGCTTGGATATTTGCAGGAGAAAATATTCTAAAGTAAGTTTTTGAGAGAACACTTTAAATATAGAAGTTGTGGGCCACCCTCTGACTACAAAACAATATTTAGTGCATTAAGAAGAGTGGCTTTGGGGCCAAAATAGTTCTATCCTAACCAAGTCGCAGCATCACAGCAATACTTCAAAGGCAGTGTAGGGAACAAGGATGTGAAAAAGGATTTCTGAAATATGACTAATATCTTAACTACAATAGATTTATTTCACAGTAAACCTAACTGAATTCAATGGAACTTCTTTTGCATTAATACATGAAGCATAATCTTACATTGCTTCCATCCTATGCAACCTTACTAGGGAGTGAAGCCCATTCAAAAGAGTTAATATGCTCAGGAATACACCATTAGCTTTCTAGTGTTGCTTCGTATTTTAAGATGAACCCTTAGAATGTTCAACGTCATTAATACTCGCTAATACAGACACCTAAGGCAAGAGCAGCTGGATTGTTCAGGATCCTCCCATATTTTATGGCAATGTTGTCATAAGTTTCCAAGAACTCTAAATTTTATAGCTATGCCACAAGGACATATTTACCCAATTAAGAATATCTCCTGCTTTTATGAGTATAAACTTGACAGATACAATTTCTTTCATGTGTAAAAAAAGTCTAAGCCCATTCTAATAGTAAAACAAACTTGAATAAGATCCTTCTAATTATGCAATTAAGTGTGTGCTGAAACTGGCCCTTTTTTCAAATAAAAATTTAATTCATTCAGTGGAATGTATTATCTCTCTAAAGCAGGGGTGAGGAACCTACAGTGCACCAAATGTTTTTGGACTGCAACTCCCAGAATTCCTAGCCTATATTGTCAAAGACAAAGGACTGTGGGAGTAGTGGTCCAAAACATCTGGAGGGCTGAAGGTTCCCCACCCCTGATCTAAAGGGTACGCTTGGCATGAGGTCAAGAACCACTATTATGTTCTTCTACTAGGTGTTTACAATGGGCTCAATAAATACTTAATATTCTCTGGGACAAAAGTATTTTGAGACTATAAATGCTGGAACTGCCACTGTACATACTGTGCAGTGGCTTTTAAGTAGATTTTATAACACTACTGGAACAAATAAATCTGAGTACATCCAGGCATCAATGCAAATCCTAAGAAGATTACATTTCCCAACATTTTAATATAAGTCATTCAAGGAAGCAGAACGGGAAAATGAATAGCATAGTACTGTTTACAGAACTAAATTGTCCAACACTCTAGAGCAGGGCTGTTCAACTTTCAACAGGCCAAGGTCTACTTTTTCCGGCCCAAAGTGCCTGAGGGCTACTAGACTAAAACCTCTGCTTACAAATTTTATCTGTTCTGAGCACATGCTCATAAGTAAAATCTTTTTAAGCAGAGCAGCGGTTTCCCATAGGAATGCATTGAAAACCAATTAATCTGTTCTGTAGGAAACAAATTTCAATGCACCATGGCCCTTGAACTGCCCCGCTTGGCTGAGACAGTGGGCTGGCAGACCCAGAACTTTGCTGGGGCAGTGGTGGTCCTTTGGATAGGAGAGGGAGGGGTGGAAAACTTATCCCCTCACTTTTTTTATTGATGGCCGGCGGGCTACTTTTGAACCCTTCACGGGCTACCAGTAGCCCGCGGTCTACCTGTTGGGCAGATCTGCTCTGGAGTGTCTTTTCTCATCTGGGCTCCTCCAGAAGTTACCTTACAATTTTCATCATTCTTGCCATCATGGCTTCATTCACAATTTGAGGTTGTAATCCAAAGCAAATGGAAGGAACCAAGCTGGGAAGAGCTAAGTTGGGAAGGGCTGAAACTGTGCTGGCTGGCAATGGTGGAGGCTGTAGCCCAACACAAATGCAGGGCTTTAGGGCTGGGGAAATCTGGTGTTCACACTTACCTTAAGTGTAAGGTCCACTGAAGCCAGTGGGAAAAATCGTGTTGGTCTTGTTTCACACTCCAGTTCAGGCACCAGAAGCATTTAATTTAAAATAATTAAAAGCTTACTCTCCCCCTCCCTTCAGGTCCTGAGACCCCTTTTGCCCTGGGGAAAACTTTGGAAACACCAGGGTATAAAGAGCTTTCAGAAGTTTAAAAAAAATGCTGCCAAATTACCCCTGGCAATCCCACTACTGGCAACAATGATTCCATGGCATTTTTGGGGGGGAGGGGCTCCTCATCCGGGGGCTCCAAAGCCTTCCCCAAGGCAAAAGGAGGCCCTCCGACCCTGAAGAGTGGGAGATATGCTTTAAGTGCCCAATCTAGATTATGCTGATGCAAAGTTATGCAACAGAATAGTTCTGTGTGCACCTAGGATTCCACTGCTATTGGCAGAGGTAACCCAGGTTGCATATCTACAGAGATACCGTAACACTTTGGTGGTGGAGTAGCAGAACTACAGCTATTCAAAGGAAACTTCCATGGCTCACAGCAAAGAGGTGAAGTAAGTTTCTCTGGGACACGGGACACAGAAAATACTGTCCTCAGTGGCCCAGTGTCTTAAATGGTGCAAGGCAGCTATGTATTTTCTTGCAGTTACTTCAAATGAGATGGACCAAAAAGTATCATTTGAAAATATCTTTGCAGTTATACCACATTAACTGTTCTGAAATTTCTAAAGAAACAGGACTAGGGAGTCATCCACGAGAACTAAGTGCAACGCTAGATCTCCCTCCTCCAAAACTCACAAATGTACTTTTACAGGATGATGTTTCTGTCCATTCTGTAAAATTAGTTTTATTTTTACCAGGGGTGGTGGCGGTGAGGGAAAAAGAACAAGCATGGAAAGAGGTACCAGGAATTTCTTATGGCATCTGGAAAATGAGTCCACTTTCTCACAGTAAATGGCTTTGGCTGCAACAAATTAAAATGACTACAGTATATTGCTACAAATTAGAATATTTACCCAGAAGTGTGCGTGGCAGTTAACCATCATGGTCCTCTCGATAAGCTCATCTGGGCATTCTAGGAGATGGTGCCCAGAAACCACTCCAGCATTGTTGACTAGGAGAGAGACTTCACCAACCTCCTTGCGGACTCTCTCTGCAGTTGTGTATACATTCTCTCTTTTGCTTACATCACATGTGTATGTGTGAACTTGCAAGTTGTAAGGAGGTAGCACTTCCTCTTCACCATGCCCAGCTGATGGATCAAGACAAGCAAACAGAGGAGGAAAGAGTCAAATTAGAGATATGTTTGCAGATTTATATACTGTATTAGGAAATAAGAATCCATTGGACAGGTTTTTGCCTCCAGCCCCAAATGACAGACAGTGCAACGGGGAAGTGTTACAAAGCTTATCATCAGTGATGAGCTGTGGTCAACCGAAATAATAAAACCAAGAGTTAGACCAACTTTAATCTAAACCAGAACTAACACATTTGACCCAGAGGTAATTTCAGACTGGAATATCTGAATCAGCGATCAATGGGAATGGGAATGTCCAATGGCAGTTTGTGTGCATTTACACAGAAAGGAGTTTTATGTAGTTATCTGGGCTTATTCTCAAATGTGCACTGCAGCCACGTCATTAGGTGTACACACAATGAGCTGTAATCTTTTACCCAATTTGACTGAGAACATGTTTCATTGAACTCAATAGGACGTACTTCCAAATAAACTTGTATGGAAACAGTTTGCACTAAAAAATGATCAAAGAAAAAATGTCCAAGCTTCCTTTCTACCTAAATTATGTTGCAGGGCTCCAGCAATCCTGAACCCAGATTTCTACATAATCAGTACTTCGGCATGTTCTCATTTCGCCACCTCCAGGGCAACTACTGTTCTTCGAGACATAGACTCACAGAGCCCCACTAGGCTGCTCTAGCCATACACCTGGAATTTTTTTTAAAAAACCCTTCTATATAATAAAATATTTCCAGACTATTTCCATTTCTATCTAACAATCCTATTAATTCTATTGAAGCACATGGATTATTCCTTGCCTCTTCCCCTCCAGGGAATGTAAAATAATTAAAGAGATGAAAATCAGAGTTTAATATATAGTTAGTTTATCAAACTGTCCCTTTCTCCTCCCCTCTCCTGACCTGTTTTTCTTTGATTTTAATGTTACAGTTGCTCACACTGCTATCTGCATGCAATTTAACAAATCCTAGCTAAATCCAACTTGAAATATCATATTTCAGATTTGCAGATCAAGGTAGCTTCTACTGCCTACTAACTGACTTTAATATTTCTATCCCTTATTAAAGAAAGACCAACACTCCTTCCTAAACTTCTGGGGTGAGAAATGAGAACATTTCCCCAGGGCTGCAATCCGACCAATAGAGATATATCAACGCTATCATTCTTCATGATCCAAGAACTTCTGCACATTTTAAAATGAAGAACCCTTGATAAGGGGGCCGATCAAGTCCTTCTAACAAGGTTACAGAACAGCAGGGCAGGCTGTTCATCCAACCGCGCTCTAAAAGGACTTGACGGGATTTCTTCCGTAAAAGCACCTGGGCGTCCCCCTCAAAGCAGGAGCATCTTCTTCCTTTCAGACAAAGAAACCTCTCATCTCCCTGCAGCAGGGCTGATTGGGAGGCTTAGCCTAATTAGAAGTTCATCCTGGTGCACCCAGAAGTGTTCGGCGCAGCACAACAACCCAGGAGGACTAGTTTTAGCAATGAATGTTATTGCGGTGCCTTTGGGATCCAAAACCATCAACCTCCACGCTCTCTCTCTCGCTCTATGTGTACATGCATGCATACATACATACATACATACATACATACATACATACATACATACATACATACATACATACATACATACATACACCTTGCTGCTCTTATAAGGAAAAAAATAAGAGAGCGAGCGAGAGCGAGAGCACTGACTTGAACAATCCAAGGGGCTTGCCCACCCCACCCCACCCCACCTCTGGCCGGCTCAGAAGTTGCCAGGAGGGCCTCCCCGCCGGGTCCACCCTTCCCCCCCGGTGGGTTACCTTTCTGGGCAGCGACCACGGCTTCCTCGGAGACCTCCCGGTAGATGTGGCGCACCATGCCCGCCGTCTCCTCGTTGCTCTGCGTGTTGATGTCCCAGAGGACGAGGCGGGCGCGGCGGCGGGCAAACTCCAAGGCGAAGAGGCGGCCCAGCCCACTCCCGGCGCCCGTGATCAGGCACACCTGCCCGGCCACGCTCTTCTCCTTGGGCCGCATGAACCACTTGGCGGCGGCCACGACGAACGCCCAGAGGACCTTGAAGGTGACCACGAAGAACTCCACCAGGATGTTCATGGTCGCGCGCGGGGCTCCCTTCGGGCTGGGGTTGGGGTCGGGGGTGGGGGCGCGGCTTCGCCGGGGCAACCTGGCAGGCGACGGCGGGCGGCCCCCTGAACGGCGGCGGGGACGGGCGGGCTCCTTGGGAGAGAGTTCTTGGCAGGGCAAGCCCGACTCAAGGAGGGCAGCCACGCCGCAGCATAATAGTCCGAAAGAGGAAGCGTCTGCTCTTTGGCACGCCGGCGGGAGCGCACAAGTTGCCTCCAACGCTCCCGGGAAAGGGCAGGCAGACGGGCGGGCGGGCGGGCAGGCAGGCAGGCAGGCGTCGCCTCCCTCCCCCCGGGGGAAGCCGGGCTGGGTCGTTCGGCTGCTCCCTAACCGAGCCAAACGCCGCCTCCGCCGCTGGCTCCTCAGGTTAGCCTCGGTGCCCTCGGCGGGGAGCTGGCCGCGCTGGGGCAAGCAGGCAGGCAGAAGCCCAAGCCGCCCTTGGGGAGCCGAAGCCCAACCCCGCCGCCGCCGCGGCTGGGCTGGAGGAGGCAAGTTGAAGAAGGGACGCCGGCCCCAAGTTTCCACCCGCGAAGCGGCGGAGGAGGAGGGCGGCCGGTGCCACTACCCGCTCGTGCCTCCTTCGCCAAGTCTTCGCCACGCTCCGTCCTCGTCAGGCTCCGAAGGAAGGGGCGTCGTGCTGCTGCTGCCACCTTCCCACGAGGAGAGAGCTCGGCCGCCTGCCCCTCCGCGGCTCTGGCGCGCTTCCCCTGCCCACCTCGTCTACCTGTCCCTTCTGCCGGGCAGCAGCGGCACCATCCCACACCTCGCCCGTCAAAGTGAGCATGTTGCCGCCGCTCGGGGCTCTATATAGTCCCGAAACGAGGGAAGCAGCCCACCCCACCCCTCCCCTCCCCGCTCTCGGCGCGCGCGGCCCCCTCCCTGCTTCCCAACGCGGCCCCGCCTCCTCGGCGCCCACTTTGCATGGCTAGGCCTTCCCCCACCACCACCACCCTCCGCGCGCACACACACATTCCCGCCCAGCAGCGCCGCCCCTCGCTTCGGTGGGGAGCCCCAAGACGAGGCCGGCCAGCCGGGCGGCATCCGCGCGACGCCCCCTCGCGCCGGGAGAGGCCCGCCCAGCCTGCAAAGCGACGCCCGCCGCAGGGGAGAGAAGACCCTCCGCGCGCCGCTTTTGGACCCTCGTGAATGAATGCAACACGGGCAGTGGATACTAGCGATGGCGAACCTTTTAGGGACGGAGTGCCCAAACTGCGATTCCAAACACCGACTCTTTTTTTCGCAAAGTTCCAATACAGGGATTTAACCACAGGTGGCTGTGAAGGGGGCGATGCCGGGTGCCCACAGAAAGGGCTCCGAGTGCCACCTTTGGCACCCATGCCATAGGTTCGCCAACGCGACTATAGGACATAAGCAGGCGCGGGCTGTGAGAGACCGGAGCCCTCCTCTTGCACCCTTTGGTTAGGAGGGGCTCCCATTTAAATCAACAGCAGCAGCAAAAATCTTCTCCCACTATGAAAGCCACCAGAAATTCTTACTTCCTGGGCGGGGGGATTTAAGACAGGGAAGAGTCTTGTGCGGCCTCTATTTGGCCTAAACTTTCCTGAACTGGGAAGCTTATGCAACAAAGCTAAAAGCAGATTTGCAGCACCTTCCAGAGGAGCAGAGTTGTCTCAGTGTAAGGTTTCCTAGCCTGATTTCATATATTATAATGAAGCATGTAAATACTTAAGATGCCACACTGATGAATTTTATTGTAGTAGTCTTTGACAGGCTCTGCATTCTATATTTTTTACATCGCCCAGAAAACTTTGATTAGTGGGCGGTTTAAAGGTGCAATCAATCAAACCTTTGAACTGATGCCAAAGGATTGAGAAAAAACAGTGTGGGGAAGGTACAGTATAAACGGAGTGCACATTCAGTCCACACAAGCCCACCACCTGAATCTCTCTCTTTCTTTGCCCACAGCCTGCTGTCATCGGACCAGGGCTCGCTGGCTTCCTCTGTGCAAACCTAAACCTGTTGCTGTGAACAGGCTTAACCAGAGCATGACTGGGCAGCAGAGCTGGCGATCGGAGCTTTCTTGGGCAAGAACAGAATGGAGTAGAGATTTATGGCAAGTAGATGGCTGCGGGTTTCCACCTTTAGGAAGGAAAATACGCTGTGTGTGCTGCATAGGTCACTTGGCTCAAGTCGGGAGGATTGGCAGCCTGATGTCTTGTTTGAGCCATCAAAGCACGCGCGCACGCACGCACGCGCACACACACACACACACACACCTGCAGTCCCCACACTGTTTTCTAATGCTTTTTCTTCCTTGACTAATCTGAAAATGGATGCTGGGATATGTAGGGTTGACTTAACATCTCTGTCTCTCTCCTCCACTCCCCCCCCTTAATAATGCTCTTTGTTTGATTTTTAATTGGAGTAAACTGTAAAGCGCTTGTGGATGTACTTGCAAACTGTTTAATTTTGGCTTTGTGGTACAAGCTTTTTAGAGGTTTTACTTTAACAAGTGGGATACTGAAATTTGGAAGGACAGCTCTCAGGGAGATAGAAAATACCTTTGACAACAAAGCTATGTCCCTGGAACAAAATATTGCTTATACTAGAATATCCCTAATTACTATGCATGGCTTGACACTTGGAGGGTGAAGAAATCTGACAGGAAAAAAAAATGACTTCAGTTTGGTATTGGAGGAGAGGCTACAAATACCATGAACCATCAGAAAGACAAATAAATGAGCAGTTTTAGAAGAGGTAGCCAATGTTAGTCTGCGCTAGCATATCAGGCAAAAACAAAATAAAAATAAAAATAAAGATGACAAAGAATGTTGTGCCACCTAACTGCTGTGTTTTAAAGTGAGCTTTTGTGGCCAAGTCCACTTTCTTAGACATAACTGGACAGTGGACATATGTCTGTGTCCTCTTATGTCTAAGGAAGTAGATATGGCAAGGAAAACTCACATTAAAATAGAGAAGTTACCCTTTAAGATGCCACAGCATTTTAGTCTTTTATTTTTTATTTTTATTCTGTTTTGCATGATATACAAATAAATGAGTGCTAGATAAGTACTAGACCCCTTCTTGGGTGCGCACCTTAACATGGTGAGGGGATTTGAGTTTGTCAGAGAAGCCAAGCCAAATGCTGTCCAGAAGCTAGACTCCCATTATGGACCTGGACTACTAGTAGGGTTAACCAAGGTGAAATGGTCACAGATGAAGCACCAGACTAAGATCCATCCACCCTTTTCAAGAGTAGCATCTGCATTGCCAGAAGAAAATGGAAGGTTCCAATGGTGACGAAAATGGAGAAAGTTCTGAATGGCAACTGCTGGACAGCAGCAGTAGCTGAAGTTAACGCTCATGGAAAATCTCAATGACGCTCAAGCTAACTTTTGTACAGATGAAGACAATGGTAAACTGTTGATGGACCTTTCTTACCTTGAAAACCCGATGATGATTCACACCAAAGTGAAATAAGATATAATGCTGGAAGATGAGACACCCAGTTGGGAAAGCACTGGGAAGCAACAAAGGACAACTAGGAATGGTGTTGTTGCTAGATTAAAGGTGAAAGGATGTCTAGTGTGTGACATGCACAAAAGTGAAAGAAAAACCTAAGGCTGCACAACATGCATACTTGTAGCATGGAACATAAGAGGTATGAATCAAGGACACCATAAAGCAAAAAACAGAATACAATGGTGCCTCTACTTACGAGCAATTTGACTTTTTTTAAAAAAGTTTCATTTTTCAATAGAAAAATAGAAAGGATATACACAAGAGAAAAAATAAAAAGGAAAAAGGAAAGAAAAAAACAAAAAGAAAAAATAGTACACATATATTTTTTACAGAATAACATATCTCAGTTGGTGATTCTCTGTCATTGACATTATGCTATCTAGTCATCCTTCCTCCCACTTTTTTATTTTAATACAATGCTTTAGCTTTCCACCTAAGAGTGGAAAACTGTTGGTGTTTTAACTGCCCTTCAAATTTTAGATGCTGTCTGCTCTACTTGCATTTTTAATTTTATTTATTTATTTATTTGATTTTTTAGATACAACTGCTCTACTTACGAGTTGCATTCCGAATGGATTAAACTTGCAAGTAAAAGTACAGTGGTCCCCCTCCTTTTCGCGGTTCATATACTGCAGTCCCTCTATACTGCAGGCCGCAGTACAGTGGTACTCTCTCCCCACCCCAGCGTCAATGAACTGGACCCTGGGGCTTGAGGGAGGAGAAAAAGGCCAGGCTTTTTAAACCTTCCCCACCCTTCCCCAAGCCCCAGGTTCCCCTGGGGTGGGGAAACAAAAGGTTCACACAACAAGAGATGCTTAAAATCGTAGAATTCCAGGCAAAAATAAAAACAAAGTAAAATACAAGACAAAAGCATGTGGCACCTTAAAGACTATTATATTTTAATGTAAGTTTTCATGGATACATCCACTTCTTCAGACATAGACAATTAAATGTGAGCCACCAATTTTTCTCAGAACCCAATTTTACTTGCATTAGACGTCATTTCAAGTCCTTGTTGCTTTTTGCTAGTAAGATGGTATTATCTGCATATCTTAGATTATTGATGTTTCTTCTACCAATTTACACTCTTCTTTTTCTTAATCTAGTCCAGCTTTCCACATATGTCCATATGATACGTTTTGCGTATAGATATATTTGGAAGTAAAATGCACCCTTGTTTGACACCTTGCCTTTAAGAAGCCATTCTGTCTCTTCATATTCAGTAGCTTCTTATTTCTAACATGAGCAGAAATGCCACATATCACAGAACAATCCTTTTTCACCTGGTCTTTCTTTCTTTCTTTCTTTCTTTCTTTCTTTCTTTCTTTCTTTCTTTCTTTCTTTCTTTCTTTCTTTCTTTCTTTCTTTCTTTCTTTCTTTCTTTCTTTCTTTCTTTCTTTCTTTTACTTACAATTCTTGTCCAGATAACATCTAGCACTAATCTAGCAATAAGCTGGAGCAATAAAGTGATCTACTGCTACATGTCCAACTCTCTCTCTCACTCACGCACACACAGAGGACAATGGTGGGAAAAGATAAAAATGCAGCGGTGGGTCTTCCCATACCTCTAAACATCACACCCCAACTCCCTATAACACCGAAACATGCACCCCAGACATATCCAAATTTACCAAAGGACTAATTGATAAATTGAAGATCAACAAGTTACCGGGCCCAGATGGCATCCACCCAAGGGTTATTAGGAAACTGAGAAATGAAATTACAGATCTGTTAACGGTAATATGCAACTTGTCTCTTAAAACGGCCACAGTGGCAGAGGACTGGAGGATAGCGGATGTCACACCAATTTTTAAAAAAGGAAGGAGGGGGGGACCCAGGAAACTACAGGCTGGTTAGCCTTACATCTGTCCCAGGGAAACTGGTGGAAAGCCTCATCCAAGAGAAAATCTTAAAACATATAGAAGAAGAAACCTTGCTAAGAGAAAATCGGCATGGCTTCTGTAAGGGTAAGTCTTGTCTGACAAACCTTTTAGAATTCTTCGAAAAGGTCAACAGGCATGTGGATTTGGGTGAACCGGTAGATATAGTCTATCTGGATTTTCAGAAGGCTTTTGACACAGTCCCTCACCAAAGGCTGCTGAGAAAATTGCACAGTCAGGGGATAAGAGGGCAGGTCCTCTTATGGATTGAGAACTGGTTGAGATCCAGGAAACAAAGAGTATCAATGGGAAATTTTCACAATGTTGAGAGGTGAAAAGTGGTGTGCCCCAGGGATCTGTTCTGGGACCGGTGCTTTTCAATCTGTTTATAAATGATCTGGAGACAGGGATAAGCAGTGAGGTGGTCAGGTTTGTGGATGACACGAAACTTTTCCGTGTGGTAAAAATCAGAGAAGATTGTGAAGAGCTCCAGAAGGATCTCTCCAAACTGGAGGAATGGGCTGCCAAATGGCAAATACATTTCAATGTTGGAAAATGTAAAGTAATGCATATTGGGGCAAACTTTATTTATCAACTCATGGGCTCTGAGCTATCCGTGATGGATCAGGAAAGACATCTTGCCGTGTTGGTGGACAGCTCCATGAAGGTGTCTACCCAATGTGCAGCAGTGGTGAAGAAGGCCAATTCTATGCTAGGGATTATCAAAAAGGGAATTGAAAATAAAACAGCCAACGTTATAATGCCATTATACAAAACGATAGTAAGGCCGCACCTGGAGTATTATGTACAATTCTGGTCACTGCACCTCATGAAAGACATAGTGGAACTGGGAAAGGTGCAGAAGATAGCGACTAAAATGATTACTGGGCTGGGGGGCCTCCCTTATGAGGAAAGGCTAAAACATTTGGGGCTCTTTAGTCTGGAAAAAAGGCTCCCCGGGGGCGGGGGATATGATTGAGATGTACAAAATAATGCAGGGAGTCAAGTGGATAGAGGGATGCTCTTCTCCCTCTCACAAAATACCAGAACTAGGGGACATCCACTCAAATTGAGGGCTGGGAGAGTAAAAACTGACAAAAGAAAATATTTTTTTCACCCAGCGCATTGTTAGTCTATGGAACTCCCTGCCACAGGATGTGGTTATGGCATCTGGCCTGGATGCTTTCAAAAGGGGATTGGTCAGATTCCTGGAGGATATGTCCATCACAGGTTACAAACCATGATGGAGATGTGTAATCTCTAGGCTTAAAACCTGGGTACTCAAGGACCAGATGCAGGGGAGTGCTATCAGGAGACAGATATCTAGTCTCGTGCTCTCCCAGAGGCATTTGGTAGGGCCACTGTGAGATACAGGAAGCTGGACTAGATGGGCCTTTGGCCTGATCCAGCATGGCTCTTCTTATGTTCTTACCAGAATGTATCAACTGATTACATATGGAAAAGTCTGTTTAAATGGCCTATCTTGAAATGAAGTAGAAGCCCCCATTGGGAGCCAAAAAAAAAAATCAAATCAAATCAAATCAAATTGCCTTTTGTGTTATGTGGCCACATATACTTCAAAGGGTATAACTGCAGCAAATCCTGCAGTATTTGATCATGTAGTCAGCCTGAGACCTGGAAGGGCAGCAATAAAGGAATTAGAAAACATAGAGCCAATAAAAACTGAACTGTCTCTGGAGGCAAAAATGATAAAAATAAGGCTGCTCTACTTTGGCCACATCACAACCAGGGAAGATTCAGTGGAGGGGAAAAATCCATAATGCTGGTAAAGGTTGAAGTCAGCAGGAAAAAAAAGACTAAAAAAAGTTGCAAGACTGTAACTAAAAATGAAGATCTAAGTGGTTTCATAGCAGCTTTTAATTTCATATTAAAATGCTTAATACTTTCTATCTTTTGAAAAATAGGCTGCAACAACCATTTATATAAATATACATATAAAATACAAATATATGCACACGCCACAGCAAGCAATGCAAGCATATGCATGTGTATGTATATGTATTAGAATCTGGGCACTTAGCTAGCCACCTCTCTCTTCTATTTTGTTCAGGCAGGGTTGTGGTCACCTAAGCCAGAGAATGGGGCTTTACGCCCAGCGTTCCCTTTCAGCGGTCGGCGTCCCGACTCTTTATGTTCACTGCGCAGGCGCCAACTCTTTCTTTTTCCGGCGGCAGCCATGGCGGGCGAAGAGTGAGTAGAGCTTTCTCGCTCCAGACAATCCGTTGCCATCCTCGACGTTAACAGTGTTTCCGCTGGGTTCTTTGTTTTTGGAGATGTCCTACGCAGGGTTTCGTGGGCTAAGAAGACTTGGCTAAGTCGTTCTCTCTCAGTCGCTTGTCTAGAGAGGAGGAGGGCTGGGCGTGGGGTGGTGGTGGGGGTTCATGAACAAGATGCTGCCTCCGGACACCCGGCCGCGGCCCTCCCTGCTGCCTTAGGCTGCGTTGGGAGTCGGAAGCAGGCTCGTTTTTGAGGGGAGGCAGGAGATGATGATGATGATGCCCGGGAGGAGGCAGAGTGCCAGGTTGGCGACTCTGTGGCTAGTCGGCGCAAGCCTCCATTCGGGCCTTGCTGGTCTGGCCCTTTCTGCGGCGCGGCTTAGGCTTCCCTGACCCCTTCCGGGACACGCGTGCAGGAGTGGATTGATTTCTTCGGGAACAGAGCAAGATAGATTGGGAAGAGAGGGGGCATGGAAAAGATACCCACCTTCTCGCGAAACAGGGCAGGGAAGCTCCCCAGCGTTTTCTCTCTGGGCGATGATAATGGGGCAAAGCTATGGAGACTTCTACTTAGGCCTCTGTGTGTGACTGACTATATAGGGTTGACTACCAGGTTGACTACAGATATAGGACTTTAAGGCATTTTAAGCTGTTGGAACTATCCACATCACCACACAGGACTCCTATGTTGACGGGATTCACAATATTCACATATTGTGAAACCGATCATTATTTTTCCTCTGTATTTGTTGTATGCTATTCTTTCTTAAAGCTGCCTAGATGCCCTAAGCACATCTGATCTTGCCTCATTTCAGAAGCTAAGCAGGGTTGGCCCTGGTTAGTACTTGGATGGGAGACCATCAGGGAATACCAGGTGCTGTAGGCGCCTGGAGTAGGAACTGGCAAACCACTCAAGTACTCCTGCCAGGAAAACTCCATTGACAAGGGGTCACAACTTTAACGACACAACACACACACACATTCTTTGTTAACTGCCCTGAGTTCCCTCTGGGAAATTCTGGCGGTATAAATAAATAAAGGAAAGGTGGCTGGTTTATTCATTTCAAAAAGCACTAATCTACTACGAAGTTTTGTCAGCTTCCTCAATTTCTGGTTTGTTAAATATCCTTATAGTTGTACAAAAACAGTATCAGTGTGAGTTCAGTGAATTTACTTGTACATTTTAGTTCAAGAATATAAGTTATCAGGGTGCCACCTGTTTGAACAATTTAAACATTTTACAACTGCATCTGTTAAATATGATCAGAATACACACTGCAAGTTAAATGCATATGCTTAAGCCAAAAAAGGGAAATACATACCATACTAATGTTTTCAAATCTCTTGAAATCATATACTTGTTGAGTGGTATTGTAAGTAAGCATCCATGAAAGTAGGGGAAACATTTTGAACAGGTACATTAAAACCAAGATCATTTGCCAAAATGTGTCTAAAATACTTGGAAAAATAGTTGAAGTTATAACGCTTAATAGAACTATAACAACATATTTCTTCTCTAGGTTCTCCGTGGTATATTTACATATTTTGTGTTTATGATACAGAGCCAAGAAGAAGCTGCCTTCTGTTCCAGAAAGCCTATTGAAGAAAAGAAAGGCTTTCGCTGATTTAAAGGCTAAACGTCTGAAGAGGCTGCTCGTCCAAAAGAAGGTATGATTTAAAAATGCAAGAAGTTTCAGTTTATTTGTTGGGGCGTACTTCCTATAAATTATGTTTAAAATCGTTACCTTGATGACTAAGATATGGTGCCCTTTTGTGTGTGTTTTTAGCAGAGGGCAGGTTTCAATTCATGAAATACTGTACAGCAAATCCATTTTTATCAACTGCAGGTGGTATATTAATTATTATACTATTAATTCAACTGCCTTACAATACCCATAGTGTTTTCTGTCTTCTCTCTTATCTGATAAAATAATCTGCCATCAGATATATATTTTAGAACATGTTCATCTTGGTCACATGCATTAATGATATCTTTTAGTTTTCCCCAACTGTGGTCTCCAGTTATTTGTAGATTTAGTTCCCTCATCCCCATTGAGTTATAGGTGCTTGGAATTACAGTTTGGAGGATACTAGATTAATGGTCTTTCCATAGGTGAGCTGCTAAAATCCTTAATCATGTTACTTTCATAAACTTCTAACTGTTGTTGCAAGATGAATAGCTCCTTGTCTTCACCATTCTTATTAAAAATCCTCCTTCCTGGTATTTGCTAATGCCTGCTCAACCAACCATTTCCTCTGAAGCAAAGATGAAAGGAGAATAAGTTTCTCATACATGAACTCACTGTGGTGTCTGTTGAAAATTTCCAATATAAGTTGAACATATGAGAGCAACATGAGTTGTAGTAAACATTTGAAATGTCTTATGTTAATGAAAGAGTCACCATGGTGGAGCATTCAGACCTAAGTCCAGGAAGACACAGCTTCAAATGTGTAAACAATCCTAAAGCTCCTTGGATAGGCTTAGGGCATTTGTTGTCTTTCAGTGATTATCACAGGTGGTTGGGAAAGTTAAGTGGACACCCATGGATATCCATCACCCCTTTGGGTCAGTGGCTCCCAAACTTGAGCTGCCCCATATAGCTGAAGGATACCTCCAAGAATCCCTGACAATTTCCCCTCTGGGGTGGGCTTTGGGAGGAAAGGTGGCAACAGTAACATATTAACAGTACAATTCTTATTTCAGATGAGGAAGGAGGAACGAAAACTCATCTATAAAAGAGCCCAAGCCTATCACAAAGAGTACAGACAGATGTACCGACGTGAGATTCGCATGGCCCGAATGGCCCGTAAAGTTGGCAATTACTATGTACCTGCTGAACCCAAACTGGCCTTTGTGATCAGGATCCGAGGGTAAGATGAGCAAATGTAGTGCACGGATCTTTAATTTAATGATCAATGGGGATTTGCAGCAGCACTCTTCTAGTTTTAAAAATGGGGTGGGGGTTGGTAGACATTTCTTCAAAGTGTTCTTAGTTAAAGTATCACATAGAGCATACCACAAAAAGCTGTTACCAAATGCTTTTGTTTAGCTAGGCATTTTAATATGTGGCATGCTGATTAATTAGTATTTTTATTAAAATGTTAAATTGTACACTATTTTCAGCTGGAAAGGATGAAGGGTAATAGATAACATAGCCATGATATTTGGAAGTGTTCCATAAGTAAAGGGATCTTTTTGGTAGCAACCCATATTTAGCTATTACCCATTGTGTCTTGTTTTTCAGTACTTTTTATTTTGAAAAGATTAGGGCTAAATTTTTATAGCAGACATTGATATTAACTAATATCCTTAATGCTAACCAACAAGATTTTTTGTCAATTAAATTGTAAATTGTTGTTTTACTTAATGGAGTGAAATTAATTTAATAGGAATGGCTAAAAAATGTAAATACTGATTTTGCTGAAGTTAGGATTCTTTTATGATACCTTCTAGAATTAACGGCGTGAGCCCCAAGGTTCGCAAGGTACTGCAGCTCCTCCGCTTGCGTCAGATTTTCAATGGCACATTTGTGAAACTCAACAAAGCATCCATTAATATGTTGAGGATTGTTGAGCCTTACATTGCATGGGGGTAAGTTGCACCTTGAATTTAGTACTTGACAGAGGATGTGATTTCTTTGGTGAGTGTTTTGCACATGCACAATTCTGTTGCTTTCTTTTCTGTTAATTTGTGTCGAGGCGAGGCAATGTCTGCATCTTGCCCTGGAAGAAACATTACTGATGCCAGCATCATCGCCAGATTAAAAATCAGCTCATGTAAATTAGCTTTTAAGACTAGTAACAAGAGAGTTCTAGAGAGCTCTCTACACTTGTAAAGAAAACTCATCTGGATCTTAACCGTTGCATGATCACAAGAGGTATACAAGAGTGTGCAGGATTATTTTCATCCACTTGTTTCTATCTGTTTGCTAAGTGACTATTGTACAGCTACAGAATTTGATGCAGATTTAATTTCCTACAGTTAAAGGGTCGGATATTTTCCCCCATGCTAATTTCTGCATCTTTCAATCAAGTACTTAACATTAGATTGATAGTCAGTTCCCTTTGAAAGGTAGTGGGTCCGCATTTTCAATTATCCCTCACCTATTATGTTGGCTATGCCTCTTGGTATTTCATTCCATGTGCTGTCCACTTAGGACCTTCATGTTCTAGTTGGATTTTCTCCCCACTATAATAGCACCTCCATAACCGCTGACTCGCCATCCATGGATTCAGTTATTGGGGGGGAGGGGCTGCACGGCCATCAAATGGCTGTCTGCAGCAGCACCAGAGGTGGAGGCTGCACGGCCCACAAGTGCCATGTTCGGCACTGGAATATGCTGCCATGGAGGATGGTGGCGTCTCCTCCTCTGGAGGTTTTTAAGCAGAGGCTGGATGGCCATCTGTTGGGAGTACTGTGATGGGGGTTCCTGCATGGCAGGGGGTTGGACTGGATGGCCTTTGTTGTCTTGTTCAACTCTTTGATTCAGTGATTCTGTGACCCACAACATTGGTGGCACAGGTGTGGAAGTGGAGGCTGTGTGGCCGGGGAGCACCTGCCTGCAACACCATGGCGTGGTTCATCTGGATGCTGGTGGGGATTGCCGGGGCTCCTTTGCTGCCCAGGTGCTGGTGGTGGCTGGGGAGGCCTGAGGATTGCCACTTCTTCCTCAGCTGCTTCCACCTACTCGCAGGCCCACCCCTGCCATCACCCTTGGATACGAGCGTTCACGCTTATCTGTGGATTTCATTATCCACAGGGCAGCCTGGAATCAATCCTCCACAAATGTGGGGGTCCTACCATAAATCTTTAATTGTATTTTCTCAACATCCCTTTTCTCAATTCTTGCAGATGAGCAGCTGATCCCTTTATTTGAATATGGGTCAGGTCTGCAAAAATCTGCATAATGATTTTTATAAATTATAGTTGGTACAGATAGATAAAATTTCCAGAAATTTTGAAGGGGAAAAAATGGAATTTTTTGGGAAAATTGAAAAAAATGATACACCCCCCCCCTTTATAGCCTGAAAATCATTCTGTTACTTTAGGAACATAAAATATGATTGTAGACAGTTTGACTGGGCATAAAATTATCACAACTAGCATATTAAAATATAATGTATCCAAACAATTATTATAAACAAAATTTTAAATATTTATTTGTAATTGTAAGTAACAAATGGAGTAACAGTCTCCTGAACAGTTTATTAGTTTATGTGGAACAAAAAACCTCCTCTACAAAACAATATTTAAAAATCCAGAATTAACAATTCATATTTCTTCTCTACAGTATTAAATAAAAATAAAATGAAAATCCCCTTCTCATAAAAAGGCGGGGGAGAATGTATAGAAGGAAGTGGGACTAAGTTTCAGTGAATGGGCATGAAATTTAATCAGAAGCTTTTTTGTTGCTCTGTATTTTCTGCCAGTGCTTTGAGGCCTAGTGAAGAGAACAGAACCAAACATACCCACCCACATGCAAAAACAACAGTGAAAACTTTTTCTAGTGACATTCGCAGCACCACCTAAAGGAACAAATAAATCTTGTTCTTGCTTTGGAGAGTTCAGTTTGTAACCTAGGACTTGCTTGTCCTCAGTGCACAGAAGTTAGAATAATCTGATACTATCCATATACTTTAGAAATGATTTGGAAAATATTTGAACAGCCTGTCTTAAAATATTTTATTCATCATCGTAAAATAAAACATTCTATAATCATTTTTGCTTTTTTTAATTTTTTTTCAGTTTTTCAGGAAAAAACCAAAAAGGCTTTAGAAATTTTTTTTCCTGAGCCTTCACATCTGTAGGTACAGATTGTGTGATATAGAAATAGGTACTTGTATATTATGAGACATCTTTTCTTTTTAAATGTTAACTCCTAGCAGGTTTTTAGGTGCTGTCTCTGAGCTAAAAAGGTGTCTATTGTATATTTTTGTAGGAGCAGTATATTACTTCCAGAATTCAAGAAATTTCTCTTGTTATGCTATTAAGTTAGTTAATGCAAGTCATTTTTGCATTTTAATTCCAGTTATCCTAACTTGAAGTCTGTGCATGAGCTGATCTACAAACGTGGCTATGGAAAGATCAATAAGCAGCGCATTGCTTTGACAGATAACTCTCTGATCAAAAAATGCTTGAGTAAGTACAGGACGTTGTTTTTCAATCTTTGCATCTTAGCAGCATTGTTTTATTGATAGCAGCATTTTTGGGATGAGGATGGCACGATTTTAGTAAGCAGCTATACCGATTAACCTGCTGCATACCTGTGGTGTTCATTTTGAATCTTTTGGCTGTCTTTGGAATTCCATTTATGAGGCTTTTCAATTTAATACTCTTTATTTTCATGATCCAAGCATTTTGCCATGCTCCGTAATGCTTTCATAACTTGTCTACAAGTTATGTTGGAGACATGGAGTAGCTGATTCTTGTAACTTTTGGCTAACATTTTAGTCAAAAGAGACCTGTTTCTAGAGGGCATAAGCTGAAACAAGATTAAGCTAAAGGAGAACTAGAACCATTTATAGGATTTTATGTGTATGTGTTTGTGTGTATTCAATCAGGAAACACGTTTGGCCCTAATGATAGATTATATTGTAGTAGATATAAAAATGTATATACCATAATTTTTTCCCGCAGTTGCTGGGTAGCTCAGTGGTTTAGGAATCTGACTACAAAGATAGAGGTTGGACATTTAGTTCCCCACTGTGCCTCCTTCACAAGTGTTAGACTTGATGATCCATAGTTCTTCCAAGGTCTGCAATGCTACTAAATAGCAATTCTAGCAGATAAAATTTCAGTTCCAGTGCATTAATGGGAGTTTAAGCTATGAATGCTCTTAGGCACTATAAGTAGAAGTAAGTCTGACTTTGCTTACTGCTCAATGGGGGTTTACCCCAAAAAAAAAAAAAAAGATTTCTGTTTAAGTGAAAATCAATATTGAGTCTTATATTTTCTGCTGGTGCTGACATTACTAAGGCAATGGTGCTTGGAGCAATTTGTGTTGAATAAGAAAGGACCTCCTATGGAATCTGATTTGTTTTGCATGTTACAAAGATCAGTACTTTTTTTAAAAAAAATGCTGTGAAAACCCATTACCCATCTCAATATTAACCTATGCCTTTTCCAATTTTCCTTGCATGGGAACTCAGTGCAGGAGGGAAATGACCGTTTCCTATTGGATAGTTTCCTCCAAGCAGGGATTTTGTTGAACTCACTGGTGCTTGATAGATAAAGGGAGGGCATGTTCTTGTTGCAAGGCAGCAGCAGATTGACCTGTTGAGAGATGCTGCTTCCAGCTCCTTGTCTATACGCTCCATCACTGGTGATAATGACTCATAGAAAAATACAGTACACGTACAGCAATTTTCATAAATGGGACAGCTTAAAGTATATTGCTGCATTTCACCTTTATGTAGGCTTATCATGGAACAATTTGACCTACTGAAATACAGTGATACAAATAGCAGGGTAATTTCTGTTAACATTTACAAAGGCTCCCTTTAGCATCTTTGTGAAACACAAGGTTGAACATACCTTTGGAAACGAAGTAAGCACTGAAGTTGTATAGAGGAAAATATTGTATTTCTTTGTCACATTCATTGTTTTTCACTGTATTATCCAGAATCATTCTGTGGTTAATATGAAGGTGAAACTGCAGGATGTGTTGCATACTGTCAAGAAATTGGTACTAGGGAGATCTTAGCTCTCTCTTAATAATCATCACCATGTGCCATCAAGTCATTTCTGACATGGTGACCCTTTCAGGGTTTTCCAGGTAGAGAAAACTCAGAAGTAGTTTACTATACTTTTCTAGTAGGGAGTTGAATTCCCAACCTCTGGCTCTGCAGCCAGGTTACTAAACCACTGGGAAATCTATCCAGCTGGCTCTCTCTTAGCCATTCCATTAAACCATATCAATTTTTCTATTTATGGTTCAGCATTAAAACTTGGCATTAGTATAGAAACTTGTAACTAAAATTATTTAGTGGCAAACAACTGTAAATAAGACTATGTTAGCATAACCTGTCTAGGACCTTATGGAAGATAAAGGGTAGTAGCGGTGTTGATGGTGGGATAATTTTGAGTTAATGGCTGATAAGTTTTCCTCATGTCCTGTAGGGGACACTGGTGCCATGTCTGCAACGGCTTCCTTGGTGCAAGTTCTTGAATGGCTGTTCTGTAGATGGTTTCGTATATAAAATCTCTCAGTGAGACCTAACAGGGCGGTTGTTAGAAGCCGTGAGAATGGTAAAGCACTTTGTGGCTAAAATTTCCCTTTTACATTTCTCTTTTTAAAAGAAAAGTATGGTATCATTTGCATGGAAGATCTGATCCATGAAATTTACACTGTTGGCAAAAACTTCAAAGCAGCAAACAACTTTCTCTGGCCATTCAAGCTGTCTTCACCACGAGGTGGCATGAAGAAGAAAACTACTCACTTTGTAGAAGGCGGTGATGCTGGAAACAGAGAAGACCAAATTAACAGGCTCATAAGGAGGATGAATTAATGGTATGATAGTTTGAAGAACAATGTGTTTTATGATTATTTAAGGAGACATTGCACTTATATGAATCCATAGTGATCATTTCATTTTTATCATGTGCAGAAGAACAGCATCCTGGTAATTTATAGATTCTGATGTGGTGTCAGCATAAGAATTTTAAATTTAACCAATTAAAACATACTCGGGCAGTAACTATCTTGCAACTTGTCCACTAAATTATTGTAGAAGATAACAGCTTTTGTAGTGTACTTTTTAAATTTTCAATGTTATTTTTTTTCTAGGTTCCCAGAAGATGACATCTCTACATATTCTTAATAAAAACCAGAAATTCTGTGCAAATTCATTGTACTGTTCCTTCCTTTATCATAAATTGTCAGTGAAGCTTTCTAAGGCATTAAGTATTGTTTAGGTAGGTACAGTTTAGTAGTGAACTGTGAGGTCTGTGAAAGCTAAAGTTGACTGAGAACACTAATACATCAGAATAAGATTCCCTTTGTCAGAATCCTGTAATGCAAAAATTCACGACTAACTTTTGAACTGTACCTAGTTCAACAGAATATATATTTGATGTGAATGACTGGGTGTTTGAATAATATGGCATGAACAGGAAATATAAAATGTAAGCAGCTTCTACAAAATTAAATTTCATAGATATCTCACAATAAATGTGTAGTTTTATAGCTCTGTATTGATATATGCATCCTTGGTTTCAATAACCGACTACAGTAGGACCCCTGTATCTGTGGGGGATAGGTCCCCCCCCCCCGCACGCAGATACAGAAATTCACGGATAAGAGCTAATGCTCTTATCCATGGTGGCAGTGGTGGGCGAGGAGGGGGTGAACAAACTTCAAAGGGCCATTCCCCCCTCCTGCCCCACAACCACAATTTGCCCCTGCTCTTACTGCCAGGCCACCGAAGAGGCGCCCGGGACATCGGTGGCAGTGGTGGAAGAGGTGCCCACGTGGACCTACGGATGCTTGTGGGCGGCATGGGCGCCTCTTCCAGCGCCACTGCCGAGGTCTCAGGCAGGTGGCCCGGGCACCTCTTCTGCTGCTGAGATCTCAGGCGAGTAGCATGGGTGCTTCTTCCGCCACCACTGCCGAGGTCTCAAGCGAGAGGCATGGGTGCCACTTCCACTGCCACCACTGATGTCCTGGGACCCCAGCAGCCAGTCAGCGGCCTTGTCTCCGAGTCCCCTTTCTCGCCACCGCTGCTTCCTTAAGGAGTGCTTCCAGAAAGGGAAGATAAGGAAGCGGTGGCGGCAAGGAAGGGAACTTGCAGGCAAGGCTGCTGGCTGGCTGTTGGGGTTCTGGCTCCATCACCCTTCATAAGCGCTGCAGTGTTGTGCGGGCAAGGAAGGCTTGCTAGCATGGCGCTACGAGGACAAGAAGGCAGATGGAGCGTGCGTGCATAGAGAGGGCCACGGGGAAGCCCTAAGAGGTAGAAAGCCACGAAGAGGCTCTCCAGGAGCAGGGTGATGGAGACGCCACTTATGGGTCTGCCCAGGGGTGGGGGTAGGGGTAGGGGAGAGAAACCAGGTGAGCTTTGCACGGCACAGCTGGCAGGGTGGCCGCAAGGTAACAGATGCTTTGTGGCTACTTAATTCTTTTTTATATATTTTCTTCCCCAATCTGTGAATAAGTGAATCAGCAGATAAGGGGGTCCTGCTGTATTTAAAATTGGCAAAATTCAAGGAAACTTGATTGCATGAGTTTTCTGGGAGGAGCACCCATGGAGGTACAGTGCTGCTTACATGCCACTTGATTTGAATCATATTCAACCTGCGGCAAGAAGGGGCCTGTTTGACCTGCGCCGCTTGGAGCCCTTGCGCAAGGCCCCAGAATCAGGCGGCAGCTAGGACCCAGCATCGTGGGTCCAGCAGCACTGCCTTCTTCCTCTCCTCCCGGCTTCGGGAGGCCAGCTCTGAGCAGGCAGGGGAGGGAGAGAGAAAAAAAACTGCAGCCTCCCAACTCAGGGATTTGAAATCAAACATTGGGCTGGGTATTTCTTCTCTCCCCCCCCCCCCCCGGCGCAGGCAGGGCTTCCCCAGAAAGAAGCCGCTGAAGCCGACCTGTCCTGGCTCCAGCCAGGACGCGGAAAGGGGGGGAAAGAAGAGCCAGATGGGCAGTGCGCTCCCGTGGAATTGCAGCAAGCTCGGGAGGGAAGTGTTGCAAGGCTCGGAAGAGCAGAGGCACTCGCAACGAGCAGGTGGGGAGGGAAAGGCAAAGGACCGTCGCAAGGTCCAAATCAAGAGAGTTCGCTGCTCTTCCTCCAAAGGTCTTCCCTGGTAGGTCTTTTGTCTGCAAGAATTTTGCATTTTGGAGCATTCCCACCAGCCCCGTCAGGGGTCCTAGTTGCTCTTCAAACAAAACACTAGCCTCTGTGTGTGTGTGTGTGTGTGAGTGAGTGAGTGAGTGAGTGATGGAAAATATGCCCGAGTGAGGGAAAGGCTGTGTGAATGGAAGGGTGGGGGAAGCGACAAACTCCGAGCTCACTTCAACCCGCCCTCCCCATTCCTACACCTCCGGGAGAGGAAGGGCCGTGGGCGCCACAACACGATTGAAAGGCTTGCCCTCCGTCCAGTGGGCAAGGCGAACAGCGGCGAGTAGGGCTACCACCCGTGTGAATGGCACCCCTCTAGCCCAGGATCCCAGTGGCAGCGTTTGCCACATAATACGGCATATGGGGGATATGGTTGAGACGTACAAAATAATGCAGGGCATGAGTCAAGTGGATAGAGGGACACACTTCTCCCTCTCACAAAATACCAAAACTAGGGGACATCTGCTCAAATTGAGGGCTGGGGGAGTGAGGACAAAACAAATTTTTCACCCAGCGTGTGGTTAGTCTGTGGATCAAGCCAAGCTCTTGATTTTTTAAAAAGTTTTAAAATGTGTTAATTTAATAAAAGTTAATTTATTTCATCTACAATGCTGTCTTATTTCTTTTATAGTACAGCATGGATTATTGCTGTCTGGTTAGACAGTCAAATTTGTTTTAAATTGCTGTTTTCAGGGTTCTTTTTCATCTGGAACGGATTAATCCACTTTCTCATTACTTTCCATGGAAAAAGTTCATTTGACTTAAGGCATGTTTGACTTATGTCTAGACCTCTGGAACGGATTAATGACGCAAGTCAATGTTCCACTGTATATGTATATGCAATACATTGCTGAAATGCTAATCTCAGGTCTATACAATTTGTATTTGGTTCAGGCCAAACCAGTGAAATTTGCAAAACTAGCCATTTAACCGTGCAGCAAACTTACTGACCTCAGTGGGTTGCATGCGTATTTGAACCATTTTCCTTCACCCATCACTCCCAAAGTGGTGCAACAAAATATTTTTGCTGTGGGTGGTTGGAGCAGGAAGAATATAAAGTAGTGTTTATACATGCACAATATGCATGTGTAGGCCAAACACACTCCTGGTATGTCTAAGGTTCGTACACTGTATATTTTAGAGCACAACATTAGGGATAGATTGTATTTAAGTGGAATGTATTTTATAATATTACCTTGTGGAATGGTTAATACAGGCTACGAAGACTGGTGTAGAATTGCAGAAACTACTCTCACCAAAACAAGTAATGTATTTTGAATTGCAGTGCTGACACAAAGAAGCAACCAGTGGCTTGTGCATGGAGTACCTGATACACCAAATGCTCCCAGCTGACCAGAAGCTGTGTAGCATTATACATGGTAACAGAGCCACATGTAATGTATCAGGCTACAGAGAGCAATTTGCAGCCTAGCGACTGAATGTAGCCCATTGACTCCAGATGCATCATTAGAATGTCTTCTTTTTTACCTGATGGACTACTAGAGGCGCAAAAGGGTTGTTTAAAAAAGTTAAATCACTTCATTTTTGTGAGAAAAAGAATAGGACCTCTAAAGATCCAGGAAAGACATGCATGGATTTGGACCTATGGAGTTTGCCCACCCGTGCCCTAGCTTGTACAGCAAGTGGAAGGATTCTGCTCGTTGCTGGCTGGCTTCTTTTACTGATATAAGCAGTAGGTCACACACACACACCCAACATGCTTCTGTAAAAGTTCCACATGGACTAGATCAATACTGGAAATATTTGTCCGTTGAACAAGATGTCTTGCAAAACCAATTTTACTGAATCTGCTGTTAATATGTTAAATATTTATATTCTGGAAGCCAATGAGGGGAATTTACAAAAGTGAGCAGCTGGGTTGTTTTGAGACATTTGGATATTACCTGGTTGGGGAAGAAAAAGAAAACATGTTGGAACCAAGTGTTCAGAATGTAAATTTTCCATACACGTCAAATAAACAGTTCTAATTTATTTTATAGTCAGTGGCTGTATTGTGGCAGCTGTGTGGTTTAATACCACTTTATTTGCTTCAAGAGGTATAAAGCTACTGGAGCCATTTTATTTTAAATGCCAACCCAGTTTGGAAAAGCCAGGTTGGGTATGCTAAAGGGTGCGTGTATGGGTACATATGTGCATGCACAAAGCCTTCATCTTGCAAGTCCCTGTCTGTTGCCTTGGATGCCCAAGAGAAGGAGTGGCTGTTGTTTATAAAAGCTCTTTGGAGACTGCCAGGCTCTGCTCTCTGTTCCAGGTTTGGAGGCACTCCCACCTGTATGCCAAGGATGGGTTTGGGTTTATGGTGGCTTGCTTTGCTGCCCAAGACCCAGCACTCCCCTTTCCTTCAGAGCTAAAACAAGGGAAGGAAGGATCTACAAAACTTTTCTGCTTCAGTGTGAAAACTCCCAACACATCTTCAACTCTGTGTACAGTAGAGGCCCTTTGTATCCCACTGAACACATTTGACTCAACTGATTTTAGAAACTAAGCACATTTGGCCTGCTTAAACATACTTCAGTAGGACACTTGTCACAGAAGACGGGATCTTCAAGTAGGTTAGGAAAGAACCCAACTGAAACCTTGAAGTGATGCTACCAATACTTTTGCCCATGACTGATATGAGTCAAGGATGTGGAAAAAAGCAAACAAGCTGGACTTGGGAAGTGCTAATCAGCTGAGAAGGCAGGGGAGGGAAGCAGCAGTACCTGTGTGGCTGCCTTTATGAACTAGTGGAGGAGAAATTTATAGTGTTTAAAGATAATGGGGAGGCTGTTGCTGTATGTCCTTGGGTGATAAAGTTCACCAAGCTTGGTGTGTCAAAACTACTGATCTGTCAAACAATTGTACATGTCCAAAGGGAAATGTCTCCTATAGCCTAAATTTGAAAAACATGAAGCAAATATACTCTTAATGCATTAGCAATAATGAGCTACTGTAGATCAATTCCAAGCTTCCAGTTACACCCCATAGTGGCAGTGGTGTGGATGAAAGATTTAAGTCAAAGCTTGGCACCTATTGAATTGAGGCTATGATACTTTGGGCACACCATAAGAAGAGAAGACTCACTGGAAATGAACAATGCTGGCAAACATTGGAGGCAACAGAATAAGACGAAATCAGGAATTCCATCAATAAGGGAAGTCGTAGCCTTGAGTTTGTAAGTGCTGAACAGGGCTATTGAAAATGACCTTTGTGAGGTCACTAATTATGAGATTGCTGTAAGTTTGAAACAACTTGATGGCAGATAAGATTCACAGTGTGGCTGCTTTACCCAAATATTGCTAATGAATTGTTATTAAAACACAACCTGTTTGCTGAAATCAAACAGATACTGGATTAAGAATTCTGAAGCCAGCATTGAATTTTTCTCTCTGTAACATAACACCCTTTTTCTTCTATGCCTGTTGCTCTTCCATAATCCCACAGCTGCTTTCTGCACATGTGTGATAGGTGTGTAATAGAGATTGTGTCAATAGCTAAGATGTAGAACCAATTCTGCAACTCGAAACATAAGACAAGCAGACTGAAAGCTACAAATATATAAAATGTTTATTAAATAAGATTTCCCTTTTACGTTAAGAGTTTCACTGATTAAAATAGAATCTGTGAAAGGAGGCTGTGTAGGTAGATGAAGGCAAGAAATTATTAACTCAATAAGCAATTGCAGAGGAGCCTGTATTTGCTAGGATGTGGTCTACATCTCCTGTTTTTTGGTCTTCCTGATTTTTCTGCTTTTCTCATGATGAACAGTTTCACATTCCAATGCAGCCAATTCAGAAAGCCGCCGGAGGTACTCAGGAGGAGCTCCCCTGAGAGGATCTGGGAAGCGGTAGCCTAGGAGAACAGCAAAGGACTTGGCTTGATGATGCACCATCACTGTTAGTTTATTTATTGAATTGATTATGCTCTTCTCTTGCAGAGCACCTGAGGGAGCATGATGCAAAACACCACAAAGAAAAAGTGGCACATCACCTAAAATGAAACTTGCAGCAGCGGTGGTAGCGGGGGTGGGGTGGGGGAGCCTTAAAAGGGCTGGGAGAGATGCCAGGATACATTTTTGAAGGAGAATCTTAACCGAGGCAATGTGTAGAAAGCAGGTACCATACTCTGGCCCAAGTACGGAATCAGAATGGTGCTACTATTCAAAAATTGGTTACCAAGCAAATTGACTAACCAACATTTTTAAAGAAAGTAACAGAAATGCAGAGCTCTCAGAGGCGGCCTTAGCTGGGCTATTCACTTCTAGGTGCTCTCAGTAGCAGATCTATGCCGCAGATATGCTGGTACAGAACATTTAATCCAGCATGTTCTGTAACTATCTCAAAGGTTGTGGCAACAACCAGTAGGTTCTTAATGCTCAGACTAAAAACAATTATTTTGCTTGTATGTATTTTTAATCTGTACAGTAGGACCCCAGTATCTGCTGGGGATGGTTCCAAGCCTTCCTGTGGATATTGAAAACAGTGGATAAGAGAGAATGCCAAAATGTCTCCAAAACTGCTGTTTTGTGATAGTAACTTGCTTTACAGCTGCTGTTTTGCAACAGTTGATTGCTTTACAGCTGCTGTTTGTGACGGTAACTTGCTTTATGGCTGCTGTTTTATGACAGTTTGTTTTACAGCTGCTCTTTGTGACAGTAGCTTGCTTTGCAGCTTCTGAATTATTTATTTATTTTTTCCTCTGCCAACCGTGGATAATTGAATCAGTGGATAATGACTCAGTGGATATGGGGGTCCTACTGTACGTACTCCCATGTATATATAAATTACAGCTAATATGCAGTGAAATATATCCTCCCCATGTAAAAACAAATTATGTTGGTTTAAAATAGTTTTGACTCATGAACTTAAATAAATTTGAGAACAATGGGATAACTTATAAATTTATTTTATGCAATCTTAGCTGATTGAAGCAATACATGAACTACAGACATTGATAAACTATGACTTGACTTCATGCAGTATGTATTAAAATAGGTAGAAAGACATTCACAGGAAACCAGTGTAAAAATCTTATCTTAAAAATGCATTCTGCTGATAACATGGTAGGAAATAATTACCAGAGTTGAACTTGGATCCATCTGGAAATGAAATTAAACTGGAATATCTGTTGTGTTTTTTCATCCTATAAACACACAAGAGCACACATGAAACATACCTTGAAGATACCTCAGACAGCCAGAGTCACTAATGTGGTTGTATTAATTAGAGCATATGAATAAAAGGCTAGAAATTCTCAAAACTATAAAGAGAAGAAGATTACAATATTTCGGTCACATAATGCATAAGAAATACAATCTGCTTCAGGCTTTCCTTCAAGGAAAAACAGATGGAAGCATGGCCTAGGGTGTAGAACATCCTGGCTTAAAAATAAGCCAGTGGTTCACAGTGACACATTTTTTCTATTTAGTATAGCTTTGGGGGGGGGGGAAACAGATCATGCTACTCATTACCAATGTTGTATGAGGACATGGCACTTGAAGAAGGCACATGAAACAAGATAATGTACTGCATTTGTTAACCATGTGAGTCGTGTCAATAATCTAGGACCTCATAAAAATATCTTGAACATGTAAAGGGGAGAACACCTTAATTTATTAGTGATGTGCATCTGGTGCAAACATTCATGCATCAAAAACATGAGTTACTGAAGCTCTTGCCATCCAAATTCCTAGTAATACAGCATTAGTGGACAAGTGAGACAGGAGGCTGTCATCATTGGCAAAATAAAATGATTAGACCCTTTTTCTAGATTTAGCATTTCTGAGCAAGAGTGTTAGGAAACGAGCCACTTCCAATAATTTTATTGTGCTAGTCGTATCATTTTCATAAATGTTCTCAGTCAGCAACATTTCACTTGCATACATCCTGATATACAGTGGTACCTTGTATAAAGGAATTAATTCGTTCCAAATGAAATTATGTTAAGCAAATTTTCCTTTATACAAATTCCCATAGGAATGCATTGAAAGCAGAGTAATCCAATTTTTATGTTGTACGGATTTTCCCCATAGGCAATTATGTTAAGCAAATTTCCCCTATCTCTGGAATTTTTTATGTTGTACAAATTTTCTGTTATACAAGCTGTCTGTTATACAAGGTACCACTGTATAATGAAAAAGCTAATATTGCAGCTAAGTCCTACAAATTACTTCCTAGGCACTAAGTCTCACTCACAGGAACTGAATGAAGTGTGTAAAAGACTGAAACCTAGAGATCATTATTTGGAGCTAAATAAACGACAGGCCCCAATCCTGTTTTATGAACCAGATTTGTTCTATAGACATCCTATTGATTCAGTGGACCTACTCTAGGTGGGATCAACAATCAGAATAATGGTTGTGTACAGTTCAAGCAAGAAATATTGATTACAACTGATCAAACCCAGTGCACTACATTCCAGAAGTCTGCCCAGTTACAATTATGGCCCAATATCCTACTGCTAGTCCCAACCCACTAAAATACCTGCTAAGTGGTAAATCAATGGTAAATCCCATGATGTCACTGGCTCTGTTCTATTCTATTCTGTTCTGTTCTAGCAATAGGATACTGACCAATGAAGTTTTAAAAATTAACTCAACCTCCGCATCTCCATTGCCCACAGAATTCCAAAAGACCTCTCTAAAGAGGTAGGTCCTCAGTTGCTGGCTGGATGAAATAAGGGAAGGGGGCCAATCAAACCTGAGGATGGAAACTCCAGAAGTTGGGAGCAGCAATAAAAAGCCCCCTCAATGCCTTCTTGAAAGGGGGCTTTGACCAAGATAGTCCTATGCTGCCTCAAAGGACCATTGAATTTCTAAAGGCACAATCCTATTTGACTGAACTATGTGCACACAGTGATCCACTGTAGGAGTGATTCAACTCTTACTAGGCTTGCATAGGGAGGGTATCCAGTAGAGTGGTGCCTTGGTTTAAGTAAGTAATGTGTTCTCTGAGACGTTTGTATTCTGAAAAAATTGTAAACTGAAGTGCGGTTTCCCATTGTCAATTGGGACATTTGAGTTTTCAATGTGGGTAGAGAAAACCAATTCCAGAGGTCAGAAAAAGTCTTTTATATGTTCAAGACTCTTTATAAAGTGCACTTTAAAAGCATGCACAGAAGAAACACCCCCACGATGCAGAACACACAGGCACAGAAATGATGAAACTCAGTTCACACACACACACACACACACACACACACACACACACACACACACACAATGGAAAGGAATACAATGCAATGCAGAACGCCCAGTAAAAGGCACGGAAGCATTGAAACTCAGCTCCCTACCTCAGAGTGATCAGATTATCCACTTGGCCTTGAGCTACATGGCAAGAGCCAATTTTAGTTACTGCATTTAGTTAGCCTGAAAATAGGGAGGCGCTGCGTTTTGAAGCATGCATTTAAGAGCTTCATGCTGCAGTGGTTAAATGTCTGTACTGCAGCTAAAATTGTGCTAATGACCTGGGGTTCAATCCCAGGTAGTTGGCTCATGCTTGACTCAGCCTTCTATTCTTCCGAGGAGGACGGTAAAATGAGTACCTAGCTTAATGGGGTGGGGGTGGGGACAGTGTGAAGCCTGCATAAATAAATTGTAAACTGCCCAGAGAGTGCTTGAAGTGCTATGGGGTGGTATATAAGCAGAACATTTTGCTTTGCTCTTACATGATCGGTTAGGTTACATGTCAGAGCACACCGCCAATATTATTTTCTTTTCTCCCCCCGCCCCCGGTGTTTCTTTTGTAACCTGAAAATTATGTAACCCAGGGTGTTTGTAACCCAGGGTACCACTGTACTTCTTTATGCAAGCAGAAGTCCTGGTCCTCCCAATTTGAACTTGTCCAACTGCAGGCCTGAGATCAAGAGGAGTTTTGCAGACAGAGCCTGCTTTCCCCAGTACAGCTCAGTGGGATTCTGCCTGATAAAATTAAATGTCACTGGCTTGTTGAAGTCAAGCAGGCATTCAGATGGGGAAATGTTAAGGGTGATTATGTATGCCCATGGAAGAGAGGTAGGATGCAACTGAATAGATGAGGGACACTCAACTAGTGCCACCTAAGTTGATTTCTGCTTAAGCAGTGTGGTTTGCTCTCCCCTGCTCACTCCAAAGTCCACTATGAGCAGTTGCCCTGCCCTCTAAAGCAGAAAAGTGGAGCCCATTCTATTGGAGGTAACCATTATGGCTGCCAGATGGACACAACTGGATACAACTCTAATAAGTCACTTTTCCTTGTTAGTCATATAACCATGTTTTTAGAATATTTTTAATAGGGAAGTCTAGTGCAAAACATCACTGGTTTATTGCTATAATAGCTGGCACTACTTCTTTTGTAAAGGGTTTATAACTGCCTTACCTCACGGCACCTATCTCTCCTGCTCCACCGTGCACCCCTGATGTCTTCAAAGGTTCTGGTTTCCATGGATAGGTGCCTTTCTTATTTCTATCTCCCATGGCTGTTTCCCCTCTAGAGAAAGAAGAAGATGGTGATGAAACATTTCCAAAATATCAGGCTTTACAGGGATGCAAATAAACATGACACAACTTCACTTTCTTATTGTGCTGTGAGGAAGCCTCTTATGGCTCAGGATAGCCACAAAAAGGTGTCATCCATACCATCTTTAGTTTCTTGTAGTTTCCTCATCCCTGGCACTGTGTGCGCCTACTTCTAGCTATAATCTATTTACTGTGAACATCCACAGAATTATGCTTCTCTTTTTGATAGAGCTTTTTAACACTTAATGAGTTAGAAGAATTACAAGCAATGGAATGAACCCGTTAGCTTAAATTGGGCAGATCTGACGGCATCTATAACAATTCTCAATTAAGATGTCAAGGATTAACTGCGATAATTGCCACTGGCCTAGTCCCAATAGACATGTGCAAACCTTATACAACCCGTCTTAGTAGCCACACATTAGAGATAAGTTTTGATTAATCAATGCTTAGTGTTTAGGAATACAGCTTTGAATCCATATCAAGGGGTAAAATTATCATATTTTAAATTTAACTGCCTTGAAAAACAAAAGTGAAGGCTTACCTGCTCTTGTATAAGCTTCCAAAACTAAAATATGATGAGGCAGATGAATACATGCATAAAGGTGGCAATCCAGGGTCATCACTACTGTAAGAACTAAAATAATAATAGAGTTGAAGATAAAGAATTTGAAAAAGTCACACAATTCAGAGACCCGGCCATTGAAATACTGTATCGTCCTTGGAAGAAGCACATTTCTGTGGTCCCCATCATCGTTGGGGCTTTGGAAACAATATCCATATTAATGGATTTGGGCATGAAGGGATCACTCCTAGTGAACTCTGTTCAAATGAGTCTGCTGAAAGCTATGTGTATAGCACTACAGACCAGCATTATTATTTTTAAAGAATTTCTGTTTCGGCTTGCCAATTTTGGCTTTGCTCTGTACCTGTTACTATGAAATCTAGATTTATTTATTATATTTATTTATTTATTTATTGTCTGAAACTCTGCTGGGATAAATTTATGTCACACAAGCTGGGTGACATCCTCATCCAGTGACAGACACTTTTAACTGAATTAAATCTAAAACATCCTATTCCTTGCTTCAGGCTCTGAGGGTCCCTTGAGATCCTCTGTGCCCTTGGAAAGACTTTAAGACTTTGGGATGAGAAAGATGAGGAGAGCCTTCAATACTGGAATTAAGTTAAAAATATCTATGACATAATCGAGCTTGAGCAGTGTGAATTTATGCCAACAGATTTGCAGCCATTAAATCAATGTTAGTGATATAACTGAATTAACTGATAAATTTTGTAACAGACTGTACCCCCCCCCCCAAGATGTTATGTGTTTTTGAAAGAATAAGGGTGTGGTCAGGCAGGCATTTAACCTGCTGTTTGGTCTACTGGCTGGATAACTCAGTGGTTTAGGAATCTGGCTAAAGAGAATGGGAGTTCAATCCCCTATTTTAATCATAATGTAAGCCATGTTTGCTTTTATGAATTTTACAACAGATGTTATAATGCTTGATAGTATACAAAATGTAGCTTAAAATGTTACACAGCAATCTCTCTGTATGCAACGAAGTCATGCTCATGTTCACAAAGCAACTTGAACATTTACGACCCTTTCACATGCACAATCCACTACACTCTGTAAAGAGGCTATCATACTCAAGGTATGATAGCCTCGTGTTACGAAAAACTTGAGTTATGAAAGAAGCTGAAGGCACCACAGCAGGGTGAGGCTTATCCCTGCTATGGTGCCTTTGAAACCGTGCATTCCTATGGGAAACTGGGATACAATTTGTTTTGCAATACGAAGCATCCCAAGGAACGAATTAATTTCGTATCTTGAGGTACCACTGTCATTGCATTGCAAAAGGATGGAAGCTAATAAATGGCAACTTCCTATGGCTATCACATTCTTTAGTAGCTGTAGGTTAAAGCCGAATAACACTGCATGGACTGTCATACACAGTTTTAAACAGACACCACCATTTTATTTATTCACTCACTGCACTTTTTATGCCTCTCTTCTTCCATTTGAAAGCACACAGGATAGCTCACAATATTGTTAAAAGAAACAGGAGTTAAATAACTACAGAAAGTATTAAAATATTAAACATTCAAACACACATCTAAAAATAGCCAACAGTGTCTACATGAGAAAGGACTTACACACACAAAAAGTAGCCCTAGTAGTGCTTTGTCTGTTGAAATAGATAGAATGTGGCTCTTTTCCTTTAACAGGACATTACTGATATAGCAGTCTTGTGGTTCCAACTATGGCTATACAATTCGTCCTTAATTCATCATTTTGAAGATTCAGATTTAGGTCTAATCTGATTGGGACCTGATCTAATTCACAACTGAATACAAATCAACATTTAGAAATCCAGGTCTTCATATTTCCCATTGATTTGCACGGGGAAACTGAATTGGCTGCAGCTTTTGTTTTGTTTTGCATTTTTACTGATACACTTGAACTTTGAAACCAAGACCTATCAATGAATAAGGTCCAGCTCTCTGCCTTCCCTTTCCTATTGCTCCTGGCATATACCTCATATGTTGCTATTTTGCACTACAAAAATAACATGCATAATCATATAAGAACACTGACTATGATAGCATACCTGTTTGGAAATGAATTAGCAGCACCTTGTGCAATCTGTTTAACAGGAGTGGGGGCTGCTATTGATGAATATTGCTCAGATCCCTGAGTAAGACTTGGCATTGCAGCGTTTTCTTCAGAGTTTCTCAAGCCATATGCACATGTATATTCTGCTTTGAAAGGTGATTTGAAGAAAGTTACATGGGACATCACGCCTAAACTTCAAATACTTTATCTATAGCTGTCATCTTAATGATACAGGTAGTTGCTTACAAGGTCTCTAAACTAAAGGGTCATTCTCTGAAATCATACTTATAAACATGTACTCATGCTGCCATGAATACAATTCCGCAGACAAAATCAAACCAAACACTTGGCTTCTTCCTTTCAAAACTGCAGCAGAAAGAAATTTGTTGAATAATACCTACAATGTAGACATTCTGAGCCTTATAATGGGCCCACTGCTAGCAGTTTACACCACGACAACAGCTTCCTTTGGCCCTCAGTTGCTTCCTATGCAGCTCCTGAACCTTGTGGGGGGCCAACTACTTCTTCTGAAAGGAAAACTGCTGTTTCTTGTCCTCTGAAATTGCTAATTAGCTGCAGCTAGTAATGGCAAGAAAGCAATGATTTCAGTGGAGGCTGCTTTGATGATATATCTGTACTTGAAAGGCAGAGAAGGGAAGAGTTCAAGCAAGCAAAAGTGTGTCCATCTGTCTGTCCAAGGTAAGAAGCACATGCAAGGCTCACGAACAACGTTCACCACTCGGGATCTCAGAGGGCTGCCACAGCTCCCCAACAAATTTCTTAATTTAAAAACAAATGTTTTGGAATGAAATAGCCAACTGTATCCCCTATGACAGTGTTGGTGAACCTATGGCATGGGTGCCAAAGGTGGCACTCAGAGCCCTTTTTGTGGGCACCCAACATCGCCCCTTAACAGTCACCTGTATTCAGGTTAAATTGCTGTATTGGCATTTTGTGAAAAATTAGTAGGTTTTGAATCACAGTTTGGGCACATGGTCTCTAAAAGGTTTGCCATCACTGCTCTAAGAGATCCAGTCAACCTGTTCATGCATTACTTTCCCCATATCTTATTTAGGTTCACAGATATGTATTTATTTATTTAGAATGCTGGAAGTGATGGGAAGGTCACTTCTGATTTGGAAAAGAGGCTTCTACTCTACATAAGGTTTACCCACTGAGAATGCTCCAAACCAAACCGATCTGAAGCTTTTTTTAAAAAAGAGGGGGAGACAGAGTTCTAAGGGGCTCTGCTCTGGCTATACCTATAGAAAGAGAATTATGTGTTGACAAGATTGGGTATTAATATATTAGTCCTTACAAAGCCTGTTACTGATTTTGAACACCTGGTCAGTAATTCATCTGAATCTAAAGAAAATAAGTCCTGGATATCCCAATTACATTTCATCCCAAATCCCAGGATGACCTTTGTAGGTCACCTGGCTTCCTGCTGATATCAAAAGTGAGGGGAACCAGAAAGGGTCATCTAGGAAAATACATAGGATCCAAATAGTTACCCCTACCTCCAACCCAGAAAACGCACTAAGAAGGAAAATGGTGTTTGCAGTGAAGGCCATTGGGAGGTGCGGAAATATAAGGCAATACAAAGTCTGTGACATTTTCCAAGTATCAGCTGGATCTTTTGTTAAATGTTTACCCACTTGAAAGAATTTGAGGAGACAGGAATCAAAACGGAAGGTTTTATAAAGATAACATTGAATTCTTTTGGTTTCATCAGAATAGGACCACGGACAAATATGTACGTAACTGGGATATGTCAAACTGCTATTCCCACACAGAGTAACCTCACTAAATCATAAATCGATAAATACATAGATCCTATTAGTAAGAGTTTACTCTGGCTGAGAATACCAACTAGATTTAGGATGATATTTTACAGTGTCTTTTATTACATGATTTTACACTCAGTTTGGAATATGATAAATTGAAATAGTTTACTTTGTTTTATCCTTTTTGTTCTTAACACTGCATTCTTCCAACTGTCCTCAAACAGGCGAGTTCCAAATGATTTTCCTGAGATGACGGTATCCGAAAATCTTTGGTCACATGTTAGGATTGGCAATTTTTGTTCTTTCAGTGGCTGAGAAGGGAGACACTTGCTATTTCCAACATCAAAACAAAAGCACACAGAGGAAGCATACAATCATTAATTAGTAACTGCTTTTCACTTAGTCTCAGGCATAGACGTTTCTCTGGTACTAACAGGATCCATCAAGAAAAATTACTTGTTGGAATACAGAAAATGTATGTAGGATATACTGTAAAATATTTTTTTTAAAAAGTGGTTGTTGGCATTCCTAAGCTTCCAGAAAATTTTAATCATAATCCTCTTGGGTAAGATCAGCCTACGTAATGAGAATGATGACAGCAGCAGCAAATTGCCACTGATTGAATGCACCCACTTCAGGGTGCACACAATTTCACTGCATTGCATATAAATCAATTGCACACCTAGATTGCAAAATGAAGCCTTTGATCAGCAGCAATTTAAACTTTAATGTATCTGAGACAATGCTGAAAAACTTCAGAAGGATAATGAAACGAACTCCAAAGCTGTTTAGATCTAAGGAAACAATGGCATAGAGGGGCATTTCTTCCATCCCTAAGCATCTGTGTCTATCACCAGCAAAGAAAAAAGGATCACAGGCTGTTTCAGCCCTATGACAGATTTACAATAGAAAAAGACTCAAGGCAGCTGCTTATAACTATTGTTCTCTGTCTTTCTTGATGCAAGTTATGAGGGTGGGGGGAGGAGGACAAAATAACACTTACTATTCATACAATCTTGAGCTAAATCCAATGTGTTGCTTGAATCCTGGGACTTCTTTCCCTACTGGGAGCTGCAAACAGGTCCTAGGAGTATGTCCTCTGGAGCTTTTCGGGCAGGGGGAAGGGTACTTTAGGGTACTTTAGAGAAGTAGAGATTGTCTTCTCCCATCACCTATGCTGAATTTCTCTACTGCAGGCATGTCCAAAGTCAGGCCCGGGGGCCAAATGCGGCCCATTTTCAAATTTTGAGTGGCCCGCGGCCTCTTCTCCCTGCAGGCTCAGCCTGTCATGCATCCTCGCCAGCTGGCCCCTCCCCATACTGGATGGAGGCATTAGCTTGCAGTTTTATGGTTTGCCTGCCCTCCCTGCCTCTGCCCACCACCACCCAGCCACCTTCCCAACCGACCCCCCACCGCTCCATTGCTACAGCGTCCTCCCTGCCTCCTTCCATGTTATTGAGACTTGTCCAAAGTCCAGCCCGAGGGCCAAATGCGGCTGAATGGTCAGCCGACACACATTTTCACCTTACCAAATCTGGCCCTTCTTGCAAAAAGTTTGGACACCCCTGCTCTACTGCATGAAAAGCATCCAGTGTTGGATACAGTACCTTGTCAATATGTAGTTCCCCATTTACAAAGAGGTTAGATTGGCCCACAAAATACTGTAGAGCTATAGAAGAATGGCCAAGCTTCCTTGAAACCAAGTTAGACAAACCAAAACAAATTTAAAAACATATACTATGGCAGAAGTAACATTGCTGTATTATTTTGATACTTCTTTCACTTTTATTTACTATTATTCTTATTTCCTTTCACTTTGTTATCAAGCACCATATTGAAACACTTACTGTACCTCTCTGGAATACACACAATCTCTGGAAGCTTGCCATCAAGCGTCTGAGAATCTGCAACAAACAAAGTAGTAATAGTTCACACAGATCCATTTATTCCATTTTCTCATGAAAGTTTACATTACCAGGTTCAGCATTTGCATCAAAAGAATGAAACATGTATTTTATATTGAATGAAAGTTCTACTTTAGCCCATAATTCTTGCCTGTTTGGGTGGTCTTCCTAGGACAGCAGATTGGTGAACTGTGGATCTTAATGAATGTTCCTCTTAATGTTCTAATTCTATAATGATACAATTCATCATTTGGTACAGAGGTTGACTATGAATAAAAAGGTTTTCTCATGAGAAAGATGGAGTTTTCATTTTTTAAAACAGTCTGTGGAAATCGGATGCGTAACTGACATACGTGTCTGACTGTATATACATATAAATATATAGATCCATGTATAAGTAATACTGCCCCATCATATTTTTATAAAAACAGCAGAGTTTGATCATGTGTGTGTTTGTCATGAGAGATATTCAAAATAGTAAGATGTAGAAACTCATGATTTTTCAGGTACTGAAAAACTGAAGTACATATGTTGCCCTCAAATACTCCTACAGTCTGTCCAGTTAGTACTTGCAGCCTTCTCTCAACTTGCCACAGAGTGCATCTGAACTCTATCAAACAAATACCAGCAGGCTGCAGATGGTTAGACTGCTTGGAGTGGGATAATATTTTACCATATTTTCAAATACTGTGTTTTCCCGTCTGTAAGATGCTCCCGCTTATAAGACAACCTCAACTTTTCCATCCCCAAAACTACACTTTTGCAACCATGCAGTTCTCTCTTCAGCTTACTTCCATGTATAAGACTACCCTCCATTTTTAGTCTAATAATTTTAGACATATAGATAGATAGATAGATAGATAGATAGATAGATAGATAGATAGATAGATAGATAGATAGATAGATAGATAGATAGATAGATAGATAGATAGATAGCATCTTTGCAACATCACTGATTCTTGAATTTCAGGAAGCCAATTGTTTTTGTTGTCGTTCCGCCTGTCTCAACACATCTTACTCCTGCTGTCCTTTTTCAAACGAGTCAACTTCTTTTAGGTCTTCTCACAATCATGAAATCTTTTACTTTTAAAGTGGAAACTCGAGCGACTCTTTTGCTTCCACCGCGCGCAGGAGGGATTGAAGGAGAGGCTCGGGAGAGGTTTACCCTTGCCATCGTTCCTATTTGATAGTAGTAACTACTGTACATGCAAGACTCTTGTAGAGTCTTTCACCGGAGGAAGCCTCGTTTGGTTCGACGCAACTGCCTTCTTAGGACTCCAGTCGACGCTGGCAGGAGCAGGTTCTTCCTAGAGCTCCATTAACCCCTTACCACAGGAGTTCCCAACCTTGGACTGCAATTCCCAGAAGCCTTTGCCGCCAGTTGTACGGGCCGGGTTGTCTGGGAGTTGCAGTCCACACACAAGCTTTTTTTTAACAACATCCTCGTAAGGTAGATCGCTCCGGACTCTAAGCACTCTTTTACTGCTGCCCCCCCCTCCGGAGGTGGGGCAGCGGCACGCCCTGACCTCACCACCACTTCCCCTTCGTCCCTGTCATTGCAAAGAAAAGACGCCATGGGGCAGCCCTGCCCACCCCCGCCCCGGTTTGTCCCACAGTGGCACCCCCCCGTGCCACCTTCTGCCGGCGCCCCCACGCACCCCCTTGCTCCGGGCGGCTGCGCGGCTGGCTCGTGCTCATAGCGGCCCTCCCGCCCTGCTCGCTCGGGGAAAGGCACCACAAGGACGATCAGCAGCAGCGGCGGCCCGAGAGTCGGGCCTTTCGCCTAGTCGGTAGCGCTGGCGGAGGTGGGAGCCCCTCCGGGCGCTCATGGCCCTGTGCGGGAGCCGGCGCCCGAGAGCGTAGCGCCAGCCGCAGTAGCATCCCAGCGCCCCGCCAGTCTTTGCTGTTGCTGCTGCTGCTGCTGCTGCTGCGATTGCTGTTGCAACGCCGGCCCGGGACAGGCAGGCAGGCAGAGAACCCGGGCTGTCTCGGTTGCTAAGCAACCGGGAGAGCCGCAATAAAGAGGCGCGAGCCGGCCCGGCCGACCGGGCTAGCAACCAACGCGTGGGCTAGTGAGATCATTCCCTTGCTTGTCCTGGGCAGAGCTCTGCAGCGTGGAACGGGGGTTCACCCTTGGGTCTGTGTCACGCCGCCTTTCAGCTCGGAAAGTCGTGTCTCCTGGAGGAGACCCTATGGGGCTGAAACAGCCTCCTCAAGCGGTACCATTTGAAGTGGGCATCAAGAAAGGACCAAAGCCAGTGTAAAGCTGGAGCCCTTATTATCCCCAATATACCTGCCCAGGAGAGTGTAAGGTCAATTGTATCAAAAACCACTGAGACATCCAAGAGAACCAACAAGGTTACACTCCCCTGGTTGGCTTTCCATAATGAGTTATCAAGCAGGGCAACCAGAACTGTATCAGTCTCTTGACACAGCCAAAACTGCAACTGAAACGGATCAAGACTGCTGGTGTCCTCCAAGGGCACCTGCAGGTATATAGCACAGCTTGGGAATAACTATTTACAAATTACATAGTTATTTGCAACAATTTATTTTTATGGATAAGGCAAGGAGTATAAGCTCTCAGTAACATAGTAGAACAAATAGTTAAAATGTTACATTATAACAAATTAAGTTTTCTAGTTACCTTAAAGGGCCTTCTTAAGACATTTTTACAGGCAGTTTGATGTTAATTTTTCAGGTGTTATGCCACTCTTTCATCAGACTAAAGAGGCAAAGCATGCTTACTTTGTTTTGGGGAGACAGCAGAAATAGCTGCCCTGCAATGAAGAATCTGGAACGTTGTATGCAGAAAAATTGGCTAGATGATGAACAGTGTTAATAGTGAAAATATTTTTCTATCCTAAAGATCAGTCATGAGTATGTGCTTGTGATTCTTCAATTTGAAAAGCAGTGTCACAAGCACAAAAGTACACTCTTTTGACCCAGAGGTGAAAAGATTAGAGAAAAGGAAACTAATTTGATACACACTCTAAAATACAACAGCTTCATTGATGGCAACCACTTATGTGATAGGAGACGCAGCATACTAGATTCTCAGTTAATCAACAGGTGATACTCTAGAATCCTGGGGTCAGTAACACAGAAACAAATAGTGTACACTGATGGGCATTTTTTCCCTGCAGTGTTGAGCAATTAAGGGTTCAACTAAGGTTGATGGTGTAGGAAAGACAAACTGTTACAAACATTCATAGTGTATACTGAAATGCAAATTAAAATTTTGAAAAATAGTATTTTCAGCGTGCTTCTACTCCATCCGGTGGTCAAGCTGAGGAAAAATTAGTAGGCTATGTAAATTTCCAGCCATTTGTAAAATTATTAGCAAAGTACTATTTGTAATGCTTTCTAAAAGTTAGATCAGGCATGTCTAAACTTTGGCCTTCCAGATGTTTTGGACCACAACTCCCAGTATTCCAAGCCTGTATTTCCAATGGCAAAGGACTGTGGGAGTTGTGGTCCAAAATATCTGGAGGGCCGAAGTTTGGCCATGCCTGAGTTAGATATTTTACCAACCGGAGAAGCAGAGACTCCAAGAATATTGACTGTTATGTGTTTATAGATTATAGCTATATTGGACATCCTATATTTTCCATCCTATTTACTAGCACCAATTATTTTCTGGCATCTGCTTCATCTGCCTTCTGAACTTCAGTGACAGTTCAAAGAGTACTTTCATACATCGGTATTGGAAAGTACCTTCCCTGATGATAGTGTTACAAACAAAAAACAAAAAAAACACCTTCTTAAGACAAGAGAGAGTCCTGAAGTACTTTCTATCAAGAGTAATAACTATCAATATTTGTGCCACCATAGTATGTTATGGAAGCCTTGTGCTATGCCAGCAATTTAAAAAATATTAATGTTATTGCTTTCCCTAACCTCCTGCCCTTCAAATATTCTGGAAGCCCCAGCATCACAGCAATTGATACATAGGTGTCCATGAGAATATTTCTGAGATAACAGTAAGCTGCACAATGGCATGTGGTTGTCATTTACAGGCGTAACTGTAGAATGTCCATGCATTAACTTTGTATACTTAGGTCCTTAGAATCATGTTCCAGTTCATTCAGAAGCCTAGTATTAGCAGAAAATATTGGGAATTACCAGAACAGTGTCTACTCAGACTGCAGAAGATGCATCATAACCTAATTACACACAACTCTAACACAATGCAGCATCTTAAGGATTTATTATTTATTTACCACTGATGTGGCTAAGTAGTTCAGTGATTTAAGTACCTTGCTGTGAGCCTGAGGTGAGCAACTCAGTTCCTCATCATATCTCCTGTGAATAGATCCACCCTATGTGGCCTTGAGAAAGCTGCACAGCCCCCCCCCCCCGCCGAAGAAGGGAATGGTATATTCAATACCCAGAAAATTCTGGAAACGGTTGCCGTACATTGTGCATTTATTTATTTATTTAATTGTTATGTAGTGGGTTCAGACATGACAACTTACGTCAGCATAGCTTTTTTTCCAAAGATGACATAACTAACACAGAACACACATTCCATAAATAATACATAACTCCATCCCCCCAATCAGCCCATCTTGGCATCACCTCATTACAAGGTCCCTGTCTCCTGTTGCTCTCTGAAACCTCCTTTTAAAGTGCCCAATTCACTACAATTTATTTATTTATTTATTTATTTGAAATATTTTATCCAGCCTTTCTCCTTGGAAAAGGGCCCAAGGTGGCTTACAATACTGAGAGACAACATACAGCTCAGAACATTTAAGACATATTCAAGTTTAAGAACGGGGAATTAGAACAGTCATCTTACAACATTAAAAGGCAAAAACAACTTTGGTCCCCAAAGGGGACACACGGAGGCTCACACAGCTAAAACTGACAGCTAAGCTGTTAATACTTAACAGTTTTAAAATGTTATATTAAAAATAATTCAACACACTATATATTATATATTTTATGAGGTTCCTGTCCTCATCATAATAGGTAAAATGGGGAGGGGAAATGTGGGAAGACAATGCATCTCTGTGCACTGATTCCTCCCAGATACACATTGGAAAACAACTAAAAAAATCAATGAGAAAGAAAGAATGAAAGACAGAAAGAAAAATTGTGTCTTACTTAGATGCTTTTTATTAGATGTCATATGTTTAATTTTTCTTAAAAATTGCTGACGTATATAATTCTGGATTTATCTTCTGTAAGACCCTTTCTTTGTTGACTTTCGGTTTGTGGTTTCATAAACATTTATGATAACAAAATTGTCCAAAATAGAATCCATTAAAATGAGTATTTTCCTTACTTTTTATTTTTCATTAAATAACTTAAATTTTCTGGTCAAGGACCAGGCTGGCTTAATAGTTCTTTTTAATATTGCACAGAATTAAAATAAAATGTAAGCAAATGTTGCATTTCCCATAGATTAAGAGATAAACCTAGCATATCAAAATGAAAAAGAAGTCAATAAAACCAGATTCTGGCTTGTGTGTGTGTGTGTGTGTGTGTGTGTGTGTGTGTGTGTGTGTGTGTTGTATGTGTTAGCTAGGTGTTTTGTTAGGCTATAGAGACCTGAACCTAACACCTCTGGAAGGCTTAACTGTGTAAAAGAAAACAACACCTCATGGAACTGCAGATCCTGCTGTCTCTAAATATAGTTCTATGAGTCGGGCCCCTGGCTGTGGAACCAGAGTTTGCAAGTTCAATTCCACACTGTACTTCTGGGTCATGAATCACTCTGTGTGGCCCTGGGCAAATTATACAGTCCCGGAGTACATCAGAAGAAGGGAACGCTATGCTATGTCTGAATAGTTTACACCCAGAGTAGGGTCATTGTAAGTTGGCATCAACTTGACAACACACTAATATTCTGCTAAAACAGGACTGCAATTGAACGTGAAGAAGACCAAAATCATGGCTACAGAAGAACCACGCAACTTTAATGTTGATAATGAAGAAATTGAAATTAAGGTTTTGTATTATATACTTGGTTCAATCATCAATCCAAATAGAGACTGTAGGTAAGAGATCATAAGGAGACTAAAGCTCACAAGGGCAGGGGTAAAGAAATTAATGCAAAGATTTATCACTAGAGACCTAGATCAAGATCACCAGCACTATGGTATTCTCAGTCACTGTATATGGGCATGCAAGATGGACAATAAAGAAAGCCGACATGAAAAATAAAATAAAATATGGTGCCAGAGGAGAGCTGGAAAGGGAACAAATGGGTCCTAAGGCAAATCAAGTCTGAACTATCTCTGGAAGCAAAAATGATGAAACTGAGCCCATAATTTGGGCACATTATGAAAGGACAAGATTCATTGGAAAAGACAGCCATGCTGGAAAGAGATTAACTCCCTAAAGGATAGCACAGGCCTGTATTTGCAAGAACTCAGCAAGTCTGTTGAGGCCCAGACATTTTGGAATCGCTCATTCATAAGGACACCATGTTAGAGGTGACTTGAATGTGCATTAGAACAAGAAGAATTAGATATAGCTAGAGTAAGTATAAATATAATGGAGGCAAGTAGAAATAAATGAATTTTAAAAAACCATGACAGGTTTATTTCTATCCAGATCCTGTTCCATTGTTTCAAACAAACAGGAGTATGGTTGCCATCTGCAGGAAAAATAAGCTGGAAGTGTTTCACTTGTCTTTTGTTTTTGGACCAACTGGAGAAAAGTAAAGGATAAAATCTATTTTTCAAAGTCGTAAACTTTCAGTGAACAAATAGCTGTTACACGGGATTTTGCTGTCTCCAAATGCTGGGCTGTCATATGTCCCCCTAGCTGCTGCTTCTGTAGAACACTGCAGTATTTCTGCCACTGAAATACTTGCCTTCCCCAATTTTGTAATATGACTGTGATACAAGCCTAAGGTCATTTTGGTATTCCTGGTGGACCCTTTCTTCTGTGGACGAACAGATACAATAAAACTTGGTTGATGTAACTAGATTTGTCAACACCATTCGGGTTATCTAGGAATCCACCAGGATGAAAAGTCACTGATATATGACATACTGCTTCTGCAGTTGGGAGAAGTGCACCATTACAAGGAAAAGGTTGTCTGTTCTAATAGGAGCTTGCTTCCATTTGCACTGAGCAAATTATGTTGCTTTTGGTTTAGTCAAGTGGGAAATAATGGCTATTAATGCTGCAACCACAACAGTTGTGAAGATTTGTGAATCTGGATGAATAATGATGTAATCATTAATGTGGAACCTAATCCTAAAAGGCACCTTATTTTATTCCAGCGGTTAGAAGTAGTCTGTCATAATAATTACTTATACCTATTTCCCCCACCACCACCTCCTTGGGCAAGGATGCATTTCTGACTACTTTGCACAAGTAGTTTCACAATGGTCAGACTGCACCACCAGTTTGTATGGGCAGGCTGACCAGATGATTGGGGAAAATCCGACACTAAACACAACTCAGTTCTCCATGACCCATCTCCAGGTGTACCTCCTTAACATACAGAAGAATTGGAAACTATGCACATAAACTTGGTTGCATCTATATTGTGTCTCAGAAACATCTGAGCCCTGTCCAACAAGATGCAGTTCTACAGTGAGAAAAGTAAGGTCCTGCACTTAGGCAAGAGAAATCAGATGCACAAGTACAGGATAGGTGGTACCTGGCTCAACAGTAGTACCTGTGAGAGGGATTTAGGTGTCCTGGTGGACCACCACCTCAGAATGAGGCAGCAGTGTGCTGCAGCTGCCAAAAATTAAATTAAATTAAATTAAATTTAAAAAAGCCCCCCCACCCCCCGCCAAACGAGCAAAGTCCTAGGCTGCATCAAGAGAGGGATAGCATCAAGATCACGGGAAGTGATAGAACCACTCTATACTGGCCTAGTGAGGACACATTTGGAATACAGTGTCCAGTTCTGGTCACCACAATACAAACAAGACACAGGGGCCCTAGAAAAAAAGTGCAGAAAAGAGCAACAAAGATGATAAAGGGACTGAAGGCTAAATCATATGAAGAACAATGAAAAGAACTGGGCACGTTTAGCCTGACAAAGGGCGCTTTTACACGACCCCTAAGATCCGCTGGTAACTTTAATTCGGCCTAGAGATCTTAGGGGTTTGTCGCTCTTCGTGCATTCCCACCCCTCCGCACGTCCTGGCTGCTGGCTGCGTGAGGGGAGGGAGAAAAAAAGGGACAAAAGAATAAAAACTTACCTCCCCGGTGCCGGTGGAAACTGCCGGGAGCCCCGTGACTTCCTGGTTCCTTCTCTTAAAGGGGCGGGAGGCAAAAAAACAACAACAAAAAGAAGTGAGGAGAGCCCGGCACATCCGCATTAAGATTTTTCACCCTTGGAGAGCAGGTACAAGAAAAGTGCGCTGGGATGCGCTTATGGGGGCGGGGTTGCACTTAATTTTCAGTAAACTCCGGAGCTGGTGGGTAAACAATTTTAAGCTCCAGAGCTGGGAGCCATTTGCGGCGGAGTTTAGGGGTAGTGTAAAAAGGCCCAAAGAGAAGACTGAGGGGAGACATGATAGCAGTCTTCCAATACCTGAAGGGTTGCCACAGAGAAAAGGGCATCAATTTATTCTCATTTACACCTGAGGGTATGTTAAGAACCAATGGATAGAAACTCATCAAAGGGAGAGCCAACCTGGAAATAAGGAGAAATTTCCTGACAGTGTCATTAAACAATGGAACAGCTTGCCTCCCAATGCCGTGGGTGCCTCATCACTGGAGGCTTTCAAGAAGAGACTAGACAGCCATCTATCCGGGATATTATGAGGTCTCCTGCCTTAGGCAGTGGGTTGAACTAGAAGACCTCCAAGGTCCCTTCCAACCCTACGATGGTTCTATGTGTTTAGTAGTGGTGTAAATATTAGAGCTGCAAATAATTATTTTAAAAATGTTCCTAAGCTATTTTCATTTCCCAGAGTCAAACATTCATGAAAATAATAAGGAATGTTTGGAAGAGCCATGTTTGCATATACAGTCAACACATGAGCTCTATTAGTCCTTACTAGGTGGGGAAATCTGTACACATAATAGCTGTAAGAACATAGGCCCTCATTGCTGATTTTCTATTCCAGTGTTGAAGTGAAAAATAAAGAAGAAATGCTGCTCAAGAGACCATTTGATAAGGCAAATTAAATTCTGTGTGCTTGCAGGGGGGACTCAAGGAAAAAAGAGACTCTCACCCTGACTTTAATTTTAGCAACCGCCTGCTTTCCTTGTGGATCAAACTAAATTTCCCCTTGATGTGCAATCTGAAGTTGAGAACTTGGTGAGTTTATGTGACTTCTGAGGTTTGTATTTTTAATCACCTTGGCTTGGCTCCTCTAAATTCGAGTAATCAGCTTGTCTCTTGCTAGAGTTCCAGGTCCGCTGAAGCCAAAACTAGGGTCAAAAGTTGCTAAGAGTTGGCCAGCATCTCTGGGAAGTTTTATAGACTACGCCTGATTAAATAATGCATTAAGCCCCGGCTTGAATTCTTTCCCTACTTATGAACACTATAATGTCAGATTTCGTTTTGAACTTTTTTTTTTGTATGCTTCTGTGGAAAAGCTCTTTAAGCAGAATGTACATGAGTGAACTAAAGTCAAAAAGAGGAGAGGAGGAGGTAGGGAGACGCAGCATTTCTGTCATTCCAGAAGAAAAATCTGTTGTTTCAGGGTTTAAACTTTGCTGATGTTAGGCTTGATTTTTGCATTTAGTGAACATCTTGGATATGTTTTGAGAAGAAGCAATAAGTCACAGTTTAACAAGCAGCAAACTAAGGCAATAGGAAAGACATTTCAATCTCATTCAATTATATTTAGATGTTATTTTTCACACAACACAAGGGTGAAATAGATTGTTATGGGCTGCAAAGCAAGTATTTTTTAAATGGGCTAGCAGGGCTTTTTAAAATACCTTGCTTCTAAAATCAGTTTGTTACTGATGTTTTGTGGATGTGAATGCTGCTGTCATTTTAATTTCTGCCTGTGTGGGTGTTGAATGGCAGGGGTACCACCTTTTTTCCTTTTATTTTTTTAAAAAATTCTTTCTTGAATTGTGTATCACTGCATTATTTTCTCCATAGCCGAAACTGCACTGAATAATGTGTTGGCAGAATGCTGTTGAGATTTTTACACATTAACCACTAGATGGGGCAGGGAAACAAAAAACCCACTTACTGCTTTGGTCTATTTAGGAGAGCTAATGGTGAAGGATGATGGGAGTTGCACACTTGCCTCCTAAGACTGCCATCTATATATTTAAAAGGGTTAACTAAAATAGGGTGGGTGGGTGAAGACACTATCTCAGTTCTAATGGGAAACAATACAGTAAGGGCGGGGTACAGGCCAGGCCTGTCTTCCCATCACTCAGTCTCATCAGATTCCCTTGCTTTAACTTACCAAACTTATTCCCCACCCACCAACAAGGCAACTTACTGCTACTGCAAGCCTCAAATATTTCCAGCCCTCCCCAAGCCGGCAGGGGGCTCTTCTGCTTTGCTTAATACTAACAAATATCATTCCTCCACCTAAAAAGTGGTGCTTTCTGTTGTTTTTACTCTTATTTTTTTGGCGATCTTCGGGCCAGAAAACAGGCCCTTGACCAACGTAGGTTGCTCATCCTTGTACTACAGACTAGACATGAGCCTTTTTTATATCCAGGAATACAAATACAAATTGAGGTGCCACGTCTGCCATGGGGTCCCCCTCACGAACTTTCTGCTTCTGTTTGAATGGAAGAGTCTGAGAATTGAAACTGGGACCTTTCACACATAATTTTGCTCCACGCAGAGGAATCCTGGCACATGCCCTGCCACTGATCGCTGTTGCCTCCCCTCTGCTCTTTGTTTTGCTCTCACTATGTTTAAATGTATCAGTTTTCTTGCCCTCCTTTTTGTGTTCGGAGTGAAACAGAGTTTTGCAACCTTATAAAGCGGCCTGTGTACCTCAAGGTTGAGGGAATTCAGGTGAAGCACTGCATCATGTTTGAAATCCTTGCCCCCCCCCCACACCCTCTTTGCTCAGAAAAACTGAGCAACTCTGATGACAAGGGCCTTATGATAATATGCCAAAAACCTGTTCACGTTGCTAAACATCCATGTCCTTCAGGAATCTGGACTCTGGAATGCAGCAAAACAAAACCACTATAGGCAGCTTCACTCGCCTCTGTATCTTCTTTTCACTGTAGTTCATCTAATTAGAAGGAAGCCTTTGCAGTGCGGGATAAAGTGTATAAAGCTGTAAACAATAGGACACATTCAGAAGCTCCTGAATCCGTCTGTTACTGCATTACCTGACCTCTCTGTGAACTAGAATTATGTTGCTGGCTTTGCAAATTGCAGGTTTTTGAGTGAAGAAGCCAGTGCTTATTGAAGGAGCGTCTGCTATATAGGAGCCATTTTCCAAATCCATCAGGAAATGTGCATATGAGTTACTGCTTTCTGCAAGCCATTCAGCTATCATATGGTGTAAAATGGGGGTGGTCACATCTTTCTTTTATTTCTTCATCATTGATCAGTACAGATTCATACCAGAAGCAGATATGGTGTTTTGAAAAACAAATGCAAAGTCTTCCCAAAATGAAATGAAAGCCACCACCATCAGATCAAACCAATTATGCATCAAAATATAATGATAGTGACTTTTAGCATTTGTGCAGAATATACATTTGGATTTAAATATAGATATATGCTTTTTTGTGAGTGCTTGGGAAGCTGGCTAAGGCGGCACAGGTTATGTTCCCAGAACAAATGGGTAATTCACACTTTCAATTGATCTCCTGTTAAAGAAGACTTCAAAGGTCACTTCCAAACAACACCAATGTCATGGCACAGACAAAAACACTAGGACCCAGTCCAGGACCAGACTGCAGGATCAAGTTACAATGGTCCAGCCACCAAGGGCACAGTCTACCAGACTAGTAGTTCAAGTCCAGACAAGCAATGGTAAATTTAAAGGAGCTAGGCAAACTGGAATTAGACAGATCAAGAGCAAGGAGCCAGGTGGAGTAGCCAGGGCAGCACATATCAGCAGGTTCCAGGAGCATGAAGGAAGGTGAGGGATAGAACTGGAGAGGATTATGACCTGGGTAACAAGAATTCAGACCAAGCCAAAACAGGAACATCAGAATATGTCACAAGCTTTGTTGCTGAGGCAAAAGTTTGTGGGGAGTAGTCAGCTCTTATATAACCCAGTCGCTAGTCTCCACAGGTGACAATCCTGAGGAGTTCAGTAACTGTTGCAGGCAGAGGGCCCAATCCTGTAAGTTCTAGAACCGTTTTCTCCCACAGGAAGGAGCTGATCCTGCACACACTAGAGTTGGAAGGTTCAGACACAGCCCCGATTCCGACAACCAGAGAGAATCTAACACTTCTACATTAACTCTTGCCTTTAAAAAACAGTCTGTGTCCTTTCTTGGAGTCATGAAAATTAGGTGTGTGGGAAAGGAATTGGGGAGGAAGATCCTTTTATTTTGAAAGGGAATTAAGACATTGATTTCAACAGGTAATGTATAAAATGGGTTAGTACAATTAGTTAGCCTTCTCTCTCTCTCTCTCTCTCTCTCTCTCTCTCTCTCACACACACACACACACACACACACACACACACACACACACACAATCACCCATTGATCCTTTAAGCCAAGATGGGGCTCAGTTAGCTTTTCTAGGAAGGAGGCACTCTGTTCATGCCCCAGAAATATGCTCTGCTAAGGTGTGACTGTTAATTAGGTAGTCTAGTTTTGCCTTTATTGTTTTCTCATGTGTTTCTCTTGAATGTCTATAACATATTTTGCTACAGGTACAATACCTGTATTTTGAAAGTTTTATCCTTTTAATTTCTTTACTGTTGTAATAAAATGCAAAAATCCTTTCAAGTGACTGTGTGGGTTTTTGGCTGAGAAGGTTTGAATACTAAAACCAGGTCTTATCTTGATCAAGCTGCTAGAAAGTGTTAATGTTTGTGTAGGTGTGCTGGCTGCTCTCTCTACTTGTAAGGAAGATATGCTTCTCAGTACCTAGCCTTGTGGAATTTGTTTCAAACTTCCTGCAGATACAGTGAGATCTGGGTAAATTGGAGTGTTTTGTTGGAATAAGGTCTCTGCCAGGCTTCGTAGTTGTCACTATCACTGACTCATGCCTTGGCTCACCCATTCCAATCACAGGGGCATATTTATCATTAACAGATCATTGTGCTTTACTAGTGCTTTAGGATCCTGGACAACCTCCTAGTAGAGCAGGCAGCAAGGCAAAAGGTATGCATGCTCACTTTCCAGAATCATAACTATAGCAAGTCACTTTCAACTGCAATAAAATAAGATTGGGTTGAATCTATTGTTTTCACCATATCAGTAGAAGGAACGTTCATTCATAGAGGAAATATAATGGATGCCATCCATAGTTTATCTCTCAACCAAAATAAAAATAGATGGACCCACAGATTCAATTTTAGATGCCCACATTATCACTCTCTTTTCGTTTTATTCAATACCAGAGTAATCTCCAAATGATTTTCTATCTACTAATCAAATTTTCAGATATGTTTATTTTTTATTTATTTATTTGGGGAATGAATTCTGGTGGAGTCCTTGTCTTCCTCCTCCCTCACCACCACCACCACCACCATACATGGTGCTTTACAGGCAATGGAAAATAGGCAATTGTCCTAGGAAGTTCTCATTTGTAGTTCAACAGGAAAGCAACTCCTGTAATTACTTTGGCTCCAGTATATTCTAGCAATCAAAATAAACATATTACTTTCATTTCACTTTCAAGAAAGCCTACCATTTATATGCAGCCAAACTTCATCTCTACTACAAATTCTATCAAGTAAAAACCAGTAGAATAAAACCAAACAACCCCCTATTTAAATATGTGAGGGAAAAGGTTGTTTTGGGTACTCCATATGTTATATTGTATGCTGTATGTGTTTATTTCTAGTTCATATCCAAATACTGTATTACATTGTGTTCCACATGTATTTATTTCAGAATTGTATTCCAGTTTTCTTGCCTAAGGAAATCAGAACAGCGCTCCCTGAAAACAGTAAAGCAATATAAATCAACAATGGCAAACAATCTAACTCACAGTTGCCAAAATATCTTGGTGGGCTTGAAAACTAATTAATAAACAAATGTTTTACTGCCATCCAAAATGCAAGCATTAGAGTAGCCAAGACATGTCCAAAGCTCCGTCTCCAAAACTATTGTGCTTTCAGCTCTAATTACATGTACTAGATTATCTATTTTTGTTTTGACAGAATAGCTTACTGGTGGCTGTGCCTCGATTCTTGAACTCATTTCTACCCACCATCTTAAATAAACATTCTGTTTTAATGTTTCAGATAAAGCCTGTCTCATTTATCTGAGTTTTGGGTATTCGTGCATCTATTCCATTATTTGTTTGCCTATTTTTCAATGTAGTTGTATGATTGGCTTGCCCTATTGGCCATTAACTATGATATTTGACATGTCCATTTTATTCATTTTATATTACACATTATGCAAGAGATTTCAACAAGGCAGGTGTCACCACATGTGTGTGTGTTGTGTCGTAACAGTCATGACTGAGTCTTCGTGACTCCATGTCCATGGAGTTTTCTTGGCAGGAATACTGGAGTGGCTTGCCAGTTCCTACTCCAGGTGCCTACAGCACCTGGTATTCCTTGGAGGTCTCCCATCCAAGTACTAACCAGGGCCGACCCCGCTTAGCTTCCAAAATCAGGCAAGATCGGATGTGCTTAGGGCATCTAGGCAGCTGCCACCACATGTACTAAAGGTCATCAATTCTCAGTGCGAACATTTTTGTTATTAGACCATGAATCCAATGAGAAACTGGATTAATACAGTCTTAAAACACCTACTGTGGTAGTATGACAGTGAGGGGACAAGGAATGACATTCAGATCAATTCCTCATCAGGAGAATGGACAGTGTTGTTCCATACTGAAGTTAAGGGAAAACATAGTATTGCTTCATCTGATGCTATTACATCCCTTTACTATCCAGACAGTTCCAGGCAGTTCTGATGTCTCTGATCCTGAAACAACCATTAGAGATAGTACATAATTAAATAGGAAAATCTATAACTAATGAAAGCATTTGAGTGTAATTCAGGAGCTTCTTCCACTTCCAGGAAAATGCAAATTAACCTGCTTTGTTTGCAGGATTTAAGCTTGGGATTCCTTTTAAGGCTGATTACACACATGTGAAACAATTTCCTTTGGTCAGCAAATTCTCTGCAAAATTAATGTTTGTTCAGCTGTAATTGAGCTACCTCTAATGTCTGTTTTTGGCCTGTGCCTTTAATAGTTATGAAACAGTCCATTTTAATATTCTCTCTGTGCTTTGAGCTTCCAGATATGATGCTTTATTAATTATTATTAAACTGTATGCATAGTATTTGCAGGTACCATCACAATGATGCAGTTATCTCAAAATGTTTTTAACTAAAGTTGGGAAGTAACACATGACAAGTAGAGATTTTATCTGTAATGTTTTGTGTGAATAATAACATTCCTTCAAATATACAGAATAGAGGTTGTGATGTTGTTCCCTTGTTTGTGTTATTATGAGCGATGCTTACATAATACTTTTTTATTCTGGGAGGGGATTTTTACCTTTTAAAAAAACTCTGATAAATAACAAGCAGCTAAATGAAATACAACAACTTACTTTATAAAAGATGTAAAGTTAACTAGAATGAGTTACCTGGGTGGGAACACCACTCTTTCTCATGGTTTACATAATAAACTACTTGTTAAAGTAGCTTTCAAAGTCCTTCCCTTTGCATAAAACAGGAAAATACTTTATGCATGTTTTTCATTTGGGTGGAAAGTGATGTTTTGAGACTGCAGATATGTCATCAATTGCTTTCTCATGATAACTGCTTTTCCAGATAGTATCCAGTAAGATGTGGGTTATTGCAGCATTTCCTTTGTGTGGACATAGACCAAGTAAGATAGCTGATGGACTAGGTTGCTAGAGCAGAATGGATCTTTGTGAATCCTGGACAACCCCTGGAAAAACTCCAGTTGGCAAGACTGGTGATACTGTTGAAGATCTAGCTGCTCTATGAAATATGGAAATAGCCAAGGTGGTTGACAGATTGCTCCTCAGCATCCTTTTTTCCACTTTACAGTGACAAGTGATATCCTTGATATATCAGGGAGCTGGTGGCACAAAAAGAGATGGGAAAAGTTCTTTTAAAAGAAAAAAATAAATTACGAAATTTGGAGTACTCCACCTATCATGGCCAGTGACTATACTGACTGAATATTCTGGGAAGCATAGTTTAAATAAATATCATTTCTCATCTATGTAAGAAAGTTAGAAAACAAATGGAGGGAAAACTGTAATGTGTGTCCAGTGAAGTGAAGTTAGAATTAAATTCTGAGCCTCGTCAATGGCAATGCTGGTGTTAAAAAAGAGACTGAATCCTCATAGGACTATCTGGTAACACTGTTTGATATGGCAGGGGGGGTCACTTCAGTTAAGTCCCCAGAGTAATCTGGGTGAATGACTGGAGGCCAACTACAGCATCCAAGCATGCTGAGGACAAAATTGTACTCATCAACCTTGACAATGATGCCACCAAGTGTACATTGAAATTCAGGATATGTCAAGGGCCCCATCTGGTTATTCTTGGCGGAATGAAGAATTCCCTTTGTTGCCGTTTGAAGGTGCAGACACCAAACTTGAAGTGGTTTGCCCTTATGCCCCATTACCTCTTCCTCCAGTTTTGCGCATGATGACATACATAACTGGGGCAGGGACGTCCTTTGATTCCACAGCCAGCGGAACCAATGACATCATCTCTACTCCTCTTCAGCTGTTCTCTCACCTGCACCCTTAAGCCCGTCCACTCCTTCAGGTTTTTCATGTGGTCCCATGAGCTTTCCACTAACAAACATCCTCTGTTTCTCTGTGCTGAGTGAAATCTGGATTTATTTATACATGCCTCTGAACAGAGAAAGTTGCAGGATGAGTGGGACAGGGAAGATTTCCTCTGTTATATCTGGCCAGGAAGAAGAGGGAGTTACAGAATGACCTATAACATCTGCCTAGGAATAAATGAGCAGCTGGTTCAAATAGTGGTTAATATCTGCTTGAGAACTACCGTAGCGGATGGCATGTCCAAACTTTGGCCCTCCTGACGTTTTAGACCACAACTCCCAGAATTCTAAGCTTAGATTGCCAATGACAAAGGACTGTGGGAGTTGTGGTCCAAAAGATCTGGAGGGCTGAAGTTTGGACATGCCTGAGTGGCAACCTGAGTTCAAACCCCCCTTTGGTCATGAAAATTCACTGGGAAGTGACAGTGGTAAAACAACTCTTTAAACATCTTACATACCATGGAAAACCTACATTGGAATTAACTTGATGGCACTTCAAATGAGGGAAGTGCCAGAGAGGGACAGGTTCTAACTGATTTAGATGTATAGACATTAAGTACATGGTTTGATACCATTGTAATGGTCATGATTCTACCATACAATCCTGAGATTTGTATTTAGCGAGCTACTAAGAATTCTCTGCTCCAGTTCATGCAATTGAAATTGGTGACTCTGGCTGCTTTTACACGACCCTTAAAATCCAAGGCAAATGGCTCCCAGATGCGGAGCTTAAAATTGTTTTCCCACCAGCTGTGGACTTTAAAAAAAAATTAAGTATGAACACACCCACCTAAGCGCACCCCAGTGCACTTTAGAAGTACCTGATCTCTGGTGGTAAAAAAATTTCCGGTGTGGACTATAAAGCTGTGGATGCCAGGCTCTCCTCGCCTTTTGTTGTCCTCCCGCCCCTTTAACATACTGGAATTCCTAACGGGGCTGCTCCGACTGGCAGACGGAGGAGAGCGGAGGTGAGCTTGCATTTTTTCTCTCCCTTTTTTTCTCCCTCCTCTCACGCAGACAGGAGCAGTGGAGTGCAGAAGCGTGGGAACACAGGAAGCAGAACAAAACTTCACAATCTCTGGTCTGAATTAAAGTTGCCAGTGGATTTTAGAGGTCGTGTAAAAGTGCCCTCTGATAATCCAGGAGTGATGAATCTACCCAGATTTTAATTTGAATTTTGCAGGAGCTATCCAAGGTGCTGTACCCTTTTTTTGGGGGGGAGGCAGGTATGTTTCCAGGTCTTGGATGTGTGTGTGTGTTGTGTTGTTACAGTCGTGATTGACTCTTCGTGACCCCATGTCCATGGAGTTTTCTTGATAGTCAAACTAAAATTCTGAAGGGATTCATCAGCTCTCCCCCGCCCCAAGTAATATCTCTCACCTGCCCCCACTGAGTACTGGGGTGCATACTAGAGCTGCCTTGGTAACAATGCCAAATAATTCACCTAACTACAGATATGAGGATTCTGAAGCATGGAGATACTCCAGAAAAAAGTATATTTTAAGCAACAACATGTAGGGGATTGTTTGTATCAAAATTTCCTATGGCAATTTAGTATGGCAATATAGCATTTCTAACCCCACCCCCAGGCTTTGGGAAGGGGGCAAAAAAACTAGAACAGTTAAAATTATAATACTCATCCTATTGGAAAACAATGTGAAATTGTTATTCCAGCCCCAGAGTCTGCTCTTCTGAGAGATATGTGAGAGGGATGAGTTCTTTGTGGTAAAAGAAGGGAAAGGAGAAAAAAATGTTAAAAAGCCAAGTAAAGTGAAATATGAATGTGTTGACAAAAGATGCAGTCAAAGCATCAGGAAACCTATCAGACAATAATCAGGTTTAGTGCTTAAAATATGAAGCATAAAGTATTACTATATCTGTAATTATTTTTATGTAAGGGGCAACATCCTATTATATGTAATTGAAATGAAAGAGGGTCAGGGGAAGTGCCAAACCGTGCATAATGTTCTCCAAATATTTTGCCTCATTATAATGTTTCACTTGTTTTGCCTCACAATATAATGAGTTGCTTCTCCCTCTAAATTTTGGCAAGGGTCCAGCATTTGTCTTCCATTCCTTCCCTCCTCTGAAATCTTATAACCCATGGAAGGATATCCTTGGAGATACAGGATCATTCAGATGATGATCTCTACCTCAGAGTTCAGACCAAGAGGTTTGCCCTGAAAAGGGCCCCTTTCCCTTCCCAAGCTGCCATAGAAATAGTTGACACCCTTTCTCCCTTGGATCTTGGAAGTGTGTGACTAACAGAGGTTGGGTTGTTTGGGAGGAGAGGAAGCTAGGAGAAAAACTGGGACATGGCATGGTGGGGTTGAGGTAAGCTTTGGATGGTGTGGATCCCAAGCCCAATATGTGCCAAAATGGCAGGAAACTTCTGCCAACCTTGGAGCGAATATTGATATCACGCCTCTCATTTGTCTGCAAATGCTGAGAGGAAACATCACTTACTGTACAGAAGGGAATGATTCCAGGCTCGGATCCAGTGGTTTTGAGCAACGGTAAGTCACAAACAAGCAGTTCTTTTTGAGTATATATTCTTGGTTTCCCACTCTTAGTGCCTCAGGAGTGAAAACGCCTCAGCCAGAGATATCAGTTCATCATATGAAGAATAAAGGCAATTGTCAGAAATTCTGAAAAGCAACACATTTTGCTTTAGAACTTCCTCAGGCTTCAAGAATTGTCTGCTTTTCCACGGGCCCAGCATGCAGTCTGCACTAGGTTTTGCAGAGGGGCAGCATAATGTATAGGGAAATGCCTCCTCGCCCATGGAGAAGTGTACACTCACTCACCTTTCACTGGAGACCCCCATGAGCCACTTCCTGGCTTCTGTATCTTGAGTGACACATATATATACGGTAAACATTTTTTCTTGGGAATTACCAAAATGTAGGCCGCTTGAAATGTATGCCACTAGTTCACAGATACGGTTGTGTCTCTTTTCCCTGCCTTTCCCAAGAGGGCCAGTGATGTTACTGAATGGAGAGAGGGCTCTAGTGGACTGCTGTGTAGTTTGAAAGGACACGAAAGCCTGTTGCATAAATTGTTCATTCCAAGCAGAGGATCACCGACTCAAATATGCCAAGGCCATCAGTTTGGTCTAGTGATTAAAGGGCAAAGAATCCCTCTTGAAAAACAAGAGGCATCAGGAAATGGTATTGCATAAGATAATTGTGCCTTTTAGGAATTTCCCTCCCAATTTATTTTGTGTTACAATGCCTTTAGGAAATGACTGTCCCACAATAGCCATATGTTCTGCTTTAATGCTTCATCGGCATCGTTTTAATGAGCTGGAAGGCTACTTTCAAAGCCATTTCTTTTTGTTTCCTACAGCCAAAGATACATTTGGAAATGATGGGCAAACGCCTCTGCTGAGTAGTCAGATTGGAACTGGAACGCAGACTCTTATACCAGACTCTGGTGAAGTTACTTTTTGGGGCTATCTGGGGAATTCTTGAAAGTATAGTTCAAAAAGTAACTTTCCCAAATTCCATGTTACATGGAGAGTGAGATCAGACATTAGGGGCAAATTAACTCATCTCCCCTCGCACATTGGTTAGCTAGTTTCCTTTCCCATCACAGAATGTCCTCACATATGTATACCTAAGACAATGAGGCTTGCACATTAAGCCTGTGTTTATCTGTTGCCCCTGACCCTTGTCCGGAGACTTCAGCGGGTACAGAATGTGGCTGTTGGTGGTTGGTGCGTGTCGATATCACCCCAATTCTGACTCATCTGCACTGGTTGCCCCTTGTGCTCTGGATAAGGTTCAAGGTCTTGGTTTTGATTTACAAAACCCTCCATGGCTTGGAATCTAAATACCTGTTGGAGTGTATCTCCCAAAGATCAACTGAGGCCCGGCCCACTAGAATGTTGCAGGTGCTCTCACTCCGAGTGGCCACGCCCACGGAGGCGCAGAAATCAGCTACCTGCAACCGTGCCTTCTCGGTGGCTGGCCCTTCGCTCTGGAACCATCTTCTGAGTGAGTTGCACCTTGCAAAGTCCCTGCCTGCCCTCAAAAAAGCGTTAAAAACTTTGCTTTTTAGGGAGGCATTTGGCGATCTGGATTAGGTTTTTTTTCCCTTCCCCCCGTCTTGCCGTTGACTTATCGACTTCTTTGTTGAGTTGTTTTATTTGTTATTTTATATAGATTTTTTTCTTTTATATACTTTTTTAAAATGTTGTCTTGATTGTTGTATTGTTCCTTTGGGTTTGTCTTGCCCTCTTTGTTCACTGCCTGGAGTTCTTTTGGGAAGACGGGCGGTATAAAATGGATAAATAAATAAATAAATCTTCCAGTGGCCAACTGCAAAACAATGCACATTAAATGCAAGATACAAAGGTGAAGAAAATAATGAACTATGACAAACATCTTTTATCACTTGGGAGAACATCTTGGCAGTAGGCATGATATATGCTATTGCAGAGTTTTGAATATCTGGTAAAATTCTCCTTTTACTGCACAGTAGAAGTACAGACATCCATAGAGGAGAATAATTACAAGTTCCCCAGAGTCCACCCTTTCTCTTAAAGTCTCAAGCACTCACTCTGAAACATGTGTAGGAGAAAGAATAAAAACTTTTATTTGCTTACAGTTGCTTGGTGTTACAAACTTGTGTATATATTGGTTTATTTACTACACATATACTTGGCACCAACTGAACAGATCAACAGCAAACAAATAGCTGCCACTAACTAAGGAAAGAAAAGAAAAAGACACTTTCAGCAGACAGGTGGAGCTGTCTTTAAAATCAAAGGCTGAAAGGAACAATTGTTGCTGGATAGACAGATAATTATCCCAGCCTAGAAGGTTTCCTCCCAGTCACAAAAACTACAGGAAACATTTGAGGTTGCAAGGAAAGCCCCAACAAATGTATTATATAATTTGACCCCAAATGAGGTCATTGGTCCCTGTATCTCAGTGTTGTTCATACTAGCAAGCAGTAGTGAGTTTCAACAAAGAGCCTTTCTCAGCCCTGACTGGAGGTGGCAGTGAGTGAATCTATTTTTGTCACTGAACTATGTCCTCCCACTTTCTGCCAGAACTCTATGAAAAAAAAAATCAGAAATGAAAGTGCATGAGGGAGAGGTGGGGAACTCTGGACCAGAGAGAAACCATGTGGGCCTGAATTGGCCTTATCGCTAAGCAGAGGAAGGTGGCTGTTCAGAACTACTGCATATATCTTTATTGCTGTGTTTTCATGGGTACTTTTACTGCTTTATGGCATTGTTGTAAAGCACTTTGGAATTTGTGCAAACTGAGTCAAAACAACAAATATTATTGTTGTCATCATCATCATTATAATCATCACCACAGCCAAAGACAGGTTGGAAGAAAATTCTTGTGGGAGAGCCCGAAAGAAAATAAGAAGAGCTCTTCACAACCCTCAGTTGTGTATTCCATTTGATGTAAAAACCCAGGATCCATCCACTAGCCTCCATAAGGGCGTTATCCTAATTATCCAAGATGGCCAAGGCTGGCTGAGAAGACCTCAAACCAGCTGAGGATGAGGTTAGTTCCAACCTCTCACAGACAAGGCGTGCCGTAAATTACTCAAGACTACTCTAGTCTGGTCTAACGTTGTGATGGCATATAGAGCAGTGGTGGCGAACCTTCAGCACTCCCGATGTGATGGACCACAACTCCCACAGTCCTTTGTCATTGACAATACAGCCTTGGAATTCTGGGAGATGTGGCCCAAAACATCTGGAGTGCCAAAGTTTCGCCATCACTGGCATACAGGCTAAGAGGGGTTTGGGTCAGGTATAACTCAGCTGTTGCCCTTCTCTGTCCCCTTTTTGTCTCTTCTGATGAATGAGCTTGATCAGGACAGTCACTGTGCTGACAGACCTGAGATCAGACGGCACAAGGTGGTTGTGTGCCAATACAAGGACGGTTGTGTTGCTTGTGCCAGGGCAAAGGCGGTTGAGTGGACACAAGAAGCTTATGCCCTCTTGAAAACCACAATGGCTGGCATATTGTGCTTGATTTTGTTTTGCCAGTCAGAACTTTAAGAAGAAAATGGTGCAGGATGTGGAAAATGAGAGTCATTATCCTTCTTGCAACTTACTGTGCAGCAATTTCCCCTCACGTGCCTCTTCACACTGAATTCCTTTGCAAGCCCTTTTTATAATATTTGTTCCTGGATTTTCCTTGGTGTTCAGGATTTACTATCCCTTGACATATGAAGTAAATTGCATATTTCAGAAAAGGTGTTAAAACAACCTTTCACTTTGGTGAGTTATGATCAAAACAGTTCTTTGACTCATGTCGGGGGAGAAAACACACCACCAAACTGGGAGGTCTGTTCTCTCAGAAGTGTTCTGGCACTTCAGCACAAACATGGACTAGTGCACTTGAAAATGAATGATGAAGAATAGACAAGTCCCTCGACATACTTAGTTGGAAAATGCAGTAGTATTAAATATGCCAGAGGAGGCCGGGACTGGTTCCAAAAGCATTGTATCTAAAAAGTTGTGAGGAATGGGGGAAGAGGCAGTTTATAGAAACACTATGTCAGCAGTGGGGATTATTAAACCTGTCTGAAGTGCTGCAAATACCCCGAAATATAGGTTATAATTTTTTAAAATTTATTTCCATTATTGTCAATCATTCCCGGCTATTTGGGGAATAATATGGTTAACGGCCTGTTCTGATGATTTGATCCACCAGCAGATAAAGGCTAAGTTATGTACATTTATAATTTGTACTATTCCTAGGCCCTAGTGCACATGTGTGTGTGCATGACACATGCACAGACATGCACACACACACACATATGCAAATGCACTTGCTCACTCACCATTTAATAAGAATTCATGTAATCATAGAAGAATAGAGTTGGCAGGGGGTCATAAGGCCAACCCCCTGCTCTATGCAAGAGGAGGGCAAGTCAAAGCACATCTGACAAATGGTTGCCCAAGGAATGCCTCCAGCACTGGAGCATTAACTACCTCCCAAGGTAATTGGTTCCATTGTTGCATTGCTCTAACAGTTAAGACATTTTTCCTGATATTCAACTCAAATCTGGATTTCCTGTACCTTGAGATCATTATTAAGTGTCCAGCACTCTGAGATGATCTAGAACAGATCTTGCTTTCTTTTGTCTGAAAATCTTTCAAGTATAGTGTTTGAAACCTGCTATCATACCTCCCCTCAGTCTTATTTCTCAAGGCTCTACATGCCCAGTTCTTAAGTTATTCCACATAGGACTTGGTTTCCATTCCTCTGAACTTGTTTTTGTTTGTCAGCATCCTTCTTGAAGTGCAGTGTCCAGAACTAGAAATAATACTCTTGTATTAACCAGTGCTGAATAGAGGGGGACTAGTTCTTCTGTCAAGCTACCCTAAAATCACATTTCCTTTTTTTTTGCAGCTTTTTTGTTTTTGTTTTGCTGACTCGTAGTAAGCAAAAATCCCCCATTTTTTCTAGGTGTGAAATTTTGCCCTTATCCTTGTTAAATTTCATTATGTTATTTTCAGCACAGTGCTCAAGCCATCCAATTTTGAGACATCCACAAATCTGATAAGGATTCCCTGCACTTCTTCATCTAAGTCATTTATTAAAATGTTGATGAGCACTAGGCTAAGGACTAAGCCTTGGGATGCCCCACTGGTTACCTCCTCTGACGTTTGAGGAGAAGCCACTGAAAAGCACTCTCTGAATATGATTTTGTAACTAACTGTATATCCACCTGGTACTTGTTCTATCCAGCTCACATCTAGTTAGCTTGTTAATCAGAACATCATGGAGCATATTATCAAAAGCTTTGCTCAAGTCAAGATGTAGTTAAGTCTACAGAATTCTCATCACCTACCAGAAAAGTCTCCTGATAAAAATATGAGATAAGATTATCAATACAAATGGAGACCACAGCTGAAATCAGACTTGGAAGGGCATCAATTGAGGAAAAGATAATCAAGTGGAAGGTATGTCACTGGAGGCCAAGAGCATCCACACACTCTTCTGTATAAAATCACTACAGGTGTGAAACCAGGCAGGTAAATAAGGCTCACAACAACAAAAAAGTGATTAATTTGATATGTGGCGATGGAGATTTGTGGATACCCTTGACTGAGAGAAAGACAAACAAGTAGGTCCTAGATCAAATCAAGTCTGAATTATCTCAGACGACAAAATTGATAAAATTGTGGCTGTCCTTTTTGGGCTCGTCATGATTAGACAGGATTATATGAAAAAAGATAATAATAGTGGGAAAAGAAGAATAACAAATATGGATTGACTTCATAAAGGAAGTCACAGCCTTGATTTTGAAAGAATTGACTGAGGACAGGACATTTTAGAAATCCCTCATTCATACATAGAGTTGCCATAAGGAAACTGAATCCTCTGTAGCATTTGCGCTTGGAGGTGGAGTGGCATGTGGTAACACGGGCTCTGTTCAATCTCTGCTCCCTTCCATTATTTCTTTCTTCATAAGATGGGGATTTGTCTGAAAAGGAGCGTCTGTTCTGTCTGTAGAGATTTTCTGTATGACCTAGATTCAACATTTTTACATTCTAGCTCTCATGAAGAGCCCCAGGGGAGAGAACAGCATAGCCACTTTACTCACATTGCTCCCTCATAAGAAAACTGGAACAGAAAGACAGAGCAAACATGGGTTCTCCCTTTCTCGTGTAAGGAGTAAACGCAACAAACACTTGAAAAGGTCTGCTGTTCTGAGCCAATCCCCTATTAGGTATGTAGCTATCAATGCGGAAAAACTAAAACTAGGAGCATTGCATAGCCACCTTCTCTCCGTTGATGAGACCAAGGTGGTAACAAAGTTTGTCAACGTTCATTTAATTTACTTAGTTTGAGGCAAACTTGGAAAGATAATCCATTTGCACAGAAACAACCCCCAGAATCCAGCAGTTAGGGGGACGCTGGCAATTGTCCAACCACAGGCAAAGTTTACTGATCATCACCAGATATGGGAAGTTTGATTATGGTTCAGTAGTGAGCATATCCTCAAAGTGCTATCTGCCACAACAGCACTGTACCAATCTCTTGTAGGAAATCTGGCTTCAAGACAGGTGTTTTCCTGGTCCCATGCTACCCAGGATTCCTCAGAGAAGATGTATTCCTGGAGTACCACTCTGTGCCATGAGCACGGACTTTCACTGCTAAAACCTTTCATTTTCATCTGTTGGTACCCTCTGGGGAGCAGGTGGGGTTAACATTCCAGCGGCTGTGTCAGTTTCCCCAGTGATAAAGCTGACAGGATGAAACATTCTTATTTAACGAAGATGAATTTCAAGATCTGGCTAGTATCAAAAATTCAGCATCATGAATGTGTCTTTTGAAAAGGCACTTGGAAATTATGGTTATGCACCTCACCTCTAAATATTTAGGGCTGCAAATCTATTTTCAGGACTGGTGCAAACCTGTGTATTGACAGCAAAAGTTCAGTTTTGTGACCTTAGGATGGAATTTGTGTCACTGTATCTAAGACTGGTAACGGGTCTTGATTCCCAATGGTTCTGTTTCGGAAATGTTTGTGTTTTATTGTTATTGTAAGCCATTTGATATTTTTAAAATAAATGGAAAGGTGGAAGGTACATTTCTTCAATAAATTCAAATAAATAATGAACTTTAAATGTGGATTTGTATTGCTTTTAGAAAAAGGCACTTGAATACAAAGACTCAGGCATGCTGTTTGCTATTCAGAATCAATTCCCATTGAGTTTAATGCAGCTTACTCCAAAGAAATCTGTGTAGGGTTGTAGAATTGCAACCCTTATGTACTTAGTGGAATGATCCTGTGTCATTGTTCTACTTGAAATACATTTTAATCTACATAAAAAGAACGGGAGAGCAGGGAGAAACTGGCCACAAACTTGGCAGGATTTTCTTTTTCTGTCTATTTTTGGTCTTAGCTTTAAGGCTTTAAAGATTTCCTTTTAAGGCCAGAAAGGAACATAATTTCCATTGGTGCCAGGACTATCTGTGGTATTACTAATATTACTTTACAGTATGTGTGTATATGTGGTTTTTTATACAGTATATAAAAACATAACATAAAGCTTTAAATAGGAATGATGCTATAAAAGCTCCCTTATTGTTCCAGATATGGTGTGAACAGAGAGAATTAGTTTAGATGATCTGCAGCTAATGTCTGGGAAATGTTAGGTGTAAAGCTATATGTGTTGACGGTCTCTGTGGCTTAAATAAATATGCACATAAATATTATGAAAACCTTTGCTCCTTTCTGTGAGAAACTGTGGCATGACGTCTAATGAGATATAGTTTGTTTGCGTTCATTCCTCCTTGGACATGCATGCACACACATGCACAACTCCACATCTCATCATAACCATAATCACACATATGCACATGCTCATGCTTATGCATGCACACACACATGCACGCACACATGCACATGGACGCACTCGCGTGCGTGCACACACACACACGTAAAAGCATGAACTGGTTTTATATGTGCAAGGAGGACGGTTCAGCTTCTCAGCTTCAAACCAGTTTTACTAGAACAGTCATATTGAACTGTGTGTCTGTGTTGCAGAACTCTGGTAAGGGGTGCCACATTTTCTGTGCCTTTAATAAGTATATGGCAAGCCAGAAACCAGCAAATTAGACTTTCTCCCTAACTGAATTTCCATGCTTAGAAAACCAGCATCTGCTCAAAGCAGGCAGATATGGAAGGAAAAGAAAAGAAAAGAAAAGAAAAGAAAAGAAAAGAAAGAGATTGCACACACGGAGGAGAGAAGTGGGATGGCACCACAAACCCCAGCTTTCTATGGCATCAGTGTTGCCTGAGATATCCAATTGATCTGGGTCAGCAGTGCACTACATGTACTCTCTTCACCCACTCACCTTGTAACTGTAAACAGTACTGGGCTGCTTGAACCAATGGCCCAACTTACAGTAAGATAGAATTTGGAAAAATAAACTTAGCTCCCAGAATCTTGCCTGTAGCATAGCCAGTAGTCTCACCTACTAGAATATTATGGGAGATGTAATCCCTCCCCACAAAATGTCTTGCATCCTTTAGGCTCTGGGTATTCTCCTTGGCTTAAAAGCAAAAAGCAAAGTGTGCTGTTTATATAAAAGTAGGGTACTCATTGCCTTCCCCTCAGTGGTCTTGGCACTGAATTTACTGACCTCGGAAGGATGGATGGCTGAGTCAACCTTGAGATGGCTACCTGAAGCTGTTGGTATCAAACTCGGGTCATGAGCACAGTCTTGGCTCTAGTAATACAGTTTAACCACTGTGCCAACAGGGTCTTGTTAAAAAATCAACACTGGGCCTGTCCATGTTGCCATATACAGTAGGCAGGTGTGGTGTTTACCCCTCCATAGTCAAATGCATTTGTGCAGGAGGATGTAAAGGGTTAATGCTGTGGACCAATGAGGGAGTGTCGAGGCAGAGCCCACATGTTTAAAAGGCTCAGCCTGAGGGACATATGGGTTAAAGTTAGGTAAAAGTTAAGAATTAATAAAAATATGAGTGAGAGATGGGACAGATGAGAGAGGTTTGAGAATAGTAAAAGGATGGAATTTGAGTGTAATCTTCTTAGAGGAACTTTCAATTAAGGGCATGCAAGAAAACCTTAAACTGCGACAGCTTGTTGATTTCAATACGCTTTTAGTTCTTGTTTAGTTTTTCGGGCTGTTTGGCCGTGTTCTGGAAGTTTTTCTTCCAGAACACGGCCAGACACCCTGAAGAAAAACTTCCAGAACAGAACACGGCCAAACAGCCTGAAAAACTCACAACAGCTATCAGATCCTGGGCGTGAAAGCCTTCAAGAATACATTCAATAAATTTTATTTTATTTTATTCACGTTACAACTTGGCTGGGGCTCGGTTATTTCAACTGGGTAACCCTGAATGGTGGCAGTGAGAGTAACAAGAAGACATGTAATGCTAATGGTCCGTGAAACGACTCTGGGTTCTGAATGGGTTTGGTGCAGCAGGGCCTATGATCACAGATGGCATGTTTTGGATCGGAGATAAAAAGCAAAGCAAAAGCAAAGTGTTCTGCTTATATACTGCCCCATACCACTTCCAAGTAGTCTCTGGGCAGTTTACAGTTTTAATTACAGTAATGCAGGCTACACATTGCCCACTCCCCAGCAAGCTGGGTACTCATTTTACTGACCTTGGAAGGATAGAAGGCTGAGTCAACCATGAGCCGGCTACCTTGGATTGAACCCCAGGTTGTGAGCACAGTTTCACCTGCAGTACAGGCATTTAACCACTGCGCTATGAAGCTCTTGTCTGCAAGTGTTTGTACTTAGAATGATCCAGCCTTCCCCTTTATGAGTTGTTCATTGCCAATGCTAAAGTTGAGTAGTTTTCCCTGTGGGCCATGATTCTTATTGTCTTAACATTCATCTGCATTTCTGCAAATCTGCTCTGGGCTACACAGGCTGATTCTTATCTCAGGAAACACAGTGGGGAATTGAACTCCCAATCTCCCTCTCCAGAGACCTCATCTACTGAGCTTTCCAGCAAATCCATCTTAAAGCAACAAACTTTTTTTTGTTCAATTACAGGTTTCTGGACTATTATTGCTATTAACAGGCAGATGCTCAGCACTAGTGGACAGCTGTTTTATTTTAGCATAACGTACGAAATAGTTTTGCATCTTTATTTTCCTCCAAGGAATCTGGACCACATGCTTTCCCGCCCAACTCATTCTTACCATCTAGCCCAGGTTAGGCAATTATCAGAGTAAATGAGGGCTAAATATGAGTTGCTACTGCTGTAATACAGTTTAATGCCTTGTGCTTTTGGGTGAACACCTGAACAAGGTTCCTGAAAAACACATCAGATTTGGAGATACTAACTCAAGATTACCACCAATCTTGGCTTCATGGCTGTGTTTGGATTTGAACTCAGGCCATTCAAATCCTAATCAAATGTGGTGACTGCTACACCACACTGGATCTTAGATGTCAATGGAAGAGTTAAATTGCAGGATCTTTTTCTGGCCACAGCTCAGAATAAGAAATCCGTGATGCTTCTATCATCTTCCAGCTCATATCAGCCCAAGCCAATAGGACCAGTGGCTCTGTACAGTATGAATTCTAGTTCATCAGCATCTGGAGATCATAAGTGCTCCACTTGTTGTTGAGTCACAGCCAAATCACTGAGAAACATGTATGGGCGAGTCTATGTCCTGGGGCAGATGTTCAATCAAATGAGAACTCTTCATGCTTGAGTTTGGCGACGTTTTTCACAGTCCAAATTACCAGTGAAAAATGCTCAAGGTTTGTTATTTTCATCCTTGAAAAAAATCTGTAAAATCATTCAGAAATTGGATATGAATGCTAGTGAACTGTAGTTGTATCTGCTGAATTCTGATTTACACAAATTTATATGGGTCCAATAACGAGCTACTTGTTTTAAAATAAAACCAGAAGGAAATATTATTACAAAACCAAAAGGAAATATTACAGTACTATTTTTATGGTAGTAACATTCTATGGACACAACTTTTTTATCTGCATATCCTCAAGGTACCTTCTGTAAAGTGAACATTACGATCAGCACAATTCATGGTATTGTCTCATGTTAAAACCTCCAAAAGCCATGTCCTCTTTATTGGAAGGAGACTTTGAGAAAGTAAATAGGTGGGTGTGTGCAAACAAGCCCAAAAGACAGAGAAAAGTGAATGTAAAGTCTTTGAAATCTTCTCATCTAGATGGCATCAGTTAAATCCTTTAAAAGCAAACAGGAATGAACTATCTATATTTGTGCAAGTTAAGGCCTTCCAGGAAGTTTGTCCATATAGTGGGGTGTGTGTGTGTGTGGAATGCTAGGGACTGACAGCTAATATATGGAAAATATACTTTGAAGTTGACCTGCTTGATCCTCATATATTCAGTGTTCAGAATTGCTGTGGCTATAATTTAAGGTTGGAACACTAGACCAGAGCTGATTGGACAATTAATCATCTGATTATAGACCTATGCTAACATTTCCTGACTAGTGTGGTTTTCCATTTATTTATACCTGTCTCTTCTTTCAATAGTTTTCATGAAGATAATAGTTACACAACAGATCAAGCTGGTGTACATGTCTAGGTAGCTTTTAAACTAAGTATGTATGGGTGTAAGTTTGAAGAAACACCAGCTATTGCATTTAAAATGTAATGCGCACAGACCATTTTATTAGCATTGTAGATTGCCCAAACATCTGCACTTCAGTTCCCTAAAGCATAGTCAATTTCTGTCTCTTGTTTTGTAAGCAGCATTATAAAAATTGCATTGTCATTGTCATCCACTTCACCACCATGTCCAATATCCAAGTGATTTGGATATCCTGATTTTTTTTTTTGGGGGGGAGGGGAAGAATCAGTGCCTATACTAATAAAATACCGTGAACATATTTCACCCTCCATTTATGAAAACACAGGGCCAAATTATAAAGATGAGCAAACTAAATCTGAGTGAGCCTTATATTCCACAAGTGCTTCTTTTTCTTTTTCAGCAAGGACAAACACTGAATTGTTTTGATTTGAATTAAAATTGATTATT
>JAHTLZ010000204.1:34144306-34201043 GCA_023846285.1 Phrynocephalus versicolor
TTTCCTCTCATATAAAGATACACACATACCTCTTACGATTGATAATGGAATGAAAGTGCCTCTAAAACAATTTAGAAGAAATTATAAAAGGAACTAGAAAATATTATTCAGACCAAAAATATAATAACTTTGATCCACTTATATTACTTACGAAATGTGACTTCTTAATGCCTTTATGCCCAGTGTGATGTAGTGGATAGAGCAGGGGTTCTCAAAGTTTTCAAACAGCGGGCCGGTCCAGCACACCCCAAACACCACTGGGGGCCGGACCACAATCCCCCCCCAAAAAAATGGGAATGGGAGAAGCGACATAGCCCACTCCTTTGAACTGCCTCAGCAATAGAAGCAGCTGCGGAGGCTGGCTTGCTTTCAAAGCAGGGGGTAGGTGGGGGAGTTGCAATTGGTCCTGGGGGCCGGATTCAGGACCTTGGGGGGGCGCATCCAGCCCCGGGGCCTTAGGTTGAGGACCCCTGGGATAGAATGATGAATTAGGACTCAGAAGGCCAGGGTTCAAATCTCCACTCAGCTATGGAAGCTCATTGGGGTTGCAGAACTGGTAAAAACACTCCATAAACGTCATTTATCTTGAAAGCCCTGTTAAGGTCATTGTAAGTTGGTTTCAACTAGCCAGCACATAACAACAATGCCCTCATTACATAAAATCTAATTAAGCCATCTAATGTTTGTCTAACTTGCTGTGTTTCCCCCTTTCCTGTCTTGAGTTATTTCTGTCGCTGTGTGCTGGACTCAATGAAAAGGAATCAAGTGTTTGCAAAGAGAGAAATCTCCACATATTCGAATTGTTTCGGGGAGGTTGACTGTATCTTCTCATTTTCTGGCTTGCTTTTCTTGGCTTTTCTGAAAGTTTTTTGTTTGTTCTTTTTCTCCAGGGGGAAAACTCTCCCTATGTAATTGATTTTAAATATTATTGGCTTAATTTCAAGTGTGTTTATTCTATTGAAATTGTTTATTTTTGTAGGGTGGTTTCTTGTCAGGACTGCATGTTGCTTCTATGGGGTTGTGCAGGCCAGACTTTGTGACTTTGCCAGTGTGGCACTGGGCTGTGTATGCATTTTGTATCTTGTTCTTGGCATAGTGTTGCTGGTGGCTTTGGTGAGTGCCAGGCAGTGTACCAAGCATTCAGTGCCTTCCTGGCTGACTGCTTTCTTGCCTTTTTCCCATTGTGCTCTCCAGGCTAAGAAGGTTTTTTGGGACAAGTGGGTGGCACTAAACTCTAATTCTTGTTTTTAATGTGATAATACAAACAAGTGCCTGTATAGGAGTGAGGATGATTTTTCTTTCTAATGCACAGTTGCCGACTTTTGGAGTAGATTGATTCTTTGTTGCCTTGCCCAAGCTTTATTTTTTTTAGTCGTTGTTAAGAGTTGTTTAGTGCTCTTGAACTGCCAACAAACATGAGGGAGCAAACAAAAGACCAGTGACCTGAAAGGAGCTTTTCCCTTTGTACAAAACGACGTAAGACTTCTATAAGATATGTGAGGGAATAAAAGCAGCACCTCCCAAACGAAATTATATAAGAAAAACAAAATTAAACAAAGTTTCCTCATGCACCTCTAGTAACAAAAATCTTTCCTGTGCTTTGCTGCAAAATATTATGCAAATATGTATTTGAAAGCTGCTTCTCACTATTGTTCTGAGGGTAAAATAAGAAGACAGCCCTACGCTCTGTCTTGAAAATAACAGTCTTATTATAAGACAGTCATTTATTGTTAATAAAAAGGTTGAAGAGTGTTCCGGTCAAGAACTCTCTGAATACTTTAAACGCAGACCTTAATGTACTACTGTGCATGGGGGAAAAATACTGGGGAGAGGGAGTCTGCTTGGAAATAAAACACTGACCTGGGCCATTTCCTCATGAATTGCACGCTCTCTGCACCTGCTCAGGAATACAGTACTTCCATCCAAAACGTTTGTGTGTGTGTGTGTGTGTGTGTGTGTGTGTGTGTGTGAGAGAGAGAGAGAGAGAGAGAGAGAGAGAGAGAGAGAGAGAGAGAGAGAGAGAAAGAGAAGGAGGTCAACGGCGGCGACATCCGAGAGGCGGGGCAAGGGCTACTCCGGGCATTTGGCTCAGCCTGGACGGGGGCGACGCGAGCCGCGCGGGCCCTGGCGCTGCCCGCAGGGGCCAGAGCGGGCGGGAGCATCCCTCGCTTCCCATGGGGAGCGGCGGGAGCGTCGAGCAGGTGGCCGGTCCTCGGCGTCCTCTTCTTGCCTCTTGGAGGCACTCAGCGGGCCGCCGGCCAAACTTCCCCTCCTGTTTCCCTCACGCCGGAGGGAGCGTTCGCGGGCTCCCTGGGGGAGGGAGGGAGGGAGGGAGGGCGAGGCGTGGCATGGCCGGAGGGCGGCCCCCCAAGCGAGGCTTCTTCGCCTTGCTCCGGCCAGCGCTGGGCGCCTGAGGAAGGGAGATGGGCGCCCGGGCTGGGCCAGGAGGCATGATCCTGGCCTGGGTAGCGCTGCTGGCGCTCGGGGGCCGGGCGAGCGCGGGGTGCGCCGAAGAAGGGCGCTGCTGCCCCGGCCGGGACCCGGCGTGCACCAGCACGGGGTGGCGCGTCAGCAGAGCCTACGGCACCTGCTACTGCGACGAGGCGTGCCAGCGGACCGGCGACTGCTGCTACGACTACGCCCAAGCGTGCCCAGGTAGGACGGCGAGCGAGCGAGGAGGGGCCCGAAGGCTGAGGAAAGAGGAGGGACGGGAGTGAGCTGGCAGGTGGGGAGGGGTCGCTGGCAGCGGGAGAGCGGGAGGGCACTCTGCACGTGCTCAGGGGCAAGACCGCCTCAACTGTGATGACATCTTGAAAAGGGCGAATGCCATCTCAGGGCCAAGGCCGGTGCCCTTTTCCAATGGTGGACAGGAGTCGCGGAAAGTGGTTGCGTTCTGTGGCTAAACGCCGGTGAACCCGCCGTTCCCTTTATATCCTATATACAGTGGACCCTTGTATAACAAATGGTTTGCATAACATAAAATCTGTACAACATAAAAATTCTGGAGATAGGGGAAATTTGCTTAACAGAATCGCTTATGGGGCGAATCCGTACAACATAAAATGGGATTACTCTGTTTTCAGTGCATTCCTATGGGAAATTTGTATAAAGGAAAATTTGCTTAACATAATTTCATTTGGAACGAATTAATTCCTTTATACAAGGTACCACTGTATATGGATGCTCCGGGCCAACTTTCGTGCTGCCGAGCCTGCCGCACGAAACCCCGTGCCTTGCGAACCATAGGTTTTAAGATATTTGGCACTGTTGCGCCGCCGGCCCGCCCGTCCCCGGATCACTAGGGAATTTGGCATTATATAAGGCTTGCAAAAACGCGCTTTCCTGGTTTTTCATTTATATGGGAAATCCAGCGGAGAGAGCAATAAATGCAAGGAAGTGACTCAGGAAAGCGTTTAATGAGAATTTGTTTGTGAGTTTTCAAGTCAAGGAGGAAGAATATTGAATGCCTTTGAAAACTAAATCGCCGGGATTCAATGGGTGTTTTGCAAAACGCCCTCTTCAACTATTCGCTGCCGCCAACTTTTCTAACCTTGCTGCTTGAATTATTGGAGGAAAAGTAGGGGAACACAAGGAAATCCCCAAAGTCATAAACCCAGGCTCCTCTATTCTTTAGTCAAAGCTTTTTTAAAAAGTTAGTTTTTAAGTGCAGCACAGTGTCTTAAGCCTAAATTTTAATTTTTACTAAGCTTTCATAGAGACCAGACTACTTGATTATATGCCAGTGAGGTGCAGTCCCTGAAGGTTTATGTTGAGGACATGGTAAAAGTACCACAAGATTCATCATTGTATTTGCTGGGAGTTCCCCTCCCTCTTGATTTTTTTAAGCATCAGGAGCTGGTTCCCTAAAAGCCAGAGGACTGTGCCTTCCCAGTGTGAAGACCCAACCCTTGAATGGTTATTTTTTTAAAAAAAAGGATTGCATGAATGCTGATTCCTCCTTTGAATTATTTTTCAGATTAAAAAGGAGCAGGTGTACAGTGATGGCTTTCAGATGTTGAACTCCAGAGGCCCTCAGCCCAAAAGACAAATAGAAGAACACTCCTTTTTTATTATTATTGAAAACAAATTATTCCTGACTATCATGACTTCTCTTGCAGCATGTAAACTTAAACTTATTTGCTTCAATCATGTAGAGCTTGCTTGCTCTGCAGGCACCTTTTACGACCCCACTGGGCTTCCTTCTGCTCTGTTTGGTGCATTGTGGAAAGGATTATATGGATTATTCTGCAAAGTATGGAGGAACACTGCGGAGGGAAGGGTCCTGCCTTGGGGTGTACAATTAATTTGATGATCAGCTGCTCATGGGATCATTTAAGCTGGAGGTATTTTATATCCAAGTTGATATTCAGAATAATCTGAAAGTATATCCCTGTATTTCAATGCAGTTTGGTTTCCTGATGCTAATGTAAGAGTGTTTTCCCGGCAGAATTATTTAATAACAGAACGAGCTACTGCTTAGCTCTCCTATTTCAATAATTCTTCTCTCCAAACTACCACAGTAACCCCCTTGAACCAATAATCTTCTAGCCAGATCTGCAAGCCTAGATGGAATAGCAGGGACCTGGAAAGAAGCAGCAGTTGTGGATGAGAATGGATGGATGGGTAGGGAAGTTCTCAGTGTCCCCTTTCTGCTTGTCATTTCAGTCTGCAAATGCCTCTTGTATCATCCATTAAACTCAATCCACCATTGAACATTTGGGGAAATGCTGTGTTTGTCTTAAACTTGAAGCATTGTTTAGCACTGGTAGCTAAGTAAAGTATAGTCAGATGTGCCCTCTGGTCTTGTTGAAGGTGCACTTGAAGATTCTTGCTTTAAAGTCAAAGTTTAGGAAATTGACTTTGGTGAACTAGAGCTCCAAGAATTCTCCTAACTTCTTGTTAAAGAAGTCCCCAATTTTTGTTGTTTTGTCTGTTTCCTCCATTCCTTTGAATCTGGGTCAGAATTTAAGAGCATCTGAAGAAGCAAAAGAGTAGGCATGATAGGACAGTGGGTGCAATGTATATGTTGCTGATTGTGAAGCAATTGGTGACTTGAAGGCATAGGTTAGTTAAACAATACTTGCTTGTTAACAAATAATATCTTCTAATGTTGATACAAAGTATTGTGTTGCAAAGTTGCATTTTATTAAAACAGGCAAAAGACAAGAATTTCAACAACTGCGCAAAGTAATATACCATTTTATCCCGAGACCCAAAGTATATTTATAATTATTAAACATATATCCGAAGAACATTAGTAATTCTTAAGTGTGTATATCCCATGAGCTCCTTGGTAGCTATGGAACCTGCCTTGAGAGTAGTGGGGTAAGTGTCTTTAGGACTTGTGGAAAAAATACTTAGCTTTGAATAAAATATATTGTTCTGCTGTTACCTGAAGGTCTGTCTTCTTTTATTTGCCTTTTGTAAAGCCTTAGCTTGATTGGGTTGCTTAATGTTAAGTGTTAGATATTTAATCCATTTATATCTCTACAGAAATCTTGACTTGTAATTATTACCGAGTTATCTGGAAACTGTCAACTATGTAAACTTTCTTGATCTTACTATAAGCCATTTGAGTATGGTTTTATCATGTAACAGCAACATACAAATGATGATATTATCACCAAACAAGCCAATACAAAGGTGTTTTTGGCAGCCTCTTTCCCCTGTCAGTCAGGTGCCAGAGGGGATCAAAAGATTGGGTGGTTCTAGCCACTGCCTATGTTTTTAGTCATTTGGTCTTTAAACTTTTGCACTGGGCTGCAAGTGGAAAAATATTGCAAGCATAATGCAATGATGTTCTAAATCCAAATATAGAAATATCCTATTAGGATCATATTTGAAACACTTCATAACAAAGGGATCCCGAAGGATAGAGTTGGGTAGGTGTTCTTTTTTGGAATGAGTGAGAAGGAGAAAGGCTTCAGTTACAAGGTGGGATGTTGAAAGGCATGCAAGCTGCAATCACAGAAAATCCGAGGTAGCTTAAAAACTGATTTTCATTTATTTTCCCTGTTCTTCCTAGTTTCTAAAAATATCCAAGTGTTTACCACATATTTTTCTAATGTACTAGTACATTATCCTTATGAGGCTATTACAGTAGCCATTGTCTGAATCTTTAATACAGCACTTGTCAAATTTCTCTTTACTTGCAGGCTACCTAAATATAATTGGGGACACAGGGAAATACTTCACTAACTTGTGTCATTTATGAATCAAAGCAAATGATTCTGATTTTAATAACCATAATTTTGCCTTCCTGATATTACTGTATTGATACACTTTTCATTTAGTGAGTAATATCCTGCTAAGTGAAATGCAATACAGGGGCCTGAACTATAGCTCTATTAGCTTGTGAGATAATCTATTTGAGGTTGGAGAATCAGCATTACCTGGATTATTGGTGAGAATCATATTGGTGTTTGTGTGGCGTTTGCAAAGTTTCCATGGCTAAATTTGTGTAGTTCTTGGCCAAACAGCCAGCTGCACAACTGACAAGCACCCCATGCCCTTGTCAGTTCACTGCAATTAGCCTCGACAAGATACACTATAGGCAGACATCATCAGGATTCTTGCCAGAAACAGAACAACCCAATTGAGTGTAGGGCCATCTCGAGATTGTCTCAGCTGTTCTGTAAACTAGATGAATGGAGCTCATAGGCCACCAATGGCCTGAACATCACAGATTAAGTTCTTCTGCCTTAGTGTTAAGTGGGGTCAGTAGCTCAGTAGTTTAGGTATCTGGCTTCTGAATCAGATTCCCCACTGTGCTTCCCAGGAGAGCAGCCAGCCTGTGTGGCCTTGGGTCAACTGCACAGTCTCAGGGTGTGTGGTTGTTATCATACTTTTATATTATGACTAAATTTCCATGTCACAGTATGTTGGAATGTAGAGGAATCCTGACGTGCATAAAACATTAGCTCCCGCTATTTATTTATTTGAACTATATTTCTATTTTTTAAAAAATAAGTACGAGGTGGGCGGGGATGAGGAAAGGAGAAGAAAAATGGTAGGTCTCAGTATCTGAAATGAGGTTATTATTGTGATTCCTGAATGAAGGTCACTTGAAACTCACATGCATTGGAAGGTCATACGAAGGAACTAAAGGCATGAATACATCTAGGTTCCTTGCATATTTGCCTGGTGAGGACAAAGCAGTGCACTTCCCTCAAGCAGTTTTACAATAAGCTTTCCTTTCCTTTCTCTTTATAGTACAAAATTAGCTGTTGACACTGAACTCAAGGATTACAGAAATGGCAGGAGTTCAGTGTTAACTTATTCTTTACAGTATAACAAACAGCTTGTATAACATAAAATCTGTACAACATAAAAAAATCCGGAGATAGGGGAAATTTGCTTAACATAATTGCCTATGGGGAAAATCTGTACAACATAAAAATGGGATTACTCCATTTTCAATGCATTCCTATGGGAATTTGTATAAAGGAAAATTTGCTTAACATAATTTCCTTTGGAACGAATTAATTCCTTTATACAAGGTACCACTGTATTGTCAGATTTACCTATATGGTTTCCCTGTATTTTCCATGTCCATTGCCAATGTAGAATGTAGAATGGGTACAGGATGTGTGTTTAGAGATGTGAAGGCCCAGAAAAAAAAAACTGGAAAAATTAGGAAAAAGGCATTTTTTTCCTGAAGCCTTTTTGGCTCCCCCTCCCCCCCCAAAAAAAAATTAGAAAAATTGAAAACAGAAATAGAACCAAATTATGATAGAATGTTTTATTTTAACATAATGAATAAAATATTTTAAGATAAAGTTTTCAAATATTTTCCAAATAATCTAAAAAATATCGAAACTTAGTCCCACTCCCTTCTATACATCCCCTTTAATTCTTTTTATGAGAATGAGGTTTTTATTTTATTTTTATTTAATATTGTGGAGAGGAAATATGAGTAATATGAGAAATATGAGAAATTTTCAATTCTGGATTTTTAAACATTGTTTTGTAGAGTTTTTTTTTGTTACTAGTTCCACATAAACTAGTAAACAGTTCAGGAGATTGTTACTCCATTTGTTACTTACAATTACAAATAAATATTATTTTAAATTCTGTTTGGATACACTATATTTTAATATGCTAGTTGTGATAATTTTATGCCAAGTCAAATTGTCCATAGTCATTTTATGTTCCTAAAGTAACAGAATGACTTTCAAGCTGTAAAAGGGGGGGGGGTGCTAATGTAGCATTTTCTTCAATTTTTCAAAAAAAAATCATTTCCCCCCCCAAAAAAACAACAACAGAAAAACCCTGTGTCTCTCCCCCCCCCGCTTTAAAATTTGTGGAAATTTTACATCTCTGCGAGTGTTATAACATGTAACCTCAGCAGACATGCTTCACTAAATGTTAAAGGCAGCTTAGAAGAATTTCCTAATTCCAGTAGGCTTCGCTATTAAATGATGAATTGTATTCTTACGTCTTTTTGCAGCTCTTCCATGTATTGTTGGAGAATGGAGCCATTGGAGTGGCTGTGCAGAGCAATGTAAACCCAACTTTCGTATGCGTACACGCAGTGTACAGCAGGAACCCCAGAATGGTGGGGAGCCTTGTCCTCCATTAGAAGAGAAAGCTGGCTGCATGGAATATGCTACCTATGAGGGCCAGGATTGTGGAGAAGGTCATGGTACATGTACATACTGGTTATTTTTTAAAAAATGTTATTTATGTGACTTAAATCCTTAAAAACTGAGTTTCATTTCACTCAAAACTGACTCTAGCAAAATCCAAAAATGTGCAGAATGTATTCCAGGATGGTTGCTTCTCTTTGTTCGAGAAGGAGTAAAGATCAGGGCAAACTCCTTTAGTCATAAAACAGTGGCTTTCCATAAGGTGACATAAGATGCATGTCCAGGAACACCAGAATTTGGTCTGTAGTGCTGAGTCGTAAACCTGTAAAGATGTTCTATGCTTATTTTGGGTGGAGATACAGGAGAGGGCCTCCTCTGTTGCTTCTCCCAGACACTGAAACTCTCTCCCACTGGAAACCAGACTAAGTGAATCTTGAGCTGGCTACCTGGGATTGAATCTGGATCATAAGCAGAATTTTGGCTGTTGTACTGCAATTGGCTATTGTGAGAAGAGATGGTTGGGCAAGGTAGACCTTTGATCCAATCCAACAGGCCTCTTTATTTGTCTTCCTCCTGTAAACATATCTTCTGCTTTAATCCTCTGATGCTGGATTATTTCTCAGCAGGACAGAGAATGTTCCATGCTGTCTGCCTCATCTAATTTAGTAGCAATGACAGTTTCTTTGACTTTCTTCTTGCTACTTGTTTTTATAATAATTTTTCTTCTTAGTTCCTGCATTTATAACTACTTCTGAATATAGCAAAGAAAGAAAAAGGAGAGCTGCAAACCCAAGATGGTCATCAGAAACAGAAGAGTTTAGGTAATTAAGGCTGTACTCCTATACTCACTCTTCTGGGAATAATTCTAATTGCATTAAGTGGAACTTGCTTGTGTAAGTACTGTATATAGATACTCGGATGTACTGAAATGTGAATTTTTCATTTAAGGGACGTCTTTTAAATATACAGTAATACCTTGGTTTAAGAGTAACATAGTTTAAGAGCATTTTTCTTCTAAATTTTGTCTTGATCAACAAGCAATGTCTTGATATACAAGCACTGGAGCAGGTCACATGACCACAAGTGAGCCAATGGTGACTCTCTTTCTCTACCCCTAATGGATTGTAGGTGATTGTCTGGAGCGTTCCATCTCAGGCAAGCTTCAGAAGCAGGGGGAGGAGAGAGGAAGGCAGGTTTCCCTTGCATCAGCCAGGAATGTTTTCAAATAAGAGTGCAGGTTTTTCTATCTATTTCTATTTCATTTGTTTTCAACATCTTTTCTTATTTTTCAAACCATTTCTAGTCATGGGGCAGCTAGTCAAGTGTGTATAGTGCTACAAATTGCATTTTATTATTGTGACATTAAAAATTGAGTAAATCCAGTTGTTAGTCCTAGGCAGAGCAGAGCAGATTCTGCTGCCAGGTACATAAACCATGGTGTGGATATGGACTTCTAGACCACTTCTTTAGTGAGTTTTGGCATTTTGTGTGTACAGTGTGTAGTCTATGGAATGAATAATCTAAGTTTCCATTATTTCTTATGGGGAAATTTGGTTTGATATAACTGTGTTTTGATTTACAAGCATGTTTCCTGAACGAATTATGCTCATAAACTAAGGTATTGCTGTATAACGTACAACTAAAACTTCACTTAAAGCAGAATACATTTTAGAAAATAATACTGAATGGCCTCAAAACCCATTGTATTTTTATATGGCGATTTATTTTTTGTCTCCTTTAAAAAACGGTCTTGCTAGACAGTGAATTAGAATGTCTTTTTAGTGAATACGTTTAAAACAATGTGAAGGGAACTGACAGTAATATGGTGGGATTGTTAAAGAGTAAACAATCTTAAAATGTTGCGAAGTGATCTTTGAAACTAAACTGAGCTCAATAGCTCTAACAGTGGTTTTCAGCCTGTGTGTCCCCAGATGTTCCTGGACTGCAACTCCCAGAAGTTTTCATCACTAGCTGAGGTGGCCAGGATTTCTGGGAGTTGCAGTCTAGGAACATCTGTGGACCCACATGTTGAGAACCACTGCTCTAATGTGTTGTAATATGCCAGGATTTGTCCCTTTTGGTACTAACTCATATTAATGGTGAGTGTTATTTCCTTATGAATCTCAGCTGGTTGGAAGAAAGTGGTAAGTCCAGGGTGCTCACTGTTGTACTTGGCTGATTGCTGTTTATTTCCACAGTGGCTTTCAGTGTTTATATTTGTATACCGCAGTCCAATTTTCCTCAAATGGGAACTCTGGGCAGTTAACAACAATGATTTATCAAACAACCCAAAACATAATAATAATGGTAATAATCTAGAGAGAGAAAAGAAAAAAAAACAATACAAAAACTTGTTAAATTAATATGCGTTTCCTTTCCCAAAGGAGTTATTGTGTGGAATTTAAAACTGAGACATTATCTCCTCGTTGTTCTACGGAGAATCGCCCATATGCTCGATGGATGCAGTATTTACGAGAAGGGTATACTGTATGTGTGATCTGTCAGCCTCCAGCCATGCATAGTGCTAGCCGTCGCTGTTCTGGAGATGGTGCTGATGCTGATAGGTAGGCACCCTGCTCTGTATTCCATGCTCTGCTGCCCCTACAGCAACATCTGCCACCTGACATGATCACTCCATTCTGTCCCATGATAGAGCTGCCCTAACAATTACCATGTGTCTATGCCAAGTCCCAATGTGGTTGTCTTCCATTTGGAACCTTCTTGTTTCTCCATCTTTTTCAGTCCTTGCCTGCTACTGAGAAAGTATGTTGTGGAGGTGGGGCAAAATAGCTGCATGCCATTTCATCTTGGTCAATGGGTACTGCTAACAAACTGTGTTTTATATGGCACTCAGCCAGAACTTAGCAATGTTGATTCCCACCTACCACAAGTGAACAGATTTTATACGGAGCAAAACTGCTGTTGAATTTTTTTTAAAGCAATCCAAGTTCCTTGTAGCATAGGATCATTCCTCTGTATTAATAGCTTCCAACTCTCAAACTCAACTGGATAGCTTCGAACTCTCGAATGCAATTCAGAATTAGAATACTTAAAAACAACAGCTGTTTAACTAGAAAAGCAATTAACAAACACAGTGTTCACATACTCTTTCTTCCCATTTAAGTATACATCAAAATGAAAGAACCTTTTTGGGGTTGGCAAGAATCCAGAGGATCTATTTTGAGTTTTTTTTTCTCCTTCGTATTGGCTTTAAGACTTGGATATAATTCTTCAGAGCAATAACATGACAGTATTCTAGCTCTGACTTGTCAGTGGTGCCAATGTGTGAGATAATGCTGTTGCACAAAAGTATTCAAAATACACTTTTGGTGAATGATATGAATCTGCTTTTACATAGTATGCAATTTGCTTTGGCAGGTGCGGTTACTACTTTTCTAGACAAGCATGGTGTAGTGGTTTGGGTGATGGGCCTGGGTTTGAATCCCTAAGGGCCAAAAGTTTTCCATGGCCGTTAGCCATGGAAACTCATAGGAGGAAGTTGGCACTGATAAAAGCCCTCCTTTAGTATCTCCCTTATTTGCAAATTGTATTACAGTTGCTTTAAGTCAGATGTGACTTGATAGCAGATAATGCACATTTTAAAATTGATTTCAGCAAATGTGTAATTGTGGTACCTCTACTTAAGAGTGGCTCTGCTTGTGAGCAATTCGACTTAAGAGCGGGAAATCGTTGGCATTTAAACTGCCGTCTTACAAATATTTGATGTGGTCTGCTTTACTTTCAATTTTTTTTAATTTAATTTTTTTAGATAGGGCTGCTCTACTTAAGAGTTTTTCGACTTAAGAGGATGCATTCAGAACAGACTAAATTCGTAAGTAAAGGTACCACTGTACAGTATATGTTTTCTATTTCTCCTGATAATGCCAATGGAACAATTTGTGGTACTTATTAATTATAAGGAAATGGATTACTCTCCATGATTTAAGGGCACAGAAAGCCTAGACCCTATAATCCAAGTATCTTGGGCAAGGTTCAAACTGAACCTTTAACTCTTTTTTGGTTTTACTGCAGCTGAGTGCTGCTGTGTTTACCACTTTGCTCCTTGATGTCCAAGAGTGTATCAAAACATTTTGATAGCCTTATCTGAAACTCTATAGGATATCATGATTTTCAGCTTAAATCAAATGTGGAAGACAGAACAGTTCAGCTTCAGATTGGGTTGTTAATGTGTTTATATTCCTCAGAACAAACGGCAGGCAGCAATGACAATAATACACTGGGTTGGAGACACAGTAGCACTAAGTAGACTTTTGTTTATTGTGAAGAAGGCAACAGTCTTTGCCATGATCCCTTCTTCTTGCTGTTACTTCTGAAAACATGCTTTGGAGGGTTGCAGAAACCTCTGTAGGGCCATGAAACAGCAGAGGTAGATTGGCAAAGAAAGACTCACAGAATGGCCAACCTGGAGCCAAACCATCTCAATTTTTATTGAAATATCACTCTTATTTTTGTAATGTTACAGAAGACAGAATTTGTTCTTAAGTAAACACTGTACAAGCATTAGAGTAATGAGTGTATGATTAATTACCTACTGGAATGATTACATTTGGAAAGTAGCCTTTTATATGACCCCACACATTAACAAAAACATGTTAGGGTGCTACAAAGGTATATCTTCCACAGTATAATATGTCTCTGTTTTCTTTTAGGGATAAAGTGCTCCACTGGCAAGCAATTGGTAATCCATTCTGCTATGGAACATGGAAAAAAGTGAAGGAGGTGGAGGAATGTTCATGCCCTCAAGTACATAGCTTCATTTTTACATAGCAATTGGATCACCTGAAGCAAGGAAGCTATTTGGCTGCGGGAGGTGTTTAATGAACATTATGCTTCAACAAACAAAGATGTCAAAAGAGTTTTGAATTCTACTTTAGCCTTTCCTGCACTGTGTAAAGTTAACTGTGCCAAATTTCTTGAGTGACCCTGAAGATGGACTATGGCATTCCAACAAAGATTTTATTTTGCATGTCAGTGACTCCTATGAAAGCTCTGTTGGAGTGAATACAGTTCAGTCATGTGCTCCTGTTACTTTTAGGACAGTGATCCTGAAATTCAAATGTTTACTTTTTGCTACAACAAAGGAGAAACCAGCAAATAGATGCTCCTTAGGTGAATACTGAAATTAATGTTATTAGAATATTAAAATTATGCAGTATGCCGTCAGATCACGGTACATTCTTCAGATGCAACAAAATAAGTTGTTCGGAGGCCTGCCAGCTTCTTATGAACAGTGAGAGGGAAGCCGCTTGACAGTCAAATTTACATTTATGAACAATTGTCCACATGAATGCAACTTCTGTGCAGCAAGAATAAACTAATTCTGTGAGGCATCTGACCATCAAGAACTATGCCAGAATAGACGGGAGAGAGAATGACTATACTTAAGAATATATTCTGTACACTCCCTTCCATAGTAAGCCCTGCTAGACCTCCTTGGCCCCTGAATAGCCCAAGCAGATATCTACAGAATTTTTTAATCTTTTACACTCAGAGATCAACAGAATCTGAATACTGGCCATGAACACTTAACCTATACAATGCAATCCCCTTATCTGCTGATTCACTCACAGCGGATTAAATTATCTGCAATTGATGATCAGCGGGGGGAGGGGCAAGGAGGAAAAATAAAATAAAACTTACTGCCGCTGATGCCCGCCACCCTCCCCCTTGCGCCACAGGCCAGCAAGGCACTGTCCAGAGAGGTGAAGTGGGGACTTTGAATTTCATACTCAGGTCCCTGTCGGCAGATTAGCGGTTTGGGTGGGAAATTCAAAACTTTTGATTGGTCGTCTGGGATGCGACCCAGACGTTCAAAGCGCAGGTGGCTGAATGGCCCATGGCCGTGAGGAGGGCGGCAGGCATTGGGGCGGTAATTTTTTTATTTTATTTTCTCCCCTCCTTGCTGCTGCCGCCCGGTGCTGGATAGCCAGGCAGCCGGGCACCTACCTGAGGGGTGGAGGACGTCCATCCCTCCAGTGGGTGCCCAGCGGTGGCAAGGAGGGAAGAAAGCCCCCCCTTCTCCTTGCCACCAAGTGGCAAAGAGGAAAAGGGGGGGGGACACTCTCTTCCCTTTTCGCTGCTGCTGGGCAGCCAGGCACCTCTGCAGTGGGTGGCTGGGAATGGCGGCGGCAAGGAGGGAAGAGTCCCCCCCCTTTCTCCTTGTTACTTGGCTGCAGCAAGAAAAAAGGAGAAAAAACTTTCATCCCTCCTTGCCATTTGGAGGAGTGTCGGAGGTGAAAGCTTGCACCCCGGCATCCCTTCCACCACCATTATCCTCGGATAAGTGTTTGCTCTTATCCGCAGATTTCACTATCTGTGGGGGATCCCGGAACCAATGCCCCACAGGTACAGTGGTCCTACTGTACTAAAACAAATGCAAAAGAACAAGCACTTCGTTCATTTTGTAGCTCTTAGAGTGACCTACATGTAAGAAAGTGAAGCTCTTCAACTTCACAATCACTATACCTCTAGAATGTAATGCTTTTTCTAAATCCACGGACCGGGAGTGGCCAGTATCATACTGAAGAATATGAGGGATAGCCTATTATTCTAATAAAATTATTAGCCATGATAATCATAACAAATAGGTTTGCCTGAGCACTTTACTTGTGTGCATGTGTGTGTGTATGGAATCCAAAGTATATACGGTAATACTTTGAGTGTCAACTTTGACTTATTTTTTTATTGATGGGGTCCCTGAAGATGGCTAAAGCTCATCACTCAAAAGTCTAGTTCTGAAATAATTGGGGGGGGGATATTATTGAAAATATGAGGGGATGGGGGAGACATAGTTAGAGTTTAAGCAGACTTGAAAAACAATCTTGGAATTTTTAGATGTTAGTTTCCTGACGTAAATGCCTCACATTTGCCATCACACATTCATCAACAGACAAGGAAGAGATTATATTTAAATAAGCTGATTCTTTCCATCTTAAGGAATTAAATTCAGTGGCCAGAATCTTGCTGTGTCTGTACACTGGCAAATTGCTACATGAATCAGACCATTGAAACTGTGTGACTTGGTGAGTGACGGGAAATATAAGTGGTGGTTCCTTAACTAGCAGCAGTTCACTGCCGTGCTACAGTGTTGCAGCTATATTGGAACCCATTAAAGAATCTAAACACACTTTTTCCCGGAGTCTTTTGACCCGAGTAAAATTATTGCCATATTGGTGTTTTTGTTTGGTATGTTAAAGTAGTGTGTAATATGCTACCTTACTGTTTGCTACTTAGAAGTATAATAAAAGAATAAAAACACAAGATATCTGAACAGAGAACTACTGGAGCATAAATGAAATAATGATTTATTCTAATGTCTAGAGGCAGAATGAAACATTTAATGATGGACAGATGAAGTTTAATATTTTTTAAATGCTAAGAATTAGCAATGTGAGTTTCAAATAAACAACAAATACTTTCTTCTGATCCTAAAATGTTGCATGTGAGCAGGATGTATATGAGAGCTCACAAAGGTGTTAAAAGACTAGGACTCTTACAACCTGACAGTCTTGATTCCATAAGAGTACTTTTTATTACACTAGCAAAGTTGCTCTTCTATCACAAAAAACAAATCTCTCAAAAGCAGCTGTCTCCCCAGTACAGTGAACCCTTGTATAACAATCAGCTTATATAATATAAAATTTGTACAACATAAAATATTCTGGAGATAGGGGAAATTTGCTTAACAGGATCACCTATGGACGAAATCCATACAACATAAAACGGGATTACTCCATTTTCAATGCATTCCTATGGGAAATTTGTATAAAGGAAAAAATGCTTAACATAATTTCATTTGGAACGAATTAATTCCTTTATACATGGTACCACTGTATTGTAGTTTTGATTAGCACTTAGTAAATACATTAAAGTAAGTAATAAAATTAAATAGACAAGTTACAAGAAGGCTCGAGGACCCCAACTCTCAATTTCAAATGTCAACTGAGAAACATTTGAAGAGGAGCTGTATTCCTCTGCCTCACTTCAGTTAAATGCAGATGTCCTGGTGAACAGAAGAAACCAGGCAGGTTTTATAGCAGTAGCAATACTGAAGATGTGTCCATCTTTGAGGGGCACAAAGAGATTTTTGGAGGTGTTACAATGCCTCTCTTTTTCCCCAGAATCAAAATTTCAGTTATCTGGTATATGACAAAAATTTTGCTACACATATTCTTCCTCTTATGGAGCAATGTGTAAATGGCCCTGAGCTGAAGTAGAAAAAGCATAATACTAAAAAACATGGTTCTTAAAGTCTTCACTTACATGCTTTGGTATTTAGCCCTAAAAACACTGTAGTAATATTCATGCTGTTGCACAGAGAATAGATGTAGCATTTAACCTGCTTGCTCCCGGCTCTTTCACAGGCTATTGACAAACACCGCTTCTGATTTTCCCCTGTCGCTGCCACCAACTAGTTTAGCTAGTAAACTAAAGCCTTCAGACTGTTTTTAAGTTGAATAAAAATAAAAGAAGTGTATTGATTACAAAGTAGAATCAAAATCATTCATGGTAACCTCTTGAAGTCAAAACAAAAAGTACAGTGGTACCCCAACTTATGAATTTAATCTGTTCCAAATGCATGCTCTTAAGTCAAACTACTCTTAAGTCGGGGTACCTATCTACAAAATTGAAAAAATAAGTTAAAAAACCAAAAAAGAAAAAAAAAGTATTTGTAAGTCGAGACCATATCTAAAATTTGTATGGAATCTCTTTTCCTGTAGTTTGAATTAGAGATGGGCACGACTCAGCGAAATTTTCGTTTCCGTTTCCGTTTCTCGTTTTCGTTAGGTAACGAAACGAAAACGGAAATTTTTCAAAAACGAAACGGAAATTTTTGTCGTGTTTTTCGTTTCCGTTGCGGCAAACACATTGAACTGAAAAGAATGCTAACAGAATTTTTTTTGTTTTCGTTAGGCAACGAAACGAAAATGAAAAATTTGCGGAAAAACCCAACGAAAATGAAAACAAACCGAAACGGACCCCCAAACGACCAAACGAAAAACTAGAGTCGTGCCCATCTCTAGTTTGAATCCATTCCCCCAAGCCCTAGTCTCTGAAGCCATGGAAAACAAACCTGTTCCCTCTTCAATATGACATCCTTTCAAATATTTAAACATAGCTATCATATCCCCCCTCAGTCTTCTTTCTGAAAGGCTAAAAATCCCCAGTTCCCTAAGCCGCTCCTCATATGACATTTCTTCCAGACCCTCAACCGTCCTGGTCACCCTCCTCTGCACCCGCTCGAGGTTGTCAACATCCTTTTTAAGCTGAGGCGCACAGAACTGGACACAGTACTCCAGGTAGGGTCTGACCAGAGCAGAATAGAGTGGTACTATCACTTCCCTTGATCTAGACACTATGGTTGTGTTGATGTAACCAAGAATCGCATTGGCTTTCCTGGCTGCCGTATCACACTGCTGATTCATGTTCAGTTTGTGGTCCACCAAGACTCCCAGATCCCTTTCACAGGTACTATTCTCCAGCCAAGTATTCCCCATCCTATATCTGTGCAATTCTTTTTTTTTACCTAAATGTAGCACCCTACATTTCCCTCTGTTGAAATGCATTCCCTTAGCTTTGGCCCAGCACTCTAATCTGTCAAGGTCTTTTTGGATTTTCATCCTATCCTCTAGGAATTAGCAACCCCTCCCAATTTGGTATCATCTGCAAATTTAATTAGTATACTCTCTAGTCCTTCCTCCAAGTCATTAATAAAGATATTGAACAGCAGTGGACCCAGAACAGAACCCTGGGGCTCCCCACTGGTCACGTCTCTCCAAGCTGAAGAAAGGCCATTTATGGTCACCCTTTGGGTGCGATCAGTCAACCAATTACAAATCCACCTGACAGTAGCACTATCTATCCCACTTTCTACTAACTTCTTAGCAAGACCATGGGGAACCTTATCGAAGGCCTTACTAAAGTCCCAATAAACCATATCCACAGCATTCCCCTCATCCACTAGGCCTGTAATTCTATCAAAGAAAGAGATCAAATTAGTCTGGCATGACTTTTTTTAAAGAAACCCGTGTTGACTTCTTGTAATGACAGCATTGTTTGTTATATAATTGCAAACTGCCTGTTTAATAATCTGCTCTAGGATCTTTCCAGGAATCGAAGTCAAGCTGACTGGGCGGTAATTATTTGGGTCCTCTTTCTTCCCCTTTTTGAAGATGGGGACATTAGCCCTCCTCCAATCGATGGGGAGGGCTTCCCCTTTTTCTAAGCCCCTATATTTTTTCTACAGCTGAGAGGTGCTGGCTTCCCCGTAGCCGGGCGGCACAATTTTTTTTATTTTAAATTTTTTTAAAAGTTAAGAGCGCTGACCACGTGGTCCCCAGGGCCAGTTATGCACTTTTAAAAAAACATTTTACCGTGCTGACCACCTGGCTTCCGGGCTGGGTTGGCACTTTTTTATTTTTACATTTTTTTTCCAGCCCTGATGCCAGAGCTTTTTCCCCCTTCACAGCTGAGAGGTGCTTGCTTGCTTCCCTGGGGCCGGGGGGCACCATTTTTTTTATTTTTTTTAAAAAAATACAGCGCTTACCATGTGCCCCCAGAGCCGGGTTGGTGCTTTTTTAGTTTTATTTTTATTTTTTATTTTTACATTTTACAGTGCCGACCATGCAGCTCCTGGGCTGGGTCAGCACTTTTTAAATTTTTTTATTCTTTTATTCATTTCATGCCCATCTCTATGCCAGACCCTATCTGTCCTTTAGCCCTATCTCTCTTTGGTCTACCAAACCACCAATCAGTAAACACCTCTCTTACATTATTCATCACACAGGTAAATGCCAAAATAGGAATCATATGTATTTTATTTAGTTAATACCCACATGTAAACCCTCTTATTTACCTAAGTATTGAGAGCCAGCTTCAAATGATTGCAATACATGAGGAGGCAACAACACTATTTTTATTACACACAAGTTTTAACCACTATTTGTTAAACTACATATAAAATACCACCTAGAAAGATGATTGGAAAACATAGTAAATAACAGGAGAGCTGAGAAACCACTGAAGTATGAGGGAAAAGCAGATCAAATCATACTTAATTTGGCCATAGTTCTCCACCTGTCTTTCAGCATTACACTTGTTCGGTTACCGAAGTCATAATGTTGAAGAATTTTTGTCCAGTTTCCTACTCCAAACCTCTGTACACCCTTTTTCAATTTCCGATCATCTTCCCATGTCCATTTCTTTAAGGAAAAAAAACATAAATGATATTTAAATATATGGACACCATTTAAAATACTTCATCTTCCATTAGTTAATCTTTAACTAATGAGCAGGGAGAGGCTACAGTTTCTGTCAAATTGAGCTTTGGGGACTGAAAGACTTCAGAGTTTTGTGTAGTTCCATTCACAAGTATGCAGCATTTCAAAATTACCTCTACTGGCCTGTGTGAATCCAATAATCCATTTCATTATTTGAACTGCTTTGGTGTGAACTATTTCTAGAAACAAGTATTTCTAAGCAACTTCAACCCAAAAGCCACTCATTAATTTCCACATTAATCATAATGTATATCATTCAACTAGCACAATGGAGTACAACTGCCTTTGATTTTCTGGTCCATATTTTGAGCTGCAAAATAAAAATAAAGACTCATGTATATGATTTTACTGAAAAATAATGCATTGGAAAGCAGAGCATCATTATGTAATATTCCTGTGATATTCAGTTTGCCTAAGAGTTAATAGCAGCAATTCTGAAAAAAGGAACCACTTAGAATGTCCACTGTATTCTGCCATGCAGACTCTTTTATAAACAATCAGTGCCTACAGATATGAGTAGATTTGATTTCTTTGGAATACCAGAAAAACTGTGTTCAGAACTGTGTTCTATTAAGAAAGGGTATGAACAAGTTAAAAAAATATCTTATTTTAAGAAAACCTTGAAATTGCTGAGGCCAACAGCTATTGATATTAAGCTAGCAACTGCTAGCTTCTCCAACTTAATCAACCAAGGACCTTCCAACCAGGTTTTGATATCTTCGCCAGGGACTGAGCACACAGGATCATTATGTGAAGGTCATTCTTTTGGTCTTCCTTTGGCTAAGTAATTTCATCAAAAAACACCAAAGAGATTAGACGTAACTGCAGATAAAAGGTTTTTCAATGATGGTCCCCTGGTTGTGGAATGCTCTCTGCAGACAGGCTAACATGTTATCTTTTCTAGTGCAGATGAAACTTTTTTTTTTTACTCTGGGGCCATGTCCTAAAATATTTTGTGCTTTTTATATTTTCTGCATTCTGTTTTTGCTTTAGTTTCTCAGATTCTGTTTTATATTTGTGTACTCCATTATTTTAACTTGTTTTGAAAACTTTGTACAAAAGGTTATATGGTAGTATATAAAGCTTTTGTCTCACTTTGTCCCACTGTAATCCCACATGAATATGATTTTAGAATCTTGCCCATTCATACCTGTTTCTTCTGACCTGTTGAGAGACAAGCCTTCTGACCATTTTCTATATTCAGCAAAGAACTACCTAGTTCAAGTTAACACAACAAATATATTTAGAACCATTATATTCAATGTATTAACAGCTTTCTTCTTGGAAGATAGCTAAGTAGAAATTTATTAGAAACTAGGTGAAGACCAAGTTGAAGCAGATTTCATTTGTTATGAGACTAGGGCATTTAAAGAAACCCATAACCATAACTGTCCCTTGTGTGTGAACAGAATTGGAATATCTTGCAATAGTTTGGAGAGAAACAGCTGTTTTTTTTATGATTTAAGATTTTAAGAGCACAGAGCAGTTGGTGCCAAATAAAACTCATACAAATCCATTTTGACTGATCTATACTGGCTGCAATCTTATGTCTTACCATGCTAGCTGTAAGTTGCACTTGAGTAGGCCCATTTGCATCAATGTAATTAACAGAAGAGTTGTCTGACCAAATCTCCACTGATCCAGTCTGCCTACTCTAGTGCGATTAACTACAACAAGCAACAAGATTACAGCCACTGAAACATTACACTTGCAGATTGTCCAATCCACCTGTACAGTTCGGCAAAGTATACATACTGTCCCTTACTTTTTAATGTTTGTAGCTCTTGTATTTGGAAGAAAAAAACAATTCTGTAGTTAGTTTTTGTCTTTAATTGCTGCTGTTTCATGTTTCATGTAACATGGTATATATTTGCCACGTAAGAGATATAGGAGGCAAGAATATTACATTGTTCCTCTCAAGAGGAATCGCTGTGTTACAGTCTTTTTTCTTCATGTACTTAGTAAGGCTCACATTCAGTTTGCCAAAAAAAAAAGAGAAAAAAAAAAAGAAAAACAACTAATCAGATATCAAACCAATGCTGCTCTTAATGTAGAAAATAGCAAATTATGTCAACAAGTTCCATATTTTGCTATTAATATTTCCTGATAGGATGTATTTACTACAAACCAGACACTGATGGCCATAAATTCACTTAGTAGGCTACACTTGTAGAAAGATGTGAAAGGCCAAGTTACTTTTAAATGGATGTAATAAGTTGCATATTTCTATGCCAGATCTTATTTCATTACATAATCTGTTGCTTCAACTTATACTTAAATACTACTTTTTATTATTTAAAATGTGGAATTGGAATTTAAAATATGAATACTGCACTATGCATACACGCTGCATGGCTGTGAGCCCAATTTGAATGTGTAGTATTTGCAGAGCATGGGAAAATACTTTCAAAAATGTACTACTTCTATTGCTCATTACAAGCCCAGAACAGTACATGTTATTTTTCATTAAGTTGCTTGTTTGCAGGAAATTGTGAGGAATATCTGGGATGACTTAGAAATTGGTGGACTGTTTTAGTTTTTTATATATACAGTTTAAAGACTCTGCCACTCAGAGCTGTGCAGGGTGCTGGGTGCTGGATAAACTGGACTAGCTGTGCAGAGCTACAGTTTACATCATTCTACAGATGAGAGCAACATGATGCTCTGGCCTTCTCGTTCGGTTTAGCCAGGAAGCAGGATACTTCTCTGAGCAGTGCAGGGCATTTGTGTTAAAAGTCTGCATCGGAAGCAATCCAGTTGTGCTTCCGGAGCAGATGGATCAGCTGACAGGTTGCTGTCACTGCCCAGAGGATGCTCAAATACATTCACAGTCTTCATCTTTTTTTCAGAGAGGCACCTTCCTTGTAAAACAAAAGTGAAAACAGTGTTTGCCCTCCTTATACAAGATAAGCTTTAAAACTGCAGGCTGCTTCTCAGAACTTGTGTAATACTAAAAAAAAAAAAACCTGCTATACCAAGAGACTGCTCGTATGATTTTGAAAATGTAATGTTTCAAGTATCATTATAATATTTTACTTGTAGAGCTACCCATGCTCTGAACAGTTATACTGTAATCTTTCTATGTGTTTGAATCCTACAGCAGTATCGGTAACGACTTAGCCATCAACATTAAAAATTGTTTCAACTGAAAGAATTGCAACACTTACGTGAAGGAATACTTTGTGTTCTGTGCTTTGGTCTCGAGGAAATCTGTCCCCACTTTGGATCTGAAAATGTTTGATCAGCCAAGGAACAAGCCTGTTTGTATGATCTATAATGGAATGAACAATGTGTTTCAAATGATGATACTTGACTATAACTCAGTGAATGTCTTCAAAAGCTGCTCTTCAGTCACATGTCATAAATGCTTTTCTTTGCTGGATAGAGTTCATGCTGAGTTAAAAACGCCAAAGTAATATTGATAGCAAAAAAGAAAAAAATTACTTACCTGTAACTCTGGTTTTTCGAGTGGTCATTCTGTGATTCCATACATTGGGTTAATGTGCAGTAGCTTCTCGGAACCTTCTAGAGCTGAAAAGATCTACAAAGACCTGCCTCTCCTATATAAGCTCTGCCCCTTCTACTCAGTTCCCCATGTATCCACCACTGTCAAAAGTGACAAAGCTGATGTGACGGAGAGCGGAGAAGGTAGGGCGGGTATGTGTGGAATCACAGATTGACCACTTGAAGAACCAGAGTTCCGGGTAAGTAACTTCTTCCTTGAGGACTTCTGATTGCACACATTGGGTGATTAACAAGCAAAGTTACCGGAGGTGGGTCATCACGGCAAGATTGATGGTAGTGCAGCACGGCTACAGGCCAAATCCGCTCGAGGGAGGTCATGCAATGTACAGTGGTTGCCAAACACGAGTGACCAAGTGGTGGCTCTGCACATGTCCAGGATAAATTAAAAAAAAATCTCAGAAAAGCTGTCAGGGTATCTATCCTTTGACCTAGTGGAGTGAGCAGTTACAGAGTTTAGTAATACAGGCGATCAGGGCTAATATAAATTTGGATTGTGCCTGTGAAGACAAGGGGAATCCAATCTTTGCACTGGAAGTAGAGAAGAACAGTTGTTTCATCAGGGTTGCCACAAATATTCCTGACCTTTCTAAGATTTCCAGGCCAAAATTTTAGATTTTCCCTCAACAACCCCCCCCCCAATTTCTTTACTTAAAGCACCAGCAGATTGACTTTTCTGAACATTTGAAACAAACCATTGATATTATAGAGCTGAGATAAATGTATGGATAGTAAAAATTATAAATAAGAAACTAAGATCCATGAACTTGCAAAACATTTTAATGAAAATAGAACAATGAACAGCATTTATAAATGGCACATGCTAAGAGCATCTGTGACATCATGGACTTCAGTAATATCAAATATCAGTCAAACATTTGGTAACATCATGGACAAAAGTAAAATTGGTCCTCTATAGCTCAGAGTTCACTAGCCATTTCAGACAAAAGCTTGTCTTTCTTGGCCTTGAGCTCAGACATTTTATTAACTAACAACTTTCTTTTATTTATCTTGTCTAATTCTTCTCTTCCAGCCTTTTGTTTGTAAGTGCTTCCCCATATTTATTCTTCGCATGTCTAAATGCAAGGATCATTTTTTTTTACTTACAGTAACTTTAGTAACAACCCCCCACCCCCGGACAGGAGCCCATCATAAACCTGCCATTGAGCAATTAAGCTATGCTCAAGCTGATTTTCAACAATCATCTTCCCATTAATTGAAAAACCATGCTCCATGAACGCCTGACCAGAGCTGAGGATTAGCACTTTCTTTACAAAACAGCACAGATTCTCATACTTGGAGTGGCCCTTAAGGAGTTCTCTCCAAAAACGATCAATTTTTTGTTCCTTACGTTGGCAATCCTTATACAATTGATTGCTTGGCTTTGCTGTTAACAGCCTAAATTCCTTTTCAACCTTATCACATGTTGCACCGGACAGCTTATTTTGGCCAGAAAAACACTGCAGGGTTGTACTTCGCCTATTTACACACAGTTAAATGGGTGCTTATTAGAGCTGGGTCACAAAATGTAATACCTTTGCAGACAGAATAAATTAGTGGACACTTTTTCAACATAAGTGTGCACATGCTGACAAGAAAGTGCCTACATTCTCTCTTTTAACTTCATCAGACACAGTGACATGTTTCAGGTCAGACCTAACTGTGACCACAATTTACTTTGGAGGAGTTGACTAGATTGGTTTCCTTACTTAAATCAATATCAGTGACACTTCTGGATTTCAAAATGTCACTCTTCACAAATAGAGACATCAGATCCTTAATGACAGCAGACAGGCCACTATGAAGAAATGGTGACATTGGTGTATTACTTTGATACACCTTCAAAAACAATTTATCATAAATTGCGGATGTAACTACTTTGTAGCTCTTTGATGATGTTTTAACTTTTTCTTCCTCATTTCCACTCACAAAATTCTTTAGGTAAGGAGTAAGTTTTATGCCTCGTTCAGCGACACTTTCATTTTCTACCCAATGAACCCCATAAAATTTGGATGGCAATGGCGGCTTAAAAGGAGGGAGAGTCCTTAAACACATGACAAACGGACATTAAATACGACACAATAGTCCACCCTGTCAACTTGGCACCTCCTTTGAAACTATTATTTACTACATGTAAGTAGATGAACACCAAAAGGGCATTTTGTTTCATTTTTTAAAAAAAATTGGGTCGTTTAAAATGAAACATTTTTTTAAAAAAATCATTTTGTTTTTCATTTGTTTTATTTTTTGTTTTTAATTTTTTTTAAACTTGTGCTGATCAGCTGGCATTTAAATTTTTTTCTTCTTCCCTATTGCGCCGACCAGCTGGCCCGTGGGCCAGGTCGGCTCGTTTTTTAATTTTTCTTTTTTCCCCCTTGCGCTGACCAACCAGCCTGCTGGCCGGGACGGCACATTTAATTTTTTTTAAAAAAATTCTTCTTACTTATCATGCCAACCAATTGGCCCACGGGACAGGTGGGTGCATTTTTCTTTTTTCCCTTGTGCTGACCAGCTAGCCCGTGAGCCAGGTCGGCACATTTCATTTCCCCCCCTTCTTCCTTATCAAACCAAACAGCTGGCCTGCAGGCCGGGTAGGCGTGTTTTTATTTTTTATTTCATTTTATCCCCCACCTGATCACACCTGATTGGGTGGGAGAAAGGGCGGGCTTTTTAATTTCCCCCCACCAAAGCCCCACATGCCATCTGATTGGTGGTGGCTTTGGCAGAAAAAATAGCCTGCAGTTTCCCCTGCAGGAATTGTCAGGATCATCATGTTCAACAGTAACAGCAGAGCAATGTGGCAGTGCCTGTAATATACAAAAGAAAATATATTACTCCTGGACAATTTTTTTTTAAAAAAATTGCCTACTCCCAACAGAGATGATAGAAATGGGGGACCAACAGGAAAATGGGGCAGAGCGGTGAGGAAATGGTAGAGAATTAACCTCTGGATGCAGAAATGTTAACAGAGAACAGGCGAGCATTTCAAGTTTGGCATTCCTATCACCTGGTAAGGGAGGAGTATTGCTAGGCCAAGCTCAAAAAGGAAAAGGGGGGAGGATTTTATGCACATTTAGCAGAAAAATATAAATGTAAATTCTTACCTCACTTCTTGATGAGAAGAGATGAATATCAACCAAAATGTGCGAATTCTTCAATAATGCTTTGACCCCTTAATATGACTCTTCAGCACATCAGTGTTGCTTAGCTGGAATGTCTTGCGACAGAGGTCACACCATGCCTCAATGTTCACTTTGGCTTGCTTAATATAGCAAAAGTCCGGGAACAGTCTCTGGTTTTGCCACTCCTTGAAAAATGTTTGCTTCAGGGGTGCCATGACAAACAAAAAGAACCTCGTTGCACACCTTGCTAGGAGCAAGCTACGTCCTGCTTTGTTGTGACATGATGTGCTGCCACTAGAGATGAGCACGAAATCAACTTTAAGTTCATTTTGTTATTCGTTTCATTACCTAACGAAACGAATAACAAATCCCAGAGTGAATTTAGAATGAAACGAACTGAAACGAAAAAAATGGGTTCAGTTTGGTACGCTAATGGCGGCAATATCTCGTACCTGGTGCTGGATGGTCTTCGGTCTTCCTGGCTGCAGGGAAAAGCTGACTGGCTGCGCTACAAATGTAGCGTTGGCCACATGGTTGGAAGTAAATAAAATAAAATAAAATAAAATAAATAAAGGAGCGCCGACGGGGCCCCAGGGGTGGCCTGGTCGGCACCCTAAAACAAAAAACTAACGAAAAAAACCCAGCGTGGACCGGGCCCCAGGGCTGCACGGTCGGTGCTTGGGGGGGGGGAAAGCTGGCCCACGCTACAACTGTAGCATGGCTGGAACCCAGAAGTAAAGTAAAGAAAAGAAAAGAAAAGAAAAGAAAAGAAAAGAAAAGAAAAGAAAAGAAAAGAAAAGAAAAGAAAAGAAAAGAAAGGAGCGCTGATCCGGCCCCAGAGGTGGCTGCGTCGGCACCCTAAAATAAAGAAAAAAGATAAAATAAAAAAGAAGTGTCCACCTGATCCCAGGGGCCGCACGTTGGGCTCTTGAGAAAAAAATGAGGCACTGGCCCCAAGCCAGCACCTCAAAAAGCACCGCCACCACAGAGCCGCCACCGCCGCTGGCGGAAAGAACCAAACTGGTTCGGGTTCATACGATTTTTTTTTTAAAATTGTGTGAATCCAAACCCGAACTGAACCAAAAGTGGGCCCAAACCATGGGTTTTCTGGTTCATGCCCAACTCTAGCTGCCACCACACTCCTCCCTTGTGTGCCCCTCCTCCAACTCTTCTTGTGTCCACACACCTAGCCTCGTGTAGAACTGGGACTAAGGAAAAATTGATCATATTGACCATCAACCTTGTGCCGAATTTTATAGTCAACAGATAAGAATGAAAATTGTCATGAATGAAAATTGTTTTCAACAACCCTATTGACTGAACAAGCTACAGGCATTTTTGCATACGTTTTGTTTTTGAACAAATATATAAACAAATTATTTATGAATATTTGCTCTAACAATTGACTTATGGGAAGGAATGCAAAAACAGTTTAAAAATGCTTTTGCATGATTTTTCCCCTTTAACCTTAAAACATCTTTTAAAAAACAGGTCAGGCCTATCTAACCCTCACATCCAGAGGGTTAAATAGGCCCAAAACAAACGAACAAAAAATAGAAACAAACAAAACAAACAAAAATCAATAACAAACGATGGTGGGAGGGGTGGGGGTTTTCCATCCCCAAAAACATCGCAACAGGAAAAAGCCTCCTGCGCACCTTGGAAATGTCCCCTTTCCACTGCTTTTTTGTTAGTATTCTGCACCCCCTGCTGGTTGTAACTTGAATTGCTTCACTGTATATGACGCACACACATTTCCCCTAACTTTTGAGAGGGAAAAAGTGCATCTTATACAGCAAAAATACGGTAATTATGGTTAGTGGGTAATTACCAATTTCCAAGATTAGCAATAACGCCCACCTCTAGTCAAAATCCATTTTTTCCATGACTACATTTCCCCCTGACTTTTCCAGGATTTCCAAACCATTTTTCTATTCCCTGACTTTTCCAGGATTTTCAGACTTGTTGTAGCAACCCTGTTTATATTGCAGTATGCAGAGGTGCGGGATGCACAAAACAGTCCAGTTCTTTTGTCATCTAAAGAACGGAGAGTCCATTCTAGGATGTAAGTGGGTAAGGGGGGGAAAATGTGGGTAGTAACAGTGGTTGCTTTAAGTGAAAGACTGTTACTACTTTAGATAAGAAGGTGATGTTCAGTGACAGAATGACCTTCATTGGGTGAGACTGCAAATATGGCAGTCTACCTGTAAAGCCGCAAGATCATCTGCACGCCCAGCTGAAGTAACAGGAACCAGATTCAGATTTTATTTATTTGTGTGGCCCTAGCCATTACAAACACATTCAGAATGAGAGTTTGAACAAAGACATTACACATCAATAAACAGTCTGGGACTAATACAAAAAGATAAAACTCAACTGACTTGAACCGCTGAATCCTTATGAATACAAAATTTTCTTCTTAAAAAAGAAATGCTCTCAAGGCAAAACAGCCTACTTTTTCTAAGACACATGATACACTGTCCTCCAATAAAAAGTTTATAAAATAAGCATCAGATCTATTGTGTACAAGGCCTAGCTCGCTAAACAAGGTGGCCCTCAAGTCCTTAAACAAGGGGCAGGTAATAAGGCAGTGAGTTAGGTTTTCTACTTCATTGGTACCACATGCGCAGGTTCTCTCTTGCAAAGGAATCCATTGGTAACATCTCTCAACCACTGCTGTAGCCATAGATTGGCATCTTAGTGTAGTATGAGCATTTCTCCATTTGGGGTTTGTCACTTTACTTAGGTACTGTGGGTACAGGGTTTGAATGGGTAGTTTGGCATGCCATGGAGAATATTTAGATGAGCAGATGGAGATGCAGTCTACTCTCAGATTTTGTTTTAGGATGTGGGCCTTCAAAGTGTGTGCTGCCTCATTAAGATTTGGGGCATTAAGTAGATCCCAGGAGAGACCACAAGCATTTATAATGTGAAGGATTTCCTGAATCCAAGTTAGAATTGTTCTGTGGTTAAAATTCGGCATCTCTCTAAAAGCAGGTAACACTAAGACAGGGCCTATCCCCTTTTTTTCAATTTCAGCCAATACCTAATGGTGTGTATGTATGCAGTAGCCTTCATAGTTCAAAAGCCAGCTTCCAACCGGAGAAAGACCCCCCCTCCAATTCAACTGAACAGAGGGAGAAGATAGATAGCATTTTCCTGTTTCAATGGGTTAGTTGAGCCAGGCCAGTGATGGCGAACCTATGGCATGGGTGCCAAAGGTGGCACTCGGAGCCCTTACTGTGGGCACCCAACATTGCCCCTTCACAGCTGCCTGTATTCAGGTTAAATTACTGTGTTGGCACTTTGTGAAAAATTAGTGGGTTTTGAATTGCAATTTGGGCACTTGGTCTCTAAAAGGTTTGCCATCACTGAGCTAGGCAAACTACCCAGGTATTGCAATACCCCACTTACTGAGAGAACCTCCATGAAGAAATCTAAAAGTATGCCCCTAAAGGAAACCACCTATAGTCCTAAAAACAAAACAAAAAAATCACCTGTAGAAAAATCAGAGTAATTCAACCCAAAATGAAAAAGAGTAAAAATATTAAGATCTTTAGAAAGAAAAGAAACTCATCACATAAGATGAATTATCATAAACTGTTTAAACTTTTGGAGAGAAAAGCCTAAGAAAAAGAACAAGGCATTGGGACCTGGAAGCAAGGATAAAAAACTAACAACCTGTAAAGTACCTGTGGATAGAAACCGCACTACTACTACTTCTCTGAATGAAAATATTAAAGCAACTGAAGGGCAAGATCCATCAGTGGATGCATTAACTGGCAACAACTTGTATGGTAATCCATCACCATTGCAATCAGTTCAGATAGAGCCAAACCCCATCTGGGAGTTAAGATTATCTACCCACATGCTGGTGTGGCTACCACAAATGAAGAGGACCGTGTTCTCAAAATGAATGAAAATGGCACTTAACTAAACTATTACAACCAGTAATTGGTGACTTATTTATCCCCTCTAAAATTATGAAGGCGAGATATTTATTTCATAATTACACCCATGCATATGCAGCTGTGACTTTTAATGACAGCACCCTAGCTAAAATATATACAAGAGGAAGGAATTACTTTGGGTTTAATAGTTGCAAGATATTTCAAAAATATGGCACAACCTTCACCCTTGTTAAGGCCTTGGCCAGGGAGGCCAGACAAGGGCAATCTAATGGGAACCAGGAACATAGTTCTAAGCAGCAAGAGTCTGTTTCAGGAGAGGAACAAACTCACAAAGAGAAAAAATGAACAGCAGCTCAGCAACAAGAAGTACTACAGCGGCAGAAAAGAAGGAACTGATGTAAAAGGGGTGGAGCTAGGGTTATATAGTAGAGGGAGATCCTTGTAGATCTTTTCAGCTCTAGAAGGTTCCAAGACGTTACTGCGTGTGCGCATTTACCCAGTGTGTGCAATCACAGAAGACCACAAACAACATTTTGTTTCATACAAGTTGCCATAAGCTAGAAATATAAGAATCATTAACGCTTTCTGCACAATCTTCTCTGATACAATTAATTTCAGTAAGAAAATATCTATATTTTGGTTAAATATACCTGAATACAGAAGAAGACATAGGAGCACATGCATAATCCTACAAAATGATACAGTACCACTGAAAATAAAATTTTGATCTTTCCTATTCCATGCGAGGAACAAATCAGTCCAATGGGAAAAATATTTGAAATACAGCAAAGAACTTGCATATTTTAGAAGACTGAATTTGCTGTTGAAATTGGGGGTGGGGGCTACAAAGGTGATGGTTGATAGAGTTGGTCTGTTAGCCTTCAGACATATAAAAATGATTTACAGTACTTCTGTAAAAGTTCTCTTTGTACTTAAGATCTATACAAATTTCAGCTCTACAGTTCCATGCTTTCAACGGTTCTACCATGAACATTTCTAAATTATCTTTTCTAACATGCTGCTTACTGCTGTTGCTTCCACTCCGCTGAAGAACACTTTCACCCATCTCAAGTATCTCTTTGAATCTGAAAGTTGAGTCATGACAACTGGTCTTTTCTTGTGAGATCGAAACGTTGCACTACTGAATCCAAGTAAGTCAGTCAATCTGAGGAATATTGGTGCAAGTCTTCCAATTTGGTTTCCCGCCACCCTGGTCTGAATAGGCTCCTTAGGTGGACAGTGGCCTGAACAGGAAACCAAGATGACCTATAAATTGGAAGACTTGCACCAATATTCCTTAGACTGATGAAGCTCTTGGATGACTAGTGAAACGTTTCGATCTCACAAGAAGTACAGTTGCCATGACTCGACTTCCGGATAACCTCACCTGGATGACTAAAAATCTTCACAGATATATCTTTGATTATTAGATAAGACTGTTTAAGGTACACTATCCCTCTCCCACTGTCTAGACCAGTGGTTCTCAACCCGTGGGTCCCCAGATGTTCCTGGACTGCAACTCCCAGAAGCCTCCACCACTCGCTGAGCTGGAAGGGATTTCTGGGAGTTGCAGTCCAGGAATATCTGGGGACCCACAGGTCTAGACCAACCCCAGGCTTGTCTGGACAGGGATTATGACCTTACACTTACAGCCAACTGTGCATATGTATATAATTGTAGTGCATATGCACAATGCTGTTCTTCCAGAGATCGAATTGCAAATATTGTACACTTTGCTAGCAGGCAGTGAGATCTTCTCTATTTGAGTAGTATTTGGCACAATTTACATCTTACAATATTCCACTGTGAAGATACTGTCAGGAAATAAAGAATGACATGGATAGGAAAAAGGATGACATTTTATGACAATAAAATCCTATGAACAAAAGAATGCTGGATATTAAAACAATAATGAGCATTGATCTCTACTAGCTTCTGTTACAATAAAGTGTCAGTAGTGAGAATCTTACTTCTTTATGGTACTAACCTGTTTGTCATTTCTAGATAGTTTTCTTTGTTTTCGCTGGCTGTGCTTATGTTAGTTGTGTTATCATACTGTGCAGGCACCACCATTTTTAGCTTAGTTTTTACCTCTTTCGTAGCTGCCTGTAGAAAATAGCAATATTATGTACGGATTTTTAACTGTTTGCAAGTCAGTTTTCCAGAAGTACTTTACCACCAATGTCTCAAAACATTTAATATTTTGCATTAAAATTTTCACCATAAAACAGTAAACCAGTTCAGAGAAAACCATTAAATAGTATCACATTTTAAAACAGGAGGCAGGAACAGATTGTTCGAAACTGCTGACAGGTCCACCAACGGCCCATGAAAACAAAGAGTATTAAATTCTGCCTTCAAGCAGTAAACGTTGGAGCTAGCAATACTCACTTAGGAAGGAATTTCATAAATATGAGACCATTACTGAAGACGCCATGTCTTAATGCTTAGAAACAGTATAATGGCAATCTTACAAAAGAAGCCACTAGGATCAATCTTAAGGTCCAGGCAGATATTGAACAAGTGCAGTTTAGACTTGGGTTTGGGACCTTGTTATCTGTCAGAGCGGCTCCTGCCGCAAAGCACTGCCTGTTTTACCCGTTTGTCTCAGGCAGGGCATCTGAGGCTGCCATCACTGAAGGAGGCTCATAAATCCCTAACGGGAAAACAATCTCAGTGGCAGCTCCCCGACTCTCACCTGAAATCTGTTTGGCCCCTATGCTCTCAGTCTTTAAGAAACATCTTAAGACATGGCTATATAGAAAGGCTTTCCTGGGCTATTAGTCTATTTTGTTGATTCAGTGCTTAATCACCTCTTGTGCTGCCTTTAGTTCTTTTGTTCTCTTATCCTCTATTGATTTCATTCACTTATGTTTATTGTGTTCATTGTATTGGAATGTTTATATATATGGTATTTTATTTTTGTATTTGTCAATTTTGTAAACCGCCTAGACTGGCCTCTGTTGCTAGACGGTGCAGTATAGAAATCTAATAAATAAATAAATTAAAGCCATTGTAAATAATAGCAGATGAATGGTAATGCATTGGTTGTAGAAATACTAGCCGAATAGTTGTAATTTTCTTATTTTTTTCATACAAATTTAATGGGCACAATTGAATTAGTATATTTAAGTGGATGTTGCATGCTTATTCATTTATTTACACTTATCTTTTAACTAGAAACATTCAGTTCACTATTGGGAATATCCTGCTTTGACTGAAGTATTGAAACCAATTTTATTATACTTTAGTGTATCTTAATCATGCACTAAATGAACATTCATGTAAAATAGAATCTCTCTGGTTTCAACATTACCTTTATTAGAAAATTATTGGAGTCTTCCTTCAAGAAATTAGTGATGTAAGATTTGATTTTGTTTCTCAGAAGACTGAAACTAAGATGTTGAAGAAATGGATGATACGGATCGTTCTTCCTTATTACTGCAGACAGCTTCGTTCGCCAAGGCTAAAGCAGGAGAATTCAAAATACATTGCCAATGTTACATTTTCTTACTTACACTATAGCAAAGGTATATATTTTACAAACAGCTATATGTTAACTCTGTGCAGATAGAAATGGAAGAATTTCTGTTTTGAGAAGTTGTTCTAGTAGAAACCAGATCCACGCTGTGTTAAATGCCTGTACTGCAGCTAAAACTGTGCTCCTGACCTGGGCTTCAATCCAAGGTAGCCGGCTCATGGTTGACTCAGCATTCCATCCTTCTGAAGTTGGTAAAATGAGCAACCAGCCTGCTTCCGGGGGGTGGGGTGGGTAAAATGTGTAGTCAGCATACTGTAATTAAACTGTAAACCACCCATAGACTACTTGAGGTGGTATGGGGGTGGTATATAAGCAGAACACTTTGCTTTGCTTTGTAGTATTTGAGGTAAAGCAACCAATTCTTTCAGCTCTAATATGCAGCAGAAGTTTTCTGTATTTCCCTGTGCACTTCAACCAAAGTGTTAAATTAATAACCAAGTTTCTTCATATCAAAAAACTAGATTGCCTTTGTTCAAAGTCTTTGATATCTAGAACACTGCAGTTTTCCTATCATGCCAGCAATCTGGGTTTGGGAAAGTATGGTGCAATACCTGGAATGTTTTCTGCCTTGAAAGACGAAAAGGGAACCAGATGGTCTAACTTGCTCTGACATATTGCACAACAGAGCAAAAAAACATCCATGAATATTGGCTTTCCCTATTTGCACAAATAGCATTCCAACACCACTGCCATCTCAAGAAAGACATAGTGAAACTGGAAAAGGTGCAGAAGAGAGCGACTAAAATGATTACCGGGCTGGAGCACCTCCCTTATGAAGAAAGGCTAAAACATTTGGGCCTCTTTAGTCTGGAAAAAAGGCGCTTGAGGGGGTATATGATTGAGACGTACAAAATAATGCAGGGTATGAGTAAAGTGGATAGAGGGAAGCTCTTCTCTCTCTCCCAAAATACCAGAACTAGGGGACATACACTCAAATTGAGGGCTGGGAGAGTAAGAACAGACAAAAGAAAATATTTTTTCACCCAGCGCGTTGTAAGTCTATGGAACTCCCTGCCACAGGATGTGGTGATGGCATCTGGCCTGGATGCCTTCAAAAGGGGATTGGACAGATTCCTGGAGGAAAAGTCCATCACAGGTTACAAACCATGATGGAGATGTGGAGTCTCCAGGCTTTAAACCGGGTTACTTCAAGGGCCAGATGCAGGGGAGTGGTATCAGGAGACAGATATCTAGTCTCATGCACTCCCAAACGCACCTGGTGGGGCCGCTGTGAGATACAGGAAGCTGGACTAGATGGGCCTTTGGCCTGATCCAGCATGGCTCTTCTTATGTTCTTATGTTCTTATGCCACTATTGCATTTAAACTGCAATAGCATATTGCTGTATGACTAAAGGCGACGCTGCCACCGTAAAGTGTTTGTTCCTGTTTTAATGGAGGGTTCTTAGAGTGTCTTTTGGCTGCATCCCATAGCACATTTGTTATCTGTAAGCTCATCTCCATCAACTCCTTTCATTTTCTTCGCTACATGGCACTCTCCTTAATGTCTTCTCATTCAAGCTTTCCCTGAATGATGGACTACCTATTATGGGCCTTTATATGAACTACCATACATGACTACACAGACGTTGTGTTTACATATCTCCTTGTATGATTGCATTGGCACTATGTTCTCAATGCTAGTTTCTATCCCTCATAACTTTTAGATGATCTACTGTACATAATTACATTGGCTGAGTTCATAAATACATCAATGTTGTCAACTGCTACCTCCATCCCTCATTTCCACACTACCGAGACAAATCAAAAAGCCTCTACCACCAAGGCCATAGCTAACGACCCATTAACGACCCTTTCTTGATAGGTTTCAGCACCTTAAGCCATGGTTCACCTCAAGGCTAAGGATACCACTGTCTCCCTAACGAGCCTATTTAGGCCATTGTTCATCTGATGAGCCTAATTAAGGCCAGGGTGACTAGAGGTCAAAGCTGCCTATAAGAGTCAGGATTTGCACCAGCTGTATTCAGACCGATGAAGCTGTATGGATGAACAGCGAAATGTTTCTATCTCTCAAAAAAGAAGTCCAGTAGCCATGACTCAACTTCCAGATCCCTCATAATGGACTTTTTACTCTTTAACTGATCACTTTCTCTTTTAGCTTTTATGTTGCCTTTTAATGCTGTAAGGTGCCCCTCAATTCCCTGTTCTCAAACTTGAATATGCCTTAAGTGTACAGTACTGGGCTGTATATTGCCCCTCAGTACTGTAAGCTGCCTTGGGTCCTTTTCCAAGGAGAAAGGTGGGGTAACATAATCTAAAATAAATAAATATTTCTACACACCCTAGTACTTTTCAATTTCTGCCCCTTCTACTTTGTCTTCGTTCTTTCCTCCTTTTTCTGTTTTAAGTTCCTCTCCAAGCTCCTCATATCAGTAAAAGTCATAACACCGAAAGGCTCCAGAACAGCAGAATGGCTGACTGTCCACACCACACTTACTGGGTAGCTGACACTCTCTCAAGACTGATCCAATAGACAAGGATGCATAAACTCCCAGAATTCTAAGCTTAGATTGCCAATGGCAAAGGACTGTGGGAGTTGCTGTCCGAAACATCTGGAGGGCCTGGTTTAAAGGGTCTTTAGCCACCAAGGCAACCGCTTGCCTCCGTGCCTAAAGACTTTTAAAACCACCCGCCGCCTTTCTCACAGCTTCCGGGGGGGGGTGGGGAGAGGAGGAAGAGAACCGGCAAGTGGTTTAAAGGTTCTTTAGCCACCAAGGCAAGCAGGTGCCTCGGTGGCTAAAGACCTTTTAAACCACCTGCCACTTCTCTCCCCAACGCGCCAGGTGTTGGTGGGGGAAGCCACGGGTTGTTTAAAGTGGTTTCCCATAGGAATGCATTGAAATCTGTTTGTCCAGAATGGATTAATTGAATTTCAATGAATTCCTATGGAAAGCCACTCCCCGACTTATGAGATAACCAACTTACTAGCATTTGCTCGGAACGGATTAATCTCATGTTAGGGTACCGCTGTATCTCACATGCTCCAGAACAAACTACCTGGTTTACTTTAACCCCTTGGATGTGAAATGCTAACTAAACTCCAATATTACCTCATTTGATTGAGATTCTGGAAATAGTCTTTCTAGGACTTCTTTTGCTTCGTTAATGTAGCCTTTCTCCAGGTACGCTGCCACAGCCTAGAAGGAAAAAAAATACTGCACGTAACATTTTCCATCCAGTAAAATCTGGGCTGAAAAGCATTGTCACTATCAAATAGCCTTTCCCAACCTAACAATCTTCAGATGTTGTGGGCTCCAAGTGACATGGCAAATGGTAAAAGGCCACGGAAGTTGGTCCACAACATCTGGAGCAACTTCCATGTGGGGATAGGATGTTCTGCAAACACCCATTATTTATAAGCAATACAGAGCAAACCTGCTTGCATAGCTTAATGTTATGAACAATCTTTGTTCACACTGTTCTCCAAAATGCAATCTTATGACATGATGCTTTTGCCATGACTAATTAACAATTGTCTTTGAAAAAACTAAAAAAGTGGTTTCTGGCTGCATTGATTTACAAACAGACCTGGATCTGAATTAAGCACTTGATTTCTTCATGGAGCTCGTCTAGTTTGCTTTGTGTTTTTAGAAATGAATTCCAGATGGACAGTGCATTTTCCAGTGGGGAGAGTTTTTGGTCATCCTCAGAATGAGAATCTTAAGAAGAAATAAATGGAAAATGGCAATGACAGTATAAGCTTTTCACCGAGTAAGAACACAAACTAGTACACAAACACATTTGTACCATATAGATTATAAATTACCTGTAACAAACCTGTTTAAGGTTGATATAAATGACTAGACAAGTATTTCATACAATGATAACTGAAAGCATAAGTAAAGACATGTTTAACTCTGTTAAATCTTTGAGTCACCTAGAAGTGTGAAAGTACTTTAGCACATCATATTCAATATTAGGATAAAATTTGTACAGTGTTACCTCTACTTACTAGCATTTTGACTTAAAGAGTGGAAAACCATTGGCATTTTAACGGTTGCCTTAAAATTTTTAGATCCGGCCTGCTCTACTTACATTTTTAATGCTTTTTATGTTTTACTTTTTTAGATACAGCGGCTCCACTTACGAGTTGTTCGACTTATGAGCATGCATTCGAAACGGATTAAACTCATAAATAGCGGTACCACCGTATAATACACTAATCCCTCAGTTAGCGAAAAAGTTGGATAATGAAATGAAATTTTTGGGAATGGAGATTCCTTGGTTGAAGAAAAACTTTTTCCAGGACCCCACTCGCCTGCTCACCCCTTGCCGGGTGAGGGCTGCCGATTTCTGGGTGCTGCAGCCCCAGGTTAGAAGTGGGGGCTCCACTGTGGGTGAGTGGTGCCGCCCGACCGGATCCCGGAGAAGTAGTGATGGCAGTGGCAGCAGCCGCAGCCACCTTGACCGAGCCTTCTGGACACTCCCCTGAGGGCAAGCGGTGATTCCTCACTGCCCAACCAGGTCCTGGAGCCAGAAGCCCCCCACTTCAGTCCTGGGCTGCAGCAGCATGAAGCCAGCAGTCCCAATCCAGTAAAGGGCAAGCAGGTGCACAGGGGGCCATTAGGGCCGCCCTCGCTACGCTCCCCATAATCACCAAGCCTTAGTGTGTGTGGGGGGGAGGACTTGCTCACCAGTGCTCGTTCCTTTTGTACACAGACAGCTGCAGCCACCTGCTCCTCACCCTCCCAGTCTCCCTTGGCGAGATCCTGGCACCGATTGAGCCCCTTCCTGAGGGCAGCATCCAGTGCCTAGCTGGCAGCCTCCAACCCCGTTGCAATCCTCTGGCATCCTGCAGCGGCAGTGGCTCTGGATCTGGTGGTGTTCCGGCTGCTCCTCATCCTGCCGCCGCCAGCAGGACCAGGAGCATGATGATTTGTCGGCTCCTTGGACTCTCCCTTTTGGAGTGCCCCAGGGGTCGGCAATCTCACCCATGCTGTTCAATGTTTATATGAGGCCGCTGGCGGAGGTCATCAGGAGATTTGAAGTCTGTTGTCATCAGTATGCTGATGACACGCAGCTCTATGTCTCCTTTTCTTCCTCTGCAGAGGAGGCGGTATGCTCCCTCGACCTGTGCGTGGAGGCGGTCCTGGAATGGACCAGGAACAACCGGCTCAAGCTGAATCCGGAGAAGACGGAGGATCTGTTCTTCGGGGCGCTCTTGTCTGGGTACAATGGCCCCCTCCCTATGCTGGGGGGTGTTTCCCTCCAGCCTACAGACAGGGCCAGGAATCTGGGCGTGGTCCTGGACTCAGCCCTCTCCCTGGAAGCCCAGGTGATGGCTGCCTCCAGGGCCGCTTTTATCCATCTCCGCAGGATCGCCCAGATCCGCCCGTACCTCGATGAGTCCTCCCTGAGGACAGTCGTGCAGGCCCTGGTGATTTTGAGGATCGACTATTGCAATGCCCTCTACGTGGGATTGCCCTTGACCCTCCTCCGGAGGCTCCAGCGGGTCCAGAATGCAGCGGCCAGGCTGGTGGTGGGTGCTCGTAGATTCGAGCACATCACCCCAGTTCTGGCTTGCTTGCACTGGTTACCTGTTGTCCTCCGGGTTATGTTCAAGGTCCTGGTTTTGATTTTTCAAATCCCTCCACGGCTTGGGACCAGAGTACCTGGCAGAGCGTATCTCTCAGAGGTCAACTGGGTCCAGAGCCACGAGAATGGCGCAGGCGTGCTCACTGAGGGTGGCCACACCCAGAGAGGCACGGAAATTCCGCACGCGCGACCGCACCTTTTCTGTGGTGGGCCCCATGCTGTGCAACCACCTTCCCAGTGAGCTGCGCCTTGCAGTGTCCCTGCCAGCCTTCAGGAAAGCCTTGAAAACCCACCTATTCAAGGAGGCTTTTGACAACCTTCCTATTTAATTCTGCTCTTTTATCCCCCTCTCCTTTTTTCGCCGCCTATGCCATCCCTTGTGGAGGGGGGTATTGTGCCCCTCTACTTTTATTGTTGCCTTTTTTATGCATGCTTTCCTTTTTCTTGTTCGATTTTATTCTTCACCGTCCCGAGTTCCGCATTGGAAGATGTGGCAGTATACAAGCGTAACAAACAAATAAATAAATATCACAACTTTTCCAGGACTCAGCCGGGCACTGCCACTCACCCACAGTGGAGCTTCCACTTCAGACCTGGGGCTGAAACACCCAGAAGCTGGCAGTTTCCCATAGGAATGCATTGAAAACCAATTAATACATTCTTTTAAAAAACTTTTTCCAGCCCCTGAAACAGATTAATTAGTTTTCAATGCATTCCTATGGGAAACTGCGACACTGTTAACAAAACTTTCACACAACAAAACAGCCCGCAGAACGGATTAATTTCGTTAATGGAGGTACCACGGTGCAATTATAAAAGTTTAAAGTTTAGAATTCTTATTTGCGTGTTTTAAAACTGCAGTGCTCACCATTAACCATATATATCTCAACAGCTTGATTAAGTAACCCAGTACTTCTATTTTAGGACTCAGCTCACTGACAATTGCACATACTCATATCTTGATAATAACCGCTCCTTCTACCTGCCACAGAAGCTTAAGAAGCCTACCTATTCTCATTTCTAGTGAATGGGTAAGCTGAGCAGTCACTGGGGCATCTTCATATGTTGTGATCACATCTCCTTTAACGCTTGAAAGAAGAGTGGGGAACTTTTGCCCTTTTAGATGTTTTACAGTCCCCCCCCCCCACAGTTCTTTTCTGCTGGCCATGTCTTTATGGGGTCATGGGTATTGTTTGAATGCATCTGGAGAGTCAAAGGGTTTCCATATTGCCCTTAAGGCACAAGGAGGAAACATCTCACACAGCTACGCACAGTGATGGTCCCTACTCTCACTAGGTTCTTGTGTCAGAAAGCATTAACCCTAACCCTATCACTTCCACTGTTAATTTTCACTACTCTGGATGTTTACTACAGATGACCAACAAAACTGTTAGTAAAGGTATATCTTTGGAAAAGTTTGTTTGGGATTACAATTCCCAGAATCCTGCACAAAATTGGTATCCCTTTCATTTGTACAAAGCTATGCAGTGTTTGGTTTAGGAAGGTGACATCGCAGCTATCAAAACTAGACTGAATATTAGATTTCACTCACATTTTCCTGAGTTATCTCTTTTTTAGCTCATGTCAATGTTCAAATTGTAGTTTCTTCAGCCAGAAAGCTTTTATTGTTTTGTTATGTTAGTCTGAAGTGCTATGTGTACTGAGGGCAATGAAGTTTGAAAGATGTGGCGGTATACAAGAGTAACAAATAAATAAATAAATAATCACAGTTGTCTGATTTAACTATAGTTAATCGTGAATTAACAGTGCAAATTGAAAAATATAGCAAGATGCAGTTTTACCAAGTTCTTTTCCTTGGGAAACATAGGCCAAAAGCTGACAAAGACACACAGTTTTCACTTGATGTTCTTCTACTTTGTGTAACCCTTTGATAACAGCTGAAAAGAGAGAAAGCAAACAACATTAGCTCAGTTTTATTCCCACAGTGCCCCTGTGTGGCAACTTCAGCAGCTCTGCTTGTGATTCTAAGAGTAACTGCATGAGAGCAAGTTGTTTCTGAAATCAATAGAAGTACTTCCTAAACAAATATATTGAGAACTGGCGTATTAAGGAATAATTTATATTTAACAGCTGCAATTGAGTTATTTTCACAAAAATATACATGACTGGTAGAAACAGAAGTGTCCACAAATGCACCGAAGTTACATACATTCCCTTTAAAATTTTATGTTATAGTTTTTGAAATTGTAGCCATGTGAGTCTGTGCAGCATATTAGCAAGAAACACAACAACAAAATAAAAGCAAAAAGGCATGATGGCTGAAAAACTTAACTGCTATATTTAATATAAAGATACATACAAGTTTACAAAGCATGTAGACTACTTAACTGCCTTAATAACAATGCAACCAAACAAACATTACATGCCAACTTCTCAGCTAACCAAATTGCTCACTAGCTATTATTTAACAGAATATCAGACTCCATCCTATGGAAACACAGAGGATAGGAAGGAACAAGGAACAGAAAAAAAAGGGACCTGACAACCCCCTTTACTATAGGACTTGAACATCCCCAGATGTTCTTGGACTGCAACTCCCAGAAACCCCTTCCAGCACAGTGAGTGGTGGAGGCTTCTGGGAGTTGCAGTCCAGGAACATCTGGGGACCCACAGGTTGAGAACCATTGGTTTAGCCTCTAAGATAAATGCTTTAATACTGCTCAAATACTCAAGATATGGAGTATCTTGCAATGTTCCATATCATGCAATAGCTATTCTTGAGCCAAGCAAGCCACCAGAAGACCCCAAAAGCTATAGGCCTTTACATTTTCTCAGCCATGTATATAATATATTTAAACATCTAACTCTGAACCAACTGACTGCAATAGTAGAACCCCTGCAAACTGGTTTCAGATCTGGAAAAGACTGCACAGCCAAATTCTGAATTTAACACAATATATAAAGGATGGTTTTGAGGTGATGGAAATCACAGGTGTAGTCTTTATAAATCTCATAGCAGCTTATGATATTGTTAACAATGCAGCCTTGCTGAAGGAAGTCCAGCAAATTACAAAGCATTTCAAATTTACAAAAATGACAGGTTGCCTACTGGAAACTGTAGATTCTATGTCATATTCCATAGGACATAGATGAAACAAAGTCATGGTCTACTTTGGCAAGGCAGTGTTTAACACACATACCAATGACCAACCATTGCCAGAAGCCATTAGGAGATTTCTATATTCTGACAACCTGGTATTTGCTAATCAGAGTGCAACCTTGAAGGATGTTGAGAAAAAAAGTGAGTGAGGCTCTGAATCTAAGGACTATATATTACAGAGATAACCAGTTGAAGCCAACCTGCCTAAGAACTCAACTCTGTTTTCTCTCACTCTTTCAATGTTCAAAATGCTAGTGTGATGCTTCCTGTAGCTGTGGACCAAACCTGCACATTGTTCAGGAGGAACTTTAGCCCATTCATGCTGGCAGAACTGCTTGAGCTCTGTCATATTCTTTGGATGTTGCACCTGCATGGCTCTATTCAAGTCATTCTATAGCATCTCAATTGGATTGAGGTCTGGACTTTGACTCATCTACTCCAAAAGGCAGATTTTGTTTTTTCTGAAGCCATTTAGTGGTGGCCTTGCTCCAGTGTTTTGGGTTATTGTCCTGTTGCATCACCCAACTTCTACAGAGTTTCAGCTGGCAGACAGACCCATCTTCCCCTCAAGGACTGCAAGCTGGCCAGGCCCTGATGCAGCAAAACAGGCCCAAATCATGCTTCCTCCACCATACTTTATGGTTGGGATGACGTTTTCAAGATATGGAGTGCCCTTTTTATGCCAAATGTAGTGATGCATGTCCTTCCCAAATAGTTCAATCATTTTGCTAATACCATTGTGGAGGGTCAATGTGCTCTTTCACAAACTTCAGACATGCAGCAATGTTCTCCTTAGTAAGCAGTGGCTTCCTTCACGGTGTCCTGCAATAGACACCCTGCTTGTTCAATGTTTTACATACTGCAGACGCACGAGCACAGATGTTAGCCAGTTCCAATGATGCCTTCAAATCACTGGCTGTTACTTAGTCTTCATTGTGCTTTGGGGGTCATTTTTACTGGGCGCCCACTTCTTGATAGGGTAGCCACAGTCCCAAAGTGTTTCCATTTGTAGACTCCTCGCCTAACTGTAGGTTGGTGAATTAATCTAAAGTCTTTGGAATCATTTTGTAATCCTTTCTAGCTTTTTGTAAAGTCACCATTCCTGATCACAGATCCTCTGAAAGCAAATTTTGGTGAGCCATAGCTCACATAAACACATTTTTCTTGTGCAGAGCAAACTCAAAAGGTTTGAGTGGTCTTTATCAGTCACTATAGCACTAGCCCACCCCTCCAAATTCATTTTCTTAACAAGGCTCCAGGTATGCTATGCTCAAATTTGCTTTTTGAGCTCAACTCAAAGGTTCACTTAGTTTTCCCATTAGCATTTTGAATGTTGAATGAGTGTGTTCCATAAAGACATGCAAGATCAGAATTCTTTTGGTGTTACTATTATAGGCATGCTATTTGTCCATTCACTTGACTTAGAGGAAGATCGGATCACATTGTATGCCATATTAATGCAGAACACCATGGAATTCCAAAAGGTTCTTTTCTTGCAATTGTATAATAGTTATCTTAGACTGCAGAGGGAGCCAGAGCTCAGGAAATGTTTGGTCAATTTCAAGTGCATAGCTGATTTTCAAGATGCTTTCAGATACAATTGTGACAATCCGTGGAGTGAAGAAATAACATGTTACCAGTAAAGAGTGGCCAGTATTTACTGCTAAACCTAACTACAGTAGTCACATTGAGTCAATGGGATTTACATATATGTTACCTTACAATTTGGGACCTGATTGCTGGGGTTAGCAACAAGATACTGGCCATTACATCTGGAGATCATGTGAGGATGATTATTTTTCAAAAATAAAATGATGGATAAATAGTAAATGCATTTCTAATACAACAAATGCATTTTAGGTGTAACTTTGAAATTGGGTTGAGGTTAGGGTTAGAGACAAGTATGCTGCTATAGACAGAGAGTAGAAGCAGTAGTAGGGATTAAGATTATAAGTAAACATGAAAAACCTTTCACAAAACAGTAGATACATTACTACTGCTGCTGCTGCTGCTGTTACTACTACTACTACTAATAATAATAATAATAATAATAATAATTAATAATAATGTCTTGTAGAGCCAAATGGAGGTGAGTGGTGAGTGAGTATTTGTGTGTGTGTGTGTGTGTCCTAGCCAATAATTTTAAGAATAACCTCCTGGCAAAGCATATCTTTTGCCATGTTTGAACTTTTGCGACCTGCTTTCCTGTAGAGTGTGTTACACTCCAAAGCTTTCAATGTTGTTGTTTTTTTAATTTTTATTAGTGGCCTATAAAGGTATCGCCTGTAGCCAAGTTTTGCATTGGCATAAAGGTGCTCCGGAAGTCCTCTCCCTCCCTTGGGGTGGGGAATCCTCCCAGCCTCTCCACACAAGCCCCCCCCCCCAATCCTTCCCAGCCCCAGCAAGAGCCGCGAGTCGCCCACTCAACTCAGCGCCAGGTCTCGGCTCCTCTCGAAGGCGCCCGGGCTGCCCTCGACGAAATGGCGGCACATGGAGCGGCAGGCGAAGTCCAGGATCCAGCCTGCGGCCACCTCCTCCACCTCAGCCAGCGGCACTGAGGAGCCACCGGGGCCCCGCGCAGCGCCCGCCAAACCTGCCTGCCCAGGCAAGGGCTCAAGCGCCAAAAGCTCGGGACTGGCCTCCGCGGCCATATTCAAACGTCGCGCGCCGACAAGCGGGAACTCCGCCTCCAACGGCCTCGACGACAACAACGCCTCGCGGGTTGGGACTTCTAGCCGCGGATTTGTCAGTGGATGGGAACTCCTTTTGCGGACCGTTTTCTGTTCCGGCCGTATATAACCCTGACGGGCTCTACTTCCGGTTTCCATTCGATCACCGCTGTTGTCGGACTGGGTGGTAGGCGGGGCGCCGCTGACTGTCGCCTCGGTCTAGGGCGGTTTCTTCGCATCTGGGAGTCTTCGCCACGCATTGTCGCTTGGGCACCGGAACTTTTTGTCTTACCGTCCCTGCACAAGGAAGAGCACAGTAAGGGGCCAAGTATCTCCCCGCCCCCGCCTTCCTCCGCAGACGGTTGCGGGAAGCTGTGCCTGTCAGCCCACAACGCAGGCTGAGTGATAAACGGAAAAGCCTAGGGAAGTTATTTGTTGTTATCCCAACTTTCGAACCATTGGAGGAAACAGACGGGATACCCCTTTTCTGGAGTTCTTGGCTGAGACTCAAAGAGAATTAAGCATTCTCAAAGCTTTTGTCTTCTCGAAGTGCCATCATTTGTGACTGTATGCATTTTCAATTTTCACTGAGTTCTCATCCCCAAATAATAAATAAATAAATAAATAAATAAATAAATAAATAAATAGGAGTTGACAAAGTCAGTCAGCTGCAGAAAGCCATCTTACTTGGATCTGCTCGCATAATTCGCCGATACATCACGTCCTAAACGCTTGGAAAGCGTTCAACTAGTGATTTGTAATACAAAATCCAGTGTACTGTAGTTATATTGTCTGCTGTGTGATTAATAATAATAATAATAATAATAATAATAATAATAATAATAATAATAATAATAATAATAATAATAATAATAATAATAATAATAATAATAATAATGTTATTATAAATAAATAAATAAATAAATAAATAAATAAATAAATGTGCCATGAAATCATTTCTGGTTTACAGAGTCTCTTGCCTGCCTTTTCGAGGTACAGAATACACAGAAGTGGTTTACTGTTCCCTTCCTCTGGGGGCATCCTGGATAATAAACCAGTGGGTAAATATTTCACATTAAATGTTTGAAGAAGTTATTTTTATAACGGTTTGTACATTTTTAAGTGTCATTAAAAACAAGCCTTTGAAATGTGGATTAAGCACATAAGGCTAAGAATTTTTGAATTGAGAGGGTGACTGATGAACTCGAGTGAAGGAATAATGGAAATCAAAACACAGCACATTTAGCAAGCTAGAATACTTCACTCAAATAATGGGGAAAGAAAACTCCAGATTTGGTAATTCAGGTAAATGAAAAAGGATGCATTAGAAGGAGAAGAACTTGTCAGTTGAAGAACACCCGAGACTGGTTTGGATGCAACATGGTGTCCTTAGAGCTTCTGCATCAAAATAATCACAATGGCACCTAGCCTCTGAGAGAAAAGAAACAGCAGGAAGCCTAGCATAAATCTTCAAATTATTCAACATTTTGCAGACAAATACATTTTGTACTGTTTATCCCTGTGTCAACACTGAGCAGACTTCATTGAGGGGAAAAGTTTGAAACAGCCCTTCAACATATTTTGTCACAGAGGGACTACAACCCATCAATTCTTGCTGTCAGCAACCCTAGTACAGAAGTACTTGCAGATCATGTGCTCATCTTCTGGGATCCTCTGGCACAGGATAATTCTACATGAAGAAAGTTGATGTTGGAATTTGTGTGTACTGTATTGTAGAAATTGATGCTTAACACCATTTTGAGTGCTGCCATTGCTGTCAACATTCAGAATGCACTTTGCTGTGCAGCAATAATGGTCCGTCTCCTGATGTTTTGAATTGTGGATATAGAAGCATGATACAGTATCCCACTCTAATAAACAGGACAGTTTTATTTTAAAGCTTTGAATCACACTAAGAACTGAAATCAATGGAACAAATTATTCTGGATTGCTTAAGCAGCATTGATTTCATTTTAAAAATATGACTCAATCTGGATGCAATTGCATATGTGTAACTTATTTTTTACAATCTAAAGCCCATTTGTGCCGTACAAAGAAAACCTCTCTTCTGTTTTTGCATGGCAGTCACATCATTGTGAGGTCCTTCTGCCTTTATTCTGTATGTTTTAAGTATCCTGTAGTGGACTAACATAAATGATGGTAATGTTAAACTTTGTTCTCTTAGTTCAAGCTTATCAATTCACTCATTTCACTTATTTTTATTCCTTAATCCACTTACATTTTTCTGAGCTTCTTTCCTACCTGCATTGAATTACGATATATCCATATTTTATCTGTGAAACAGTTGTTCTCATTCTTTCTGTTTAATACTCACAGAAATCCCATTGTTTATGTAAAATATTTATGAGGAAGTACAATGCATGTCAATGAACACATTATCTATAACAATGTTGGTGAACCTATCACATGGGTGCCAAAGGTGGCACTCGGAGCCCTTTCTGTGGGCACCCGACATCGCCCCTTCTCAGCCTCCTGTATTAAGGTTAAATTGCTGTATTGGTCCATTTTGAAAAATTTGTGGGTTTTGAATTGCAATTTGGGCACTCAGTCTCTAAAAGGTTTGCCATCACTTATGGTACAGTCACCCCCCGCCATTTTGCAGTTCAGGACCGCGGTCCCGCGTGCCCCAACCATCTGGGTGGTGGGTTGGGTGAGTGGGGGAACTTGCCATAGCCCTCCCACTTTGAATGCCCCAGTAGCCAGCATGCTCACCATCTCAACGGTAGTTGGGGGGAGCGGGAGAAGCGACATAGCCCACTGCTTTAAACTGCCTCAGCAATAGAAGCAGCTACGGAGGCTGGCTTGCTTGCAAAGCAGGAGGGGTGGGGGTTGCAATTGGTCCTGGGGGCTGGATTCAGGACCTTGGGGGCCGCATCCGGCCCCAGGGCCTTAGGTTGAAGACCCCTAGCCTAGAGGATAGGATGAAAATCCAATAGGACCTTGACAGATTAGAGTCCTGGGCCAAAGCTAACAGAATGGGGTTCAACAGAAGGAAATGTAGGGTGCTGCATCTAGGTAAAAAGAATAAATTGCACAGATATAGGATGAGAGACATCTGGCTGGATCTGGGAGTCTGGGTGGACTACAAATTGAACATGAGTCAGTGGTGTGATGCAGCAGCCAAGAAAGCCAATGCGATATTTGGTTGCATCAACAGAAGCATTGTGTCTAGATCAAGGGAAGTGATAGTACCACTCTATTCTGCTCTGGTCAGACCCCATTTGGAGTACTGTGTCCAGTTCTATGCACCTCAATTTAAAAAGGATGTTGACAATCTTGAATGGGTCCAGAGGAGGGTGACCAGGATGATTGAGGGTCTGGAGGAAATGTCTTACGTGGGGCGGCTTAGGGAGCTGGGAATGTTTAGCCTTACAAAAAGAAGACTGAGAGGGGAGATGATAGCTATATTTAAATATTTGAAAGGTTGTCACATTGAAGAAGGGTCTGGTTTGTTTTCCATGGCTTCAGAGACTAGGACACGGAAAAATGGTTTTAAACTACAGGAAAAGAGATTGAATTTAAACATTAGGAAGAAATTCATGACAGTTAGAGCTGTTCAGCAATGGAATATGCTGCCGCAGAGGGTGGTTGAGTCTCCTTCTTTGGAGGTTTTTAAGCAGAGGCTGGATGGCCATCTGTTGGGAGTCCTGTGATGGAGGTTCCTGCATGGCAGGGGGTTGGACTAGATGGCCCTTGAGGTCTCTTCCAACTCTATGATTCTATGATTCTATGATACAGAGGACTGGCTGTGGAAATATTTAGTTAACACAAAAAGCTTAATATTTATTTAGTGGATATCACTGTCAATCCTCAAGACAGAGGGCATGCTTCAGCCTAAATTAAGCCCTTTCATTCAATGGCAGAAGACTCTTACATAGGCACTTTTGTTTTTTGCACATTGTCTAATGTGTTAATTAACTCCTGATAAATGACAACTAAGGCTTTCTAAAACTATGCATAGTGTAGAGAAAAGATTTGCTTCTTAGAGTATTGCTACATTAAGTTGAGAGATCCCATCCTCTCTTCATGAAGTGGATAATTTTGCTGACTGTCAGCAAGATATATCATGTTATGTAGGAAATTAAGGGCAAATCCTGATAGGGGAAGCTGGAGTGCTCTTGTTCAAGGTTCTTCTCTTTAGTGATGATCTATTTTATTTTTCACTCGAGTAACCCTTCTATTCACACAGGTTGAAATGCATTCTCCTGTGAGAAGGGACCATACAGTTATTTGGATTGCTTCAGTTTTCCCTCTTTTAGATTAATGATACCCCCTTCCTTTCTTTTTCCTACACCTGTCATTCAGCCAGCTGTGGTTACCTTCTTCCCGTTTTTTGTTAAATGAAGTAAGTGACACAGTGAAACAGCGTTCACCTAGTATAGCACCAATGTATCTCATTTATTTGCAGACTAACCACCTGTGCAGACTACAGAATGGAGTAATTAGGAGCGCTCTGAACCATGCAAAAAATATGTAGTCCAGATGTAGTGCCAAAGAGGAGGAGGTAGTTCCAAAAAGGGGCAGAATGGATTGCTCTAAATCATAACATGTGGAAAGATCATTTGATTTGATCCAAAAGCAATCCAAATAGCAAGCTATTGTATATGCCTCTCTGGATGTTCTCCAATTCTTTGAATTTTAGTTCTACAGTGGAATAAGCTACCTGGAGCATTTTACAGTGTTTTTTTAAATTTTGCAAGATAGGCTCAGGTAATGTGTCTGAGGAGCTTAATTTTTCTCCAGTTGTACAGTAGGACCCCAGTATCTGCTAGGGATTGGTTCCAGGCTTTCCCATGGATAAGGAAAACCATTGATAAGAGAGAATTCCTAGATATGCTGCATCGATTTCAGGACAGTTTTATGGCACTATTCATGAAGGGGGTGTACTTAGAGCCTGAATGTGAATTTCATCCATGAAAACCATTTGTTTTATTTTTATTTTTTATTTTTTTATCATCTCCTCTTGCACGAAAGCTTGTACCACTCTTTTGTTATTTTTACTCTGTATCTTTAGACCTTCAGAACCAGGAATAAGGCAGATAAACATGACACATGGAGTTTGAAGACAAAGCTGTGCATGCCTACCAATCGTGGGAGTGATGGAACAAGATAACTGGTTTCAAAATCCAGCATCTCTCCAAAGCAAAGCAATGCTTTTAGCATTTGTAAGAATAAGAAATATGAACAAATCTGAGCAAGAAAGAGCAAGCAAAATATGAAAAGAAGCCAGGGAAAGGATCACAGAAGATAAGTTGTGACTCAGGCAAGAGCTGTAAAAGATCTACAGAAAGCTAAGAGTAAAGCTTGCAAAACTTACTTCTACTGGACTACAACTTCCTGAATCCTGCAGCCAGAAAGCTGTGCATATGTCAATATGTACAACTGTGCAGCAACTCAAGATAGTTGTAAGCAAGCAACAGTAGAGGAATCTGGAATTTGAATCATGGCAACTGGACTTCTCTTCTTGAGCGATTGAAACATTTTGCTGCTCATCCAAAAAGCTTCATCAGTCTGAGGAAAGCTAGCTGTGAGTCTTCCATTTTAGAGTTCACTTTGACCTCATCCCACCCTGATCTGAAATAGGCTCATAAGATGAACAATGGCCTGAATATGCTCGTTAGGTAGACAATAGTCTCAATAGGCCTAAGGTGCTGAAACCCATGAAGTATGGATTTCTAGCTATAGCTTTGGTGGTGGAGGTGTGGAGTATTTTTGATTTGTCTGGGGATTGTTGATAACAAGCCTATTCAGGCTATTGTCCATCTTATCAGACCAGGGTGACATGAGGTCAAAGTGAACTATAAAATGGAGGACTCACAACTAGCTTTCTTCAGACTGACAAAGCTGTTTGGATGTGCAGCAAAACATTTCAGTCTCTCAAGAAAAGAAGTCCCATTGAAATGACTCATCTTCCAGATAAACTCACCTGGATGACTGAGAATCTTCACAGATAACAGCAGAGGAAGCATATATGAATTAGGTTCTTTATTTGGTGTGAAGTATAAGGCCAGTTATACACAGAACAGAACACCTCTTTGGAGGGAAGAGCTGCCTGAGTTCCATGATAAATGTTAAATAGGAAGCACTGAGAACTGAATCTACCACTCCATCTGTTACAGCATGTTTGCCACTTCCGATGCCTCTGTAAGAATACAGGTCACGAACCAAGTTTTCTTAAGTGCCAGACATCGAGAAGCCACAGTGGTACCCCGTCCTGAAGCTGGTGGTTTAAGACTAGTGAGTCCAGGTGGTCTAGGTCTGGACCTTCCCAAAGAAAAGTAGAAGGATATCAAGCTATGGCAAGGGGCAACCCAGAAGGGAAAATACAAAAGAGGAGTGCTCATATAGGTCTATACTCTACATGTCTTTCCAGAAATCTTTCTATTCTCCATGGTGCTGGACCTGGACATGAGTTAATGATGGAAATAAAATATAAGCGATGCAAAGCATAATTTCTTACTCCTTCATAATTTTATTCTTCTTCTTCCAGCAAGTCCTCCCTCCCTGTCAAATGAAACCAAAAGTACAATGGATTGGCAGATTGGCATGTAATGTTACATGTAAAAGTGGTTTCATGCAGAGAACTGAAATGAGACACAGATGATTCATCCACACATTTATTTACTATTCCACTTATTCTGGCAGATTGAAATGGAAAACAATGCCATTCATTTTACAGACATTTGACAGAAAATAAACAAGTATTTTGATGTTGAGCAACTGTACAATACAGACTACCACATGCATATTTATATGCTGATTGGTGCAGAAATAGCGGATCAGCAAAATCTAGAATAACCAAATAAATAAATAAATATATTGTGTTTCGTTTTCATGGTGTTAAGATGCAGCTGATATGGAAACATTGATATGAATACCACCATATGTGAAGCTCTATTAATGGTGTACGATGGACAGAAGAGAAAGAAAACAAAGTGGTGTTCTCTACAGAAAAAAATGAAACCAAGACATTCTAGCAAATACAATAATACAAGAAAGCATGTGTGATGCTGTTACCATTGCAAAATGCCCTGCAAAAACACTGTAATTTTAGCTCTGCCACATCCCTAAAAGACAAATAATATATACAACGAAAGCAGCATACACCCCCATTTTAGATGGGCATTTTGTAAAGGCAGAAGAATGAGACTAAATAAGATATTGTATATGCATGTATCTCTTCCCAAAAGCAAGTTTTAACTTTCCTTTTAAACAATGACATTGTTAGTATAGCTGTTGAGCTATACTATGATAGTTTACAGTGAAATGCTGCTATTTTCTGAAAGTTAATAAAGACTCAAGCTTATTGTGCCAAGAAAAAAATTAAAAATAAATACTGTTGTGCTTTTCCCCCCTCCCTGCAGCATCCATAGCATCCATAGAAGAGAATAAATGTTAAGGTTAATTAAACTGAGTTCATGCTACTATGGATATGAAACAAATACAAGATATAACACAGAACTTATAAATGTGACAGTCGTACACAGATTGTGGTTATTTACAGTTATGTCAGTGCAATGGGCTAAGTGCTGAGCTCCATTCTGAAAACTGAGTCCTAAGTATTTAATTTTCTCTGCATGACTGAAGCTTTTTTTGCATATGGTGTACATAGGAAAAGCTCTGCATAATATGGTAAGAATATATAGTGATATAAATCTAAATCTGCCATATGGTCTATGATTTGGGACATCCCTTTGTCCCCCTAATTAGACTGGAAAGAAACCCACTTTTCTTGAATCCATATTAAATCACATGGACCATCATTTTTCAACAGGATAAATTACTCCTGACCTTGCATAGGTTGTCAATTGTCATCTTAAGGATTGCAGGCCAGAAAATAAAGTAATATTTTCTAAGGGCTGCAGGAGAGTGAAACTATGCTGGGCCTCTTAAGAAAATTCTCTCGTGTGAGACCATCTTGACCAAAGTGCAATTGATACAACACATGTCTCTCTGTGTATGAAGTCAGATGTTCCTCCTGTGCACAAGCAGAAACACTTTGACGTGCATATGTCCATTTCTGAATTCCTTGTCTTTTTCCTTACCTTGAAAGTGAATCTGCAAGCTCTTTGGAAAAGCAACACAGTGAAGCAAGCATTCAGCAAAATGAGGGGAAACCCACCAACATGGACAAGAGAAGGCAGGAAAAGCCTTCTCTTTGCGAAGGACATGCTACAGGTACAAGGCTGGGAAGCTGTTTCTCCATGACTGTTAACTTATCTGATATATCTATTGACATTGAACAAATGGGCTGAAAATAATAGGTGCTTATTATGATCTGCTTTTTTGCAATGCAGAGGTCCGCCTCCCCAAAGAGAGCAGTAGTCAATTTGCAATAACATAATTAATTCAATTTTGATATGAGTTGATTCTGATTATATCATGTAAGTTTGGAAGGGGAGGAGTTGAGTGTAAAATTTCTGTTTTCAGACTTGAATTACTTGACCTTTTGGTGCATTTGACTCTTAAGACTATAGCTCGTCAATACTACACTGTCCTCTGCAGAAAAATAATTTAGACTCTTGCTGCTTCAGTTGAGATGCATACTGACCAGGATCTCACATTGGTCCTATGCAAAAGGAAGCTCCACTTAAGAAAGCTGAGGGGGAAATCCTCAGGATTTGTGCCAGTATCTTGTTATTTTCTGTTGTAGGCCAGAGAACCCCCAAGGTCGGGCAAAACACTGCCTGCCTGGAGCAGCTACTATGATACCAATCCTGATTCAAGCTTGGTAGCATGTGACTCCATAAATATAATGGAGGAAGTCTTCCTCTGTTTTCCTGACAGTCTAACGCTTGCTAGCTCTTCAGAATTGATAGCCAATAAGACGCTGACTAGGTGATTTATAGTACCAGAATTTTTTGCTTGAAAAAAAATGTCCAGGATGACATTTGAACATGTAGCTACCTTTACATGGTGTAGATAAGATCCTTCTACATCTGGGCTCACTAATGTCTTGGCTCTTGTGGCATATTCTATGCCACAGAATGTAATGGCATGCTGTAGCCTGTTTATGACCATGCACTCATACAACCTTGGGCTGGAGATAAATAAATGCCTGTTGCCTAGATCTTATGGTAATATTACTGGGTTTTGTTCCCATCACTGTTTTGCTTTTCATTATTATTATTTTGGGTCCCTATCCCTTTCGTGCAAATGTCTTTTAGAGCAGCCACATCTGAAAACCTTGGTCTCCATTCCAGAAAGATGCAGAGAAAGAGAAACATAAAACACCATCACCCTCGCCAAATTCTTAGGCTATCATTGTGTGTACGCAGCCATTCTTGATTGTGTCCCCTGTGTTTCATTGGGCAGAGTTGGTCCAGGAGACTGCCTCTTCAATGGGCATTCCCTAATTATTGCAGTGAAAGGGAATCTTTAGGTTGGGTTCCCTGTAGTTTCAGTAGCAGATCCACAACAACTGATGAACAAGTGCCGCCTCTAAGTAGCCTTAAATAAGTTGGATTAACACTGAGCTTCACGATAATGTGTACCTTATCATATATACACAGATATAAAATAAGATATACAATAAGCATACATTGGCCTTATTTTAAAACAACCCCTGAGTACTCAAAGGACCATTAGCTTTCTCCCTGTTGTAGCTGCACTTCAACCTGTACTGTGTGTTTGTTGATTCATGTTCTTGCTTGAAAAGTTTATTGTGACCCAGCATTTCTTCCGAGTTGGGCATTAATTAGGAAAATTCAACCAGGCTAGTAAATATTAATTCCCCCTGAATTATAAATGTTGCTGTTTATAAACTCTATGAAATATCCAATCCAGTTAAAAGAAGCACCTTAGGCAGGGCTTCCTTGGGCATGAAAATGATAGTTTACATCGGATGCAGTAGAACCTTTTGATTCCAACTTCCTATGAAACTATGGTGACAGTTTTACCGTTAAGGCAACAGATGGCAAAACTGGATGCTTGGGGTTCTTATTCCCTTAAAAACCAAGTGAGTACTTTGATAAAAGGATATAATCTATATGTGATGTATTGTTGCTTGCATGCCACTCGGTATTGTGAGTCTAGATGGCAGGCCTTAATACGACTCTAATAGAAAAAGATTTTACTTCTAAAACCAATTTGAAGAAGAGGGCATTAATGAAGACATCATCCTAGTTCTGCAGTGAAGTATATTATGAATGCTTGTATGTTCTCAATATTTGTGTTTTACTATGTTATGTGTGTTCTGCAGAAACCTTCTTCAGGTCAGTGTCAAAGCCACCCTCTTCTGCAGACAATCGGTTTTCAGGGATGACAATTGAATGTGTTCCTAATAATGTCTGTGAGGTCAGATTTAAAAGGGCTTAAAATATTACCCTTCTGGTTTTCAGTCGTTCACTCTTTTCAGTACTGCATAGGGCATAATGGGCTTGGGGAGAATGGAATTAAACCATCAATTGGCTGAAGTAAATCAGTAGCCCCTCATAAAATGGGAGCGTCAACAATCTGTCCCACATGGTATGCGAGCAGGGTCTGAAGAATTTCATTATTTCTGTATAAAGGACATTTTTAAGAACTGGGGCTTTCAGTGTATACCCAAGAACAATCGTGGTAGCCCACAAAAGTCTTCCCTGCATAAGGATAGTCACTTCAGCAAAACCAATGACCAAACTTCCATTTTGAACCTCAGGCCAACATTTCATTTAGCCTTTTTTTGGGGTAATTATACAGTTATAAAAGCAGAGCAAACATGACTTCATGATCTAAAAAATCTACAGAAATTACAAAGCAGTGTCTTTAGAAATCTAGCTAGCATTTTTGACTCAGTCATTGAGAATGTCTACTAATAAAACAATACAAATCAATAAACCAGTTCATGAAATAGAGTGGGGGTCACTGAAAGAGGTTCAGTGGAGTGCCACATAACTGAATTAAATCATATGCAGAATAAGAGATACTTGGACATCCATAAAGAACAAGTAAGTACTTACAGACTTAATGACCAGATAGTTTATTTTGTATTAAAAAAAACAAGCAGAAATGATATTTGGCTCCAAACTTGGAATTCAAGAGTCAAAGGAGCTATTAAAAGGAATTTAAACAATTATTTTCTAAACATGGCTTTCTTGTTGTGCTATTCACTTGGTATAAACAGATGAATTAAGTTTAACTTTTTTGTTATGTGATTCTTAAACAAAGGCTAAGAGGTTTAGAATCAAACCTTTATTTACATCACTGAACACACACACACACACATATATGCTTTGAACAAAACTGTGAAAATCTTTAGACTTAGCTCACCAAAAGCAGTTATTTTCTGTTGAAGAGAAAATTTGTTTAGAAGGCGTATCTACAATAAAATCAGTGTAATAGATATATTTTATGTTAATGAAAGAACCAATTAAAATATCATTTTCTAAACCAATAATGTCAATGTTT
>JAHTLZ010000204.1:34201053-34213025 GCA_023846285.1 Phrynocephalus versicolor
CCTCAAAATAATTCATTTTATTGGCTGCCTTAAATATGCAGCAATAATGAGAAATGGGCCACATAAACACGTTTGGAAACTTCAGGTCATATGTCGATTCATCTTTTCCTAGGAGAGCTTTTCTCCTGTGATATAGTGCAGAATACAAGTGATACAGGAGACACTGAGGACACATTGAAACTGCATATTCTGTAAAACTGATATTTCAGTTAGATTCCCTAAATGCAGCAATTGCATGAAAAATATGTTAAGAGGGCAAAATTCCAAAAATAAAGTCTACATTCAATTAGGCAGTGCTCAAACTTCCAGAAATGCAGTCCACTTTGAAATGTGTTTCCTGATTTTGCCTTTTGAAATTGGGTCATCCCATTGTGAAAAGTGAGCCCATGACACTGTACTCCTAAACAGATATTAGAAATAGAAATGCAGTAAGAAAAGTTGTTTTCTAAAAATAACAAGGTCTTAATAGTGGTGCATTCAGTGATGGCAACTGTAATAAAATGTTAAATTTTTAATAACAATCTTTTTGCATGGCAATTTGACACATTTCATTGCCACAGATATAATTTAATTATGTAATATAATAGTGTTTTGACTTTCTTTTGAATTTTGGAATAGGTATATCAAAATTTCAGTTTCTGGTCATTAAATCTTGCAGAATCAACAGAATTTTATTCAATACTTGTATGTGAATCTGTGAATGCTACACAGTTAAAATTTATCTATGGTTTACCTTGAATGAGAAACACTGTCCTTTATTTAAACAAACAACTTATACTTTATGAGCTTTTAAACAGAAAGCAAAATAGGTGAATTTGTTTAGAAGTTGCAATTTTGCAACATAAGTCTGTACAAATCCTCCAGACAAGAGACTGCGAAGGAAATATCTGTGTCCCAGGTAACCTGTTTTCTACAGATCCTTGGTAACTGTAGCTCTCCCCCAGACCCCAAGCTATTTACAAATGTATGCATTTTGCAGGCTCAAAGCACCTTGTTTCACACCATTAGGAACACATGCATCAACATTTCATCCTTTCATGTGCAAATTCCAAAATTCAAGAGGGAAAAAAGTTAAAAGATTTTTTTTAAAAAAAGAACATATCTACAATCATAAGCGAAAGGATCCAAAATGTCAAACATTGCAGAAGACAGGCTCAAAAAAGAGCTATTTATTTTACTCTTTGTCCTTGCATCATTTTCCTGATTTTTTTTCTCTTTTTGGATTTTTTTTTAAAAAAAGCAGATTTCCACTTTTAAATTAAACAGTACTTAAACTAAACAACTCCTCATGCCATGCAAAAATAACATTTTATGTACTTTTGAGGCTTGCCATCTTTTAGTTCATAGGCATTACTAATTGCAGTTTTAACAAATACATGTTTGCCATTTATTGCTCTCTTAACTAGTCACATGCTGGTTTCCCGTGAGGGACAGTGATCAGGTTCTCCAGGATTTGTATGGATTTCTGGGGGAAACAAATGGTTTTCCATTTTGTGAACTTCTTGGCTAGTGTCCCTTTGTATTTCCCCACCAACATGATAAATGTCTTGAGTACAATTGTGACCCAAGTTTTTTGGTGATGATGAACTGACTTGAGACTCTTCAACTAAATGGTTCCCATCTTTGTGTTTATCCCCAAAGTAGTTTGGATTAACATCCTGTGGCTTGTCAGGTCTTATGCCAGGGATCTCCATGAAGTCATCTTCTTCTCCAGTGTCCATTTCAGTGAAGCTTCTTCTCTGTTTTGTTGAAGGGAAAATAAAACACTTTTGCTTTGGAACCAGAGGTGATGATTTCATAGATGTTTCCTGGTTACCTGCTGGACCATCAGCACCTAGTAAGGGTCTGTCTCCCTGGGGTGAATTCTCTTCTAAGAGAATGGTGCTGATATGTTGAGGAGTTGATTGCATGAAGTCACCCGCTGCTGTTACAGGTAATGGCCTTGCTGTGCTTGGTGGTGTTTGTGGAGCACTGCCTCTATTTTCCTTGAAATTAACCTTCAGGGACCTTTTTAATGGATTGCTTACTTTTAGAGAACTTTTAGGACTCTCCAGAGCACTATCATAGTGCAAATGACCATGAAGGAGAGACTGGGAGCCAGTATTGTCTATGCTCATGCTTGGATCTGCCGGGGAATAGTCAAAGGTGATGTCTCTAGGGGAAAACATTTTATCTCCTGTGAATGATAGAAATTGCGAACTTCTTGCTCTTTGGTCTTCTAAATAGACAGACTCATTTGGGAACTTCAGCTGTAAATGAGAGCCGGAGTATGGAGGAAGTGGGGAACGGTCGGTGTCAGTAAAATCAGTTGCACAGCTGGCAAAGCTGTCAATGCTAGAAGTGCTTCTCATGTCAGTGAAAACATCTCTGGGGCCAGGAAGGGAGGGATCTCCCTGACCAATAACCTCTTCCATTTCTATTTCCTCTTGATATGGTGGAGGTTTCGCTGATGAGTCTTTGTAGGCAGCATTTAGATTAGACTGAGTTTGAGATTTAGTAAGTTCATTATATAAGATTTCAAGTTTCTGAGCACTCAGGTGTTGGGGACTGGAGGATGATGCGGTATTGTTCAGTTTTTCAAGGGAGTCTTGCTGGCTTACTTCCTGGTATTTGTTCTCCAATGACTTATTAGAACTTGCTTCAGACATTGCCCCCCTGGCCCACTTCCAGCGGCTTGGAGATAAATGGTTATCATCAGGGGCTTCCTTTGAGTTGGCTCCTTCCTCAGTCTTACCAGAATCTACTGCTACATCAATCAGCTCCATGCTGCGAGCAAAGGCATCTTTCAGATTCATGGAGACGATGCTTCCATTTCTCTTTGCTCGCTCAAGTGCCTCCCTTCTTTTAATGGCTTTCTCCTGCCGTTTTTGCTCCTTATAAAACTCTGAGAAATTGTTGACTATGATGGGAATGGGGAGGGCTATTACAAGCACACCAGCAATACAACACAGACCTCCAACTATCTTACCTAATAAAGTTTTGGGATAAATGTCACCATAACCTACTGTTGTCATGGTGATGGTGGCCCACCAAAATGATGCTGGGATGCTGGTAAATTTTGTAGCATCTTCATCTTTCTCAGCAAAAAATACAAGACTAGAAAATATCATAATTCCCATTGCTAAAAATAATATCAATAAACCAAGTTCATTGTAACTCCTCCTGAGGGTGAATCCTAAGGACTGAAGTCCTGTTGAATGTCTGGCGAGTTTAAGAATCCTTAGTATTCTCATGATGCGGAATATCTGAACTACACGGCGGACATTTTGGAACTGCAGCACACTTTTGTTGGACTCCGTAAGAAAAATGGTGACATAGTAGGGCAAAATAGCCAGCAAGTCAATCACATTTAGTGGACCTTTGAAGAACTTCCACTTGTTTGGAGATGACAGGAAACGCAAAAGATACTCCATAGTGAACCAAGCTATACACACGGCTTCTACGTGTGCCAGCTGGGGGTTGTCATTTAGCTGTCCAAATTCATCAATTACTTGGAGCTCTGGTAGCGTGTTGAGTGACAAAGCAATGGTGGACAGTACAATGAACAAAATGGATACAATGGCCAAAATCTGTAAAACAAAAATAAGCAGAACTATAGTTAGCAAATCATAATGAATGCTTGAAATTCAGCAACAATAATAGAACAGTAACAGGATTTCTGGTTGCCATATTTGCTTACAGAAATTGAGTGGCACACACCACAGCCAGTCCCCTGGCTAGTTCCTATTAAGATTCCCAAGTTAATAATGTGTAATATTTAATTTGGGCTGTGACTCTACATATAGGCCCAGTGAAATCAACTGGAATAGCTTCAGAATTTAAAGACCAACATTCCATTGGTAGACCAAAGTACAACAGAACCACTGGATCAATGAAAATTACTTAATTATTGGCACACTAGTCACCAATTGATTGAATTTATCACTTTGGGCTGAGTTTAGAATTTAGGTGAAGCTTTTATGATTAGACCTCTCTAGTTAGACTTAGCTCACATTCTATTGAAATTCTCATATTTACAGAAACCCTGTTCAGGCCTTAAGTGGACTTTGTGGAGAGAGAGATATGTGGTGATACAGGCAAATGTGAAAGGCCCACCCAAATAGCCATGTAGCATCACTGGCCTCTGCATGTGAAGGAAGCATGACGTTCTGAAACAGTCTTCGTAAGGGAACAATAAGGGTGAGTTCCCAGACATAGGAGCTATGCATGTCTATTCAGCCGAATACAATTGCAGGGGCTTTCAGACCTACACAAACAAAGTCTATGATCTCTTTTTATGGGGGGTGGGGGACTTCAATATATGCTTGTTACCACACCACTCATTTAGCCCTACAAGAGGAGAATACCTGAGTAGGGCTTATGAGTTTCCTATTAAAAGCATCAAAGGAAAAAAAATGTCACCATCAACATGAGCCCGACAATACCACTTTTAACGTTTTTGGTTTTTTTAAACTATTGAATCTGCATCTCCAAAGGCACATGTAAATGCAGACGTTTATAGTGGATATTCAGCATTTATAAAGTCACTTTCCCGGAGATTTGATAGACAATATATTAAAGTGAAAAAGCTTTTTAGTGGGAAAGCATTTAAACATCAGGATTACATATTTTCGTGATTCGAGTTTTGTTTGCTTCCATATGAGTTCTCTGTTACCATAGAGTTCTCTGAAGGTCAGGCTATAGTTTAATATTTAAAAAGCTGGAGACAATGCAAGGAAGAATAAGGGTCATATCATAAAATGTAATATTTACAGGGTAATACTAAAACAACAACAACAACAACTTCTCAGCACCTATAAATTTACACTATTGTGGATCTTTAGGTAAAATCCACCGACTACAAACATACTGTATATAGATCGACCCAAAATGTTAAGAAAAAAAATTAACCAGCATCAGTCAAATTATTACAGACTACATGGGTGTTCAGTGATTTCTAATGCAGTAGCTTAAGTCAGTGTTTTTCAACCTTTTTTGGGCAAAGCCACACTTGTTTCATGAAAAAAATCACGAGGCACACCACCATTAGAAAATGTTAAAAAATTTAACTCTGTGCCTATATTGACTATATATAAAGTAATTCTCTTGAATAGGAATCAAATAAACACAAAGAAAGTATTTTATAATTACTTTATTATGAAATAGTAAGTAAACAGAAATATGAAAAATTATAAAATACTTTTCAGTGCGCAACCTGGGCCTGTTTGGCTGAACACAAAGCTAATATTCTGGCTGGAATAGAAGAAAGACACACACATAGCTCTTCGTCAACAGCTCTGAAGAGGGGAAAGGGTACGAATGGAAAGAGAGAGGTGGGGAAAAAAAGAAAGAAAAGACAGAGAGAGAGAAGAGGGCGACCCAAGACAGAAAGAAAGGGGCAAGAATTCAAGGAGGACCCCAAGCAACCGTCCCCCCCAAATCTATGAGGAGGAAGAGGAGAGCTTGTCAGCGCTGGCCCCACACCGATGAGGAACCCATCGTGGGGCCCCTCAGAGACGGCTCTTCCCCTCGCGGACCCTAAAGGCCAGCTGTCCAGCTGTGCCAGTAGCCCCCCTGCCCGCCTCCTCAGCCCAGGCCCGGCGAAGGCCTCCTCCATCCCCTCCTCCTCGCAGCCCTGCCGCGGTACTCGTGGGGCAGTCGGGCGCCCCTCCTCCCCTTCCCCTCACCTGGTGGTTTGTTCTGGGCTGGGGCTCCCAGGCTGGCTCGTGTTGGTGGGCGGGCTGTCTGGCGGCTCAGTCCATTGGTAGCTCCCAGGAAAGGGGTGGTGGTGGTCCAGGGTAAAAAAAGGAGGTGAGGAGAGGGAAGCGAGCGAGTCGCGGCAGCGGCGGCAGGCACAGGGCAAACACTAAGAGAATGAGCGGGGCCAGGTCCGGCCGGGGAGGAAGTGACGCCAGCGCCGTGGGCCTCGGGGGGGGAGGAGCCAAGCTGGCCCTTGGATGCTATTTATAGCGCCTCCCAGCTGTGGGCCGCCCGCCAGCCCTGGGTTGAATTTCGTTAGAATTTTTCAATTTTTCCCACGGCACACCAGGCAACATCTCACGGCACACTAGTGTGCCGCAGAACAGTGGTTGAAAAACACTGGCTTAAGTTATAGCAGTTCTGCCGTACTTTGTATCAAAGGGTGCTTCAGTGTAATTGCACCATCAGCCAATAGTCCCAATTTTCCATTTCATAAAGGTACAGATTCAGAATATCAGACTGCACAACATAATGAGCAAAAGATGTTCTAAGAAATGTTCTATCATTTGACATGTTCCATTGTCTAATTTATTTTGAATTTATAATATAAATAGAAAAAGAAGGAAGATGCTTGACAAACTTTCACATTTCACATTTTAGCACTTAGTTCTATTATCTTGAAGTTAAAAGAAAATGAACAGCCTTGAGAAAACATTAGGCTAAATGAATTTACCACAGTGCAGCATTTGGAAATGTAATTTTCCCCTTAGAAAAACCATAGTAATTTTCTGTTTCCATTCACACACACACACACACACACACACACACACACACAGAGAGAGAGAGAGAGAGAGAGAGAGAGAGAGAGGACTAGAGACTGGAGCACCTACATTTGGACTAGAGAATGAAGCACCTACATTTATTGCTGAAAAACTGTTCATTTTGGCTCATCACCTATCCAAATTACACACAGTTGCACAAATGATCAGTTTGCCCATATATCTATATGTTATTGAGGGGCTTAGTTCAGAACAGGCATAGGGTGAATGAAATAAGACTATCTAGAGTGTTACAAAGTATTTTTTAAAAAAATAAAAAAGCATACAAAGGCATATTTTCTAAGTTATAAAATTAAGTCATATCTATGAAAAATACCTTAACAGACTATGTACTTAATGGACTAAACCAGAGCACAAGCAATTACAATATACAGCAATATCAGCAGAGAGGAGTAATCTTAACCACTGCAGTAGAATTTTCTCACCACTTTGCTCTTTGCCCTGGCTTTCTTTGCTGGCCATTATTTGAACCCTTATATATCCTTTATCAGTCCTTTTTGCAGGGCTGTATAGGTCCAGAGACCTGGAGCATGGAGGATGATTTTTCAGTAGGAATTTATTTATTTATTTATTTATTTATTTATTTATTTATTTATTTATTTATATACCACCTGTCCTCCCAAAGGAACTCCAAATACTTAACAACAGCAGTAAATAAAAAGAAATATCAAACACACAGTACTACAAATAGTGGGGGTGGGGGAAAAGAAAAATAAAGAAAAATAAAGAAAAATAAAGAAAAATACCCGGCAAAATAGCAGAACAGAATTTAAAAAAATACTAAAGCTAAAGGTTGCCAAATACCTCTCAGAAAATCTGGCAAGCTGCCACTACAACCTCCAAGCTTGGAGGTCTAAGGTTCTGTTGGATAAAGCACTTGTTACATTAGGTACTGGAAAATCAGAATATTGTACCACCAAGGTAATGGGGGTTAGAACATTGTAGCTAAAGGACCTGCAAAACCCATCTCCAAATCTACACATTGCAATAGCACATTCAGCTGTTTAGATTGTTATGATACAGTGACCTTACTCTACTAGAGAGCCATCTAATTATCTGTAATGACTCCACTAAACAATTGTTCAAGCCTCAGTTTTAAAAGCACTTTCATCTTCAGGGCTACCTTTTCTGTGGCTCTTTAAATTATTGTGATACTATGCGTACAGAATTTCACCTCATGACAAATGGGCCTACTTTATTTGGACTTCACAAATGGATTTCTCCCAACAGGCTAACAGAAACAAGAATTCAGGAGAGTGACACAGGCTAAGAGGATTCTCTGGCTAAGTCCTGAACTCTAGGGTGCAAAGACAGTGATTGATTTCAGCTAAGAAATGAAGTTGGTACATAGAGGCCCGGCATGGATAAGCAAAAGAGTTCAGGCTGAGAGAGATGCAGAATGAAGTCTGGAAACTGTGATGGCAACTGGACTTCTTTTTCTTGAGAGATTGAAACATTTCACTGCTCATTCAAACAACTTTGTCAGACTGACGACTGACAAAAAGAGATGTGAAAGACACTATGTTTACACTCATAGATTTGTGTCAAAAAGTGCATTGATTCAACTTTTGGCTAACAGTGTGGTAGCTGCAAGAATGACTCTTAAAACTCATACAGTCCCAATTCTGTGGTTAGTTAGAAGATTCACAGTGCAGGCATATTAATATTAATATTTAATGGAGCACTTTGGAGTATTGCACAGGTGAGGGCTGTAACTGCCACCATTGGTCAGATAATGCAGCCAGTGAAATAACTTGAACAAAGTGCTGTGCCAGATGTAGGATTTTCATGGCATCAATTTGTTTAGATCTGCTCTCAATTCTGCACAACTGCAACAGACTCCAGCCTACCAGAAAATAAGAATAATGGTGTAGAGGTGCTTGTTCTCTCTCATTTTCTTCCCCAAATGAAAACCAATCTACTACATCAACAACTATTGCTTTAGTGGCTTATCTACAAATTGTCACCTGAATACAATATGCTCTACTAACACTGTGCATCCAGAGTCCCAAATAATATCCATTGACTTTTATAAGGTTTTGAAAGGTCCCTTTTTGGTAGCAAAAAGAAGACACTAGTATTTTGATGAGCTGTCCGCAGATGTGGTGCTGAAGAAATGATCTCAGAAAATAGACTCAAATTAATTGGTAATTCACATGACTTTATATAATCTACTCACTTTCATAAGGTTATGCAGTTATATAACTTTGATCCTGAAGATCACCAACTTGCTTTTAAAAACAAAATAAAACTACAGTATAACAAGCTAGAAAACAGGACAGAAAAATACAGTGTATTTATACTGGTGGAAGGAGGCGAATAAACAGGCTAACCACTAACTGATTATTAGCACTAATGCATGCATGAAATTTTCAATTGCAGATGCAGGTCATCCCATAATTTGGCTTCTGGGGTGCATAGAAAAATTAATTTGGCCCCTCTATATTGTATTTAACTCCAGTTGATGGACCATGGGATTCTAGTAAAAACCATGTAAATCCTACAAGGTTGAGATTTGATATTTATCACCACACCTTCAAAACAGGACCATGTCCCAATCCAGGATTCTACCAATGACATCATGCTGGATCACATCTATAGGTATTATTAATGTTCGTCTTTGAATGTACCATTTAAGGCTTAAGTCAAGAATAATATATGGATGTTCCGGTACCAAAAATCATCTTTCATGAAGAAACCTAGTATATCAAGAGGGCTATTATGTTAGCATGAATATCTTCATATTAAGGAATATGTAAAACATTCCTTTATATTCCTTCTTTATTTGGAGGAGTCTTTATTTGGGATTTTAAGAAATACTATTCCATATTCTTAAAATGCATCCCATGACCTTGCTAAGTGGGCATCTCATTTCTTGCTTGTATTTGAGATATTTTGCATAAGTGCGAAACATCTCAAAAACAAGTATATAATTATAAGCATGTAGGACTTGTATCTGGGACTCAAATTTGCTACACAGAGCAAACACAAGTATTAAATATATGTCCCTTTGAAAAGTCCTGTATCTTTAACTAGCCTAACATTTTGTAGCTGAATATACAAAATTCACTTGAAGGTTACTGGTCACTTGAAGGTAAAAAAAAACACTTTGAAAGATTTTTATACCCATTACTATACTTGAATACTTGAAACAAGGCATAACTTTGGAGAATCCATCATTATATACAAACCTATTTAATTTTATGGGTACCAGTACTTCATTTTCGCCTACCTGCTGCTGCTCTCCTTGATTTTATTTTATGTTGAAAAAATTTGAAATGTTTTCTCTGCATGGGTTCAGATTATACATGTTTGTCTACATCTTTACATTTTGGTACTTTTTTTGCAAAAACAAAACCAACCAATCAAACAACCAAACCGAAACCAACCAACAAAAACCCTCCACAATCCTTTTTGCACAAAAACGTATGCAAGATCTTTTTGCTGTTTCCATAAAATCTCCCCTCATTTTGCCAACATCAGTAAAGACGCCAGTCTCGCTATCTTACAGACAAGTCAGTGGCATTTCCCACAGATGGGTCTCAAGGAAGCTTCCCCATTTGAACCAGTAGATGTCTCTATTATACCATCTTGTTATTGACAAGCCGTCTAGGTAACACTGAAATGACAAGACTGAACATATGGTATATGCAGCAACAGCAGTAGTTCCTATTTAACAGCAGTGAACGAAGCCTGTTTTCTTGTAACTTCTTAGATGTGATCACGCAGAGGACCTGACGGCTAAAAATTCACAATTCATGTCATCCTCTTTTGAAATTCTACATGTCTGTATACCAGGAAAGATGTGCTTGACCTTTTCTTTCTTACTGCTCATTAGGCTTGCCAATGTTCTGATGACCTTTGTGTTTCCATACCCTCTCCAGTCATTTCAGAATTTAAGGACCATTATCTACCTACCAATGTGCCTACTTAACATTTGAATCTGTACAGCTGTTTTGATAGCAACATAATTTAAAAACGTATATCTCACCTGTTCTTCAAATACACAACACATGTGCATGGCTGTTGTATGTCTAAAATAAATAAAAATTGTAGCTTTTCACGCAGCATCATTCTGTTTCAGATCTCACACATCTTCCCCCATGGGTATCAGCCTTTTCCAAAACTTCTGTGTTTAGTGACTCCCCTTTTTATTAAGTGATATCCTGTTCCTTGAAGAGTCCAGCCATTTTACAATTTTCTTGTCCTCATCTTCTTTCTTATCCGACATCATCTTGCTTAAGGTCAACTCAAGGTGGCTCTCAAACCTGAGCCCTCCTTGAGTTTTCAGACAACCTGCCCTATAGAAAATGACTTCATAGTAAGATTCATTCTGTTAACTGCCAACTCTGATGACTTTAGGGTCAAGGTTCCTAATCAATCATTCATCCAAACAGGGACCTTGTGTTGCAATAAAAGGATTTACATGTTTCAGTTGTTCATTGATAGCACTGGTACAACTTCATTTTTAAACCCAACACTGTATGAACAGGGATGTAAATCTTTACTTCTTTAGTTTCACTTGTGAGAATTAAAAATTTGAAAGGTTTACTCTGCATGGGATGCAATTGTATAAGTTAGCGTACATCTGCAGATTTTGGTACTTTTTTTTTTTGCCAATGGACAACACCAATATCTCAGCATTGTCCAGAAGGGGTTTATCATTACATTTGTAAGGTTGCCAGAGGTTATTAAAAAGCTTTGTGTGACTTAACTTGCATTGCTCCAGGTCATCTTTCTGGGGGGGGGGGAATCTTGTTATCTGCCTCATTTATACAGTACAGTGGACCCTTGTATAACAAACAGCTTGTATATCATAAAATCTGTACAACATAAAAAATTCCGGAGATAGGGGAAGTTTGCTTAACATAATTGCCTATGGAGAAAATCCGTACAACATAAAAATGGGATTACTCCATTTTCAATGCATTCCTAGGGGAATTTGTATAAAGGAAATTTTGCTTAACATAATTTCATTTGGAACAAATTAATTCCTTTATACAAGGTACCACTGTATTTATATAAAAAGAAGTTATTATAATTATGTACCTGTTATCAAGGACATGTTTCTGTCAATTCTGTGATAAAGGACTCCCAAGTTCACCACAGTAATTAGTTTGGCTTAATATCAGCCAGAAAGTAGCATGCTCCTAATATGATTAATTTAAACATCACATTAGTAATGAATCCAAGAGAATGAAATTTTATGACCTAACACATCACTAGGGAACAACATAAATTATATTTTTTGTGTGGAGGGTGGGGGAAAGGGTTCTTTTTTAATGGGGCAAATTGAAATACTGTATTTATCCAAGCTCTTGAAATGACATTTCTGACCAAATCTTGAAAACTGGAGTATGACTCTGACATAGTCTACACCACCACCACCACCACCACCACCACCACCACTACTACTACTACTACTACTACTACTACTACTACTACTACTACTAC
>JAHTLZ010000204.1:34217643-34231257 GCA_023846285.1 Phrynocephalus versicolor
ATTATTATTATTATTATTATTATTATTATTATTATTATTATTATTATTATTATTATTATTATTATTGAATAATATCAAATATTATTTAAATAATACATATTAATTAAACACATTGAATTTATTATTTCAATACATATTACAGTATTAAATAATATTAATAAATAACAATGAATATTATTAAATAATATTTATGTATTTATTAAAGGGGATGTAGTGGCTCAGCGGGCTAAAGCACTGAAACCTGTCGGCTACAAAGTTGGCAGCTCAGTGGTTCGAATCCCAGGTGCAACGCAGTTAACCTGCTGTTAATCCCAGCTCCTGTCAACCTAGCAGTTTGAAAGCATGTAAATGCAAGTAGATAAATAGGTACCGCCATAAAAAGCAGAAAGGTAAAACAGTGTTTCCTTCAGGCATGACGGCCAAATGGACATGGACTTGCACAACACTGGCTCTTCGGCTTGAATATGGAGATGAGCACCCCTCTAGAGTCGGACGTGACTAGCACACATGTGCAGGGGAACATTTACTTTTTTACCTTTTAATTTATTGATTTTTATACAATGAACAAATTTGCAAGGTCGTTAAAGTGTTTGCTTTCATTTTCTTGACATACACCGGGGAATACAATGTGTGCAATGTGTTTAAGTGACTTTTTTTTAAAAAAAGTGTTTTATACGAAGTTCTAAATAAGATTAATTGGATCTGTAGAGTAATATAATAAGTTGTTTAGTGAACCAATAAGGAAGAAGCTTTCTGTTCACATTATAAGCAGTTCCCAATTAGACCAAGAGACAGCATCAAGGAAATTAATCACTTGATATTTTAAAACTTAAATCACTTGATGTTTTAGAACTAAAACAGAGTGTTGCCCCAAAATGGGTTACTGCACATTCTTCACTTTGCATCTTAACTAATTCCCACAGCTGTGTGACAATTAGTCACAAGGTATTCTCTAGAAAATACAGAAAATAAGGCAATCAGATTGTTAAAATCTGCTGATTCCCTCTTTCCTCATTTTCACTTCCAAAATACAATACAGTAGTTAATTATGAAATTGCCTAACATGGTCTCAGTTCACTGGGGCATCCAGCTAAGTATTGTCAACCATGATTGACACTGGCTCTCCAGGCTCCAAGCATATCCTCTGGCATTACACCATGACCTCTCTCTCTCTCTCTCTCTCTCACACACACACACACACATGCTCAGGGTCTGGGAAAATCACTGTTCTGATTAACACTCCCAGCATCCACTGGGATTTGTGACACCAAGAAGTCACTTCCCCATATTCCAGTAACGATGCACGCAAAACAGGGTGTGGATTGGGTTATATTTGCACATACAATGTGCAAGGGAAGATGAGAATGCAGTTATATTTTTAATTGACTAATTTGTCTTGTAAAAGAGAAATGGGGATTTGAAAAGTCTTATACTCTGGACTGGGAGGCCAACAGAAAGGAGCAGTGGAAGGCTACTAGGAGATAAGCATACCCTTGGTCCCCCAAAAAGGCAACCAAGGCCTGGGAACAAAAGATTGCAACAGGGTTTCCCCATGCTGTTTAGCAGGAGAAGAGAAAATAGGAGATTTTGATGGGTGGTGGTGAGGAAAAAGACTGCTTCAGATTTAAGGCAAGGAAAATGTCACCATGACAACTGAGGAACAATGATTTCACTGTATTAAATCCCAACATCCCTTCTGCCACCTCTCTGGCAGCAGAACCATATATGGGGAGCCCCTACTCAATGTGAACTGTAGGTGGTGTTTCCAAATGAGTTTAGGGGTGCTTTTACACGACCCCTAAGATCTGCTGGCCACTTAAATTCAGACCAGAGATCTTAGGGGCTTGTCGCTCTTCCTGTGTTTCCACCCCCTCCGCACTTCCTGGCTGCTGGCTGCGTGAGGGGAGGGAGAAAACAAAGGAAGAAAGACCGTGGCTCACCTCGGTTCTGCCTCTTGCTCTTGCCGGCTCTTGCCGGGGCAACATTCCAGTAGCTCTTAAGTAGCTCTTAAAGGGGCGGGAGAACATTGCACCGCATCAAAGAATTTTCACCTCCAGAGAGAAGGTACTTGAAAGGTGCGCTGGGACGCGCTAAAGTGGGCGTGGTCGCACTTAATTTCCTGTAAACTCCGGAGCTGGTGGGGAAACATTTTTAAGCTCTGGAGCTTGCAGCCATTTGCCGCGGAGTTTAGGGGTCGTGTATAAACGCCCTAGGTCTATGACCAGAGACACTAGATTTTCAAAGGAGGTCAGTGAAACGTTCTGATATCATACTTCAGAGAAGCAACATAGGCTTCTTCAGAATACTTTCAAAAGGTGACCCTGCCACCTTCATTTTCCATGGAAGCTGCAAGGTATTACACTAGTAGCCACGGTTGGTGATTGCAGTGAAGGGATTCTCCTTGTCAAACACTGACTTTTTTATTTTACCGTTCCCGAGATTGCCTAACAAGTAGGAAGCCTTGTAAGGTCAACCTGTGCCACAGGACCCATTTGACTGTGCAGTGTGAGAATCATTAACAAACTGCTTACTCACAATTTCCAGAAATAAATGCAATTTCAGGTGCTGTCAATGAGTGTTCTCTGGTAATAAGTACTTGGCGTTTTTGAAAAACAGGCCTGTGGCATACCACTTTAGCCTGCCATGAAGAAGAAATATATGCCTGGCTTTATATTGTGTTGATCAATTGCTAGAGTAAATCAACTCCCTCAGAGCTGGAGGAGCTTGATGATTTATGTGTGCTCCAGATCCCTGCTCTGTATGATAAAATATGAAACCAAAAGAAAACAATTGGACTTAAGCTGACAAATTTCTCTTCAGAGTGTCTGTATCACCTTGAGTTCAGTTTTTAATGATCTCTCTGTAAATAAGCAATACCGCTAATGTATCCCTAGGATGGATGACTTTGCAACAGGGACCTGTAGTGCTGTTTGTGACTTGTTTTTAGCGCCAATTCATGATGTTTGGTTTGATGCCTTGCTGTCTAAGGACCCACTCTTTAATTCTTCAAGTAGCCTTTTGATTATTTTGACATTAACGACTCCCATTTTAAAGCATTTGTTTTAAATTTGTTCTCAATGACATTTTATTTGTTAGTCACCATGAACGTTATTGTTCAGTGAAAAGGTATGATAAAAATCTAATAAATAGATACATACATAAATAAATATGACAGCTGTGAATATCTGTATACTTTCACTCAAAACAAAGCCCAAAATTAATGATCTATAATATGCTTTAAGATAACACATAGTGTTCCAAATAAACATGCAGAGGTCCTAGCCATTTTGCAGATTTCAATACCAATTCAGACTGATATCCTGGAACAATCTACAACATGACAGACTCAGAAAAGAAAGTGGTGGAACATCACTTGCTGTCACCTACAACCCAAGCAAAACTGTTCCAAGGCTTTCATCAGTGATCCACAGCCTGACCCAGATCACAAGACTTCTCTTTTACATGCTTTTGTTGGTAAGCTGTCTCAGTTCACAAGACCATGCTGTAATCTAAATCACCATCAACAATAACAGAGACCCAAATATATGGCCTCACTTGGTTCTGAAACAAATCCAGATGACAGCTTGGATCTTGATTCTTTGCAGGTCTTAGATCACAACAGTTTATTTTATATTAAAAGAGGTAGTCTTATATCAGCTTCAAGTCTTTTTGCTGTTTTTTTTTGTTCAGAGATACGCTAATCACCTTTTAACAAACATGTATTAGTTTAAAAATGGCTACTATTTCCCTTTATGTCAACAACCTGTGGCAGAGAAATAGGGCTGCAGAATCAGCCATGATCCAGGCAGAAGAAGGAGTGAATAGTTGCAAGAAAGTTAGGTTGTGGTGCATGCTAATGTGGTACCCCACAAGCAAAGATGACCTGTTGTCAGTTAATTTCCATTCCCACTACCTGTGTGCACAAAGCAGAGCTGTAATTAGCCTGGTTGTTTTGACTTCTGGGGAGGTATTTATTTATTTATTTATTTATTTATTTTTGAATTTATACCCCGCCCATCTTCCCACAGGGAACTCTGGGCGGCTTCCAGAGCTGAAACAAGTCAGCAAATACACAACAATCAGAGTATAAAACAAACAACAAGACAATCAGAAGCATATAATTAAAAACAGCATAGACTTAGGCGCCCTTGTTATGGTCTAACCTCACTGCTAGGTCAGTACACTCATAATAGAAGAGTCGATGGCGGGAAGAAAAAAAAAGAAAGAAAAAAGAAAAAGAAACTATTGGGCTAGGTCACCAAAGGCCTCGCGAAATAGGGTGGTCTTAATCGCTCTGCGGAAGGCCAGCAGGGACTCTGCAGAGCGCACTTCGCTGGGGAGGCTGTTCCAAAGACAAGGGGCAGCGGCCGAGAAGGCCCGGTTCCGTGTAAGGGAACACCTGGCCTCTCGGGGGGTGGGAACCCGCAGCGAGTGCGCCCGCGACTGCCGAACCGGTCGGGCCGAAGTTGACCGCTGGACGATCCGCTCTGCCAGGTAGTCAGGTCCCAAGTCAGCAACATCGGCCATCCACTGCTTTCACAACAGCAAGCAATGGGGCCACCTTTCTTTTTAAATATAATTTTAGCTTCTCTGCCTACACCTTCAGCCCACAGCTTAATCTGCAGACATGAACAGTGGACAATTCTTATCTCTCTGCTGTTAAAACCACAGCATTCCCTATCCTTTTAGATACTGTATTTCTATCCAGTTGCTTGGCAACTGTTTGTTGTTTATATTTCATGTTCATGAACATTGTAAACATTATTCATTACCTCAGAATTAAGCTGCTAACTATGGAAGGAACAAGAGGAGCAGAACTAATGCCCTTTCTTGGTCATATTTGGTGCCACTGTTGATTTCATAGAAGAGTATTTACCCACAGTTGCTTGCTAGTGGTCACTCACATTAAAAACAAACAAACTAATTCACCTTAGCCAGAGGAATTCTGTGAAAAATAACAAAATCTGCCACACCTCCCAAAATACCTTTGAGAACACAATGTGTCACCCTGTAATGTCTTACCCAGAGGAAAGAAAAGATGGTAGCATGCTTGAAAATGCTACCATCCTATCATGTGCCACTCCTACTATTTACTTCAATTTTACTCATTTGTTGGTGTTCTCCTCATTCCTTATTCAACCATCTGTTCCTTATTTTACTATCTTTCAATGGGACAACACAACAAAGAGCTCATTTCACCTTGATCCCACAACTGTTTCTGTGATTAGCAACACATAGGCTGATATCACATGTTCCTTACCCTGTGTAAATCTAATATAACTGTTCCCTAACATGTCAAGAGAGCAGATGAAAATCTATAGCAGCATATTAGAACTCCCTTCAGAAGCAGTATCTTGTTTGATTCACTTGCTATACTATAGCTGAGAGAGCACATTCGGTTATGGCTTCAAAGCATATTGAGAGTATTTGCTTTGTGTCATGAGGTGTACGCACTAAAATGTACAAGAGAAAAATCTTTAAGGAGAGATCCTACACTGAGTGTCAAGAGACACCTGCCCAAACCAATATATTCAAGTGGTTTATTCTTTCCAACCCAGGGAGTGATCAGAAATCTGTTGCTTCTCAATCGCTGCAGCTTATGTGAAGGGAAGATTTCACATCTAGCATGCTGAACCACATTTTTTATTTTTGATGTAACCCAATGTTGTGAAAGATCTTTCACAAGTTTTCTTGCCAGAAAGAAGCCAATGTGATCAATCCCTTGGCAATCTGTGATTCCTGTGATGGGGGTTCCGGCATGGCAGGGGGTTGGACTAGATGGCTCTTGAGGTCTCTTCCAACTCTATGATTCTATTAACACCCAAGGGAGCTTTGTTATTCATTTGCACACAATCTAAATATCTTAACTCTATACCCATTTGCTATGTCAATGTTTATATAAGTTCCAGTGATTCAGGAGATCTATTCTAGTGGAAAGTAAAATATTTGTTATGTGTCTTCAAGCTGCAACTTATTTATAGCAATCCTAATAGGGCTTTCAAAGTAAAGGATATATTTAAGGAGAGGTTTTGCCAGTTATCGTCTGTAGCAGGTCTCCTATGTCCTGTTCTGTTAGTCTATCTGCATCACCATACTGCATATACAATAGTTTATCCATTTTTGTTTTACATTTTCACAGGAAATGCAGTCATTATTTCAGCAAGAGGCTCAAATTCTAGTTACATATCATAGAATGTAACTTTTTAAAAAATGAACACAGGAGGATAGCCCCTGAGGAAGTGAGAATGAGAATGATCATTCAAGAGCAAGCAAGCTTGCTTTTTAATGAGCAGAACTACGCTGAATTAGAAGGAGAGCTCATCTTTCAATGCAGTTTGGGAATTTGGGTTACTTAATTATTTTACATAGAATGAAAATGGAATTCAAAACCAAAAAGTTCATTTTTTAAAAAACAAATGTTGCTTATGTTTAAAATGAACACAAATCCTGCTCTATTAGACTCTTTAATAGTCTTGTTTGTTGAGATTAATATTCACTGAACATGATTACTTTCATTCAAAAAACTACTGTTCTTGCACACAACTCCAGATACTATGTGATGACTACCTAAAACACAGCAGCAAAAATGTGGTGGTTGTAAAATGTAGTTTAAAAAATCTGCTGGAAGGAAATAAGACATCCCATGTGGTCTTGTAGCTGCATTCTCTTTAAGAGTGTCAAAGTCTCAAGTCCTTGCTTGTTGACAACTTCACTGATCAATGGGAGATTAATTTGGATCTGTGACCAAAACTTGAGTTGAATTCTAGCTCTGATATGCATTGTACATTTGTAAAGGCCCATGGCTATAAACAATACAGTTTTGACTGGGACTGACTGACTGATATGCATGCTTGAAGTGTGGCAAGTTGGCAACTATAATTAAGTGTAATAAATATATATTTTGTACGTATAACCCTCATTTATCTTCACTGACCTGGCTGACTTATTATTCAAACAAATAAGAACCTTACTTCTAAAGTGGGACATTCGCATGAAGCTACATAAAAGACGGTCAATACTGTATGGTCCAGTGATAATTGAGAGAATGGTTAACCCAAGTCTTTATCTGAGAGGCACTGCCTCTGATGTATCAGTTCATATAATATTGATACTGAAGAGAAAGCAGACACTGTATTCTTTTAAGCAGTGGAATGTCTGTCTTATTGTGTTTCTGCTCTTACTCTCAGTTTAGGAATCTGGTTTTAATGAGCAATTTGTCAACTGAGAATATGAACACGGTGCTTCCATCTTATTATAAAGCCCATACAAACAGTTCCGAATAGAAGGAAGGAACCACTGCAGAGCTCAGCAGGCACAGGAGGAATGTCCCTTAACCTCACATCACAAGTTACAGTCTTATCAAAATTAATACAAAATGATCAAAGCAGTTATTTTCATTCAACGTCTTAGGTCTTACTTGCATTGAGGGAAATGCAAATTTATAATGCTGTTTGTAAAACTAATGACAAGTGCATGGAAATTACTTATTATCTTACACTCAAGCAATTCTACGACATTATTCATATGCACAATGATGTTGGGTTCAGTGAAGATGATTGGATGCCCAATATTTGATTATGTGATAATCTAGTAAAGCTATAAAATTGATTTTGTTCTAAAATGTACTTGAAGGTACATCAGAGGGCTTGTCAACTTGCCCAAGGAAAGAATAAAATGCTAAGAGTGGATACACAGCCTTTCTATATATAGAAATCCTATTACAATTACCCTTAGCTGTCCTCTGCCTTCCTATAAAGCAGCTCATTTCCCAACGGTGTCCTCCGATATCTCCTTCTGTTGGTAGGTAATAATGCCAAAAGTTCTGTTTAAACAAACAGAAGGGAAAAAACACACACTCACCTATTCCTCCAATTAAAATTCCAAGCTGAATTTAAGAGACTCTGTGTCATATATCTCATTGAATAACTACGGTTTGGGCTATATATACCAAACACAGTCTATCTCCTTGTCAGGGTATCCATGTATCATGCCACAAACCTGTTTACATACAGAGGGGTTATGTTAAAAATATGTCTAGATATAATTAATCTTCCAGAAAGCAAGTCTATGAAATAAATCTATGAGTTGCAAATGGTGTAAACAGTCATTGTTAATAATTCTGTCTAATCTGATGTGGCAGTGAGAGGAGGTGTGTAACTACCTGAGCAGCCAAAAACATTTAAATATGTTTATCGACACTGCTGCCAAAACACTGTCCTCCATTGTTAGTAACAGAGCCTCTCTCCAGGTTAAAATTGTCTCTTGAACAGCCAAAGATTTTTTTTAAAGCAATCCTCTGTATTATTTCCCCTGTCCTTTTCTTTACACTGTAGAAAATTAGCAAAATGTGATTCTTAGCTAGTTGTCACCTAGACCTGCAGACAAGTTGAAGATGATCTTAGAAACCAAAGCAGAAACTATGCATCATGTTGAAAATATTTTTAAAGCAAAGCACATAGAAATACCCAAAAAGTTTTCGTATCAAAAGGCTCATTGGGTTCTTGTAAGGAGAGAAGCAGGGTAGAAATATTTTAAACAAGCAAGCAAGCAAGCAAACAAACAAACCATACCTGATCCTCCCTCTCAATATCTACAGTATATGGAAAAAGTCCACTCTCATTTGTGCCTTTGCAAAATAGCACCCTTAAAGCTCAATTCTCTCTCTCTCTCTCTCTCTCTCTCTGTGTGTGTGTGTGTGTGTGTGTGAGAGAGAGAGAGAGAGAGAGAGAGAACTGTATTTTAAAGCAGAAAAGTTAACATGTCTTTAGTTTAATGCGTTGTTTGCTTCATATTCTATTCATTTTGGGGGATATGCTAAGTGGTATACAGACCTGTATTTCATTTGTAAATAAAACAACATGCGACAGACCAAAATGCAAAACTAACCACTACAATAATGATAGATCAGAAAACTTTAAAAACAAACAAACAGCAACTTGGTAAAGCCAACGGAAATGTCAACAGCAATATTCTTTACAAGCACTCCTGGACTTATACTCGACTGGATAAGCTCCTTATGGTTATTCATCAGCATTTTGCTTCTGGACAATCTCTATTCGACTGCTAATGTGTTTGTTATCATTTACATCTTTCTCCACACCCAGCTCTCTCCCCGCACCACCCCATAATTTTTAACTAATGAAGCCGAATGCCTTACTCTAAGAAAGCCACTGAATTGTATGTACAGTATGAGCATTATTGGCACAACATGCACCATTGACAATGAAGAAAAATTAAATGGTTCTATTGTTTTGACTCTAACGTGATAAATAAATCTGGGAGTTCACTGATGCCAGAAAAAGCACAGAGATTCCTATTTTATTCCATGGGCATCCCTACGTATATTAAGGCAATTTTTTAATAAAGCATATCCATATCTCCTCCCACTTTTAAAGGGTTTCTTCCTCTGTATATTTACTTACAAGTATGTCTCAGATAGCCTATTTTCAAGTAAACATGCATAGAATGAGCTGCAAATGACAAGCACTCTTAATGAAACTTTTCTCACTGTGTGAGACAGACTGCTGGACTGGATGGGCTGTGGCCTGTTCCAGCAAGGCTGTTCTGATGTCCTAATCATTGGGGAAAGACCACATAGGGTTTGTGAAACCAGGTGAACCATCCAGCTAACGGCACAGCTGACTTTGGCAGAAAGCAGGCATGCCCTTCCTCATGTAGCCCCGCTCCAGAGGATATCTGGGGGAGCAGCTTGTGTGTGGAGGAATGTGTGAACAGGGTGAGGAAATGGGATTTTCCCATCCCATAACACGAATAGAAGCCTTCTTGCATGACATGAGGTTCGGTTCATTTTGTCCTGGGAAGCAATGAAGATACTTTGGACAGCCAGAGTCGCTAATGTGGCTGTATTACGGTGCATGAATAAAACGTAGAAATCCTCAATACTATAAAGAGAAGAAATTGGCAGTATTTCGGACACGTAATGCGCAATAAGAAATACCATCTGCTGCAAGTTATCTTTCAAGGAAAAATAGATGGGAAGCATGGCCCGGGGCATAGAAGAACATTCTAGCTTAAGAAAAGTCAATGGTCCGCAGTGAGTACAGCTTTTCTTTTTAGAACAACCTTAGATAGAATCCAGTTCAGGCTACTGATCGCCAATGTTATACGAGCACATGGCACTTGAAGAAGAAGAAGAAGCAACTCCATTTAGTTCAATAGATAGGCAGAAAACCACAGCTTTTTATACATGACTACTGTAGCCACAACAACCAAAACAAAATACTGTCTTGAAATGGATGCAGCCTGGCCAAGCTAATTAGCAAACTTTGCATAGGCTGACTTTCCCCTAAGCATAATATATTTATATGCAAACTTGTAAGAGAACAGATGTCAATAATTCATTCCACTCTTCTAATTCTGTAGTTTCATGAAGGTGCATGCTATGTCCCCTAAAAAGCCAATTATTATGGGGAAAAACACTCACTTTGTGAATTAAGTATAGCTGCAATCCGTAGAGAAATGTCTGCACTGAAACTAATGGGAAAATCTGATTTCCATGGGGGAATAAATCTTTGACAATCGACTCTCAATCATTGAAGTGAAAGAAAATTCAAGTGTGTGTGTGTGTGTGTGTGTGTGTGTATACATCAAAGGCACCACAGACAAAATCAGCAAAATTCTCCACAAACACAATATCAAGACAGCCTTTTGCACCGACCAAAAAATAGCCAACATTTTAAGAAACCCCAAAGACAAGATTGAGCTAGAACACCAAGGAGTCTACGAAATACCATGCAAAGTCTGCCCAGCCACATACATCGGACAGACAAACAGGAGAATAAGCGCACGCATCGCAGAACACAAGAACGCAGTCAAAAAAGAAGAAAAATCTTCCTCTCTCTTCCAGCACATAAAAACAACAGGTCATGAAATTGATTTTGAAAGAACCAAACTCATCTCCAAAACTGAACACTTCAACAGTCGAATAATCATGGAAGCCATTGAAATAGAAAAACACCCAAACAACATGAATAAACGTGATGACACCTCCCGCTTGCCAGACATCTGGAAACTAGCCCTGGTCAACAGACGAGCCTCTGTCACAAAGACTGACACCAGGTCCAAAAGGACACAAGATGCCACCACCTTCCATCCACACCAAACACAAACCCAGACCCTTCCCACAGATGAAACGAAACCACCATCCAATAACAAGACCACGACTGCACCATCTACTGCTGCACCCCACTCCAGTCACCACATGGAGCACACTTACACACGCCAAAAAAACATTGGGAGACCACAGACACGTAGCCAGACTAAAATGAATTCACAAGACACAGGACCCCACTCCACCAAAGCCCAGGATGCTGCCAGAACGCCCATCACCAAGGTCGTTAAGAAACAAAAGGCTGATAGACACACATCCAGCACCTCACCCACACAGGATGTCTCTAAACAGCCATCTAACCCACCAGCAGTTAATCCCTTAACGATCGCCTCAGCCACACAGCAGATCACAAAAGAACAAACGAACCTACAATCAGCAACAGAGCAAGCAAACCACACACCCCCAGCAGTATTTATAGAAGGACTTCAACTGAGATCACGCTTTGCTTCAAGAACAAAGAAGCCAGAACACCAGCCTGAAGATGACGAGTGAGACCTCGTCGAAACGTCGCCAAAACAACCAGATTTCTACACGGGAAGAAACCCGAATCCACCCTAACATGCATACCTATACCCGTGAAAATCTACGAAAACAAATATCCGACCTCTACGGGGAGGAAACCTTCCAGCTGACCAGAACCTACGAGAAACTAGAAGTCCGAAGAGCCACCATCTTATGTGACATTGCATTCCTACGCAACTGCCGAGACAAAAATGTGATCCCCACAAGCTTCCAACTGAAATTCCACTCAAAAACCCCATCCAGCGAAAGGATCCTGAAAAGAACAGAACTAGCCCTAATCAGAAGCGAACTACACAGGAAAAGATACCTACTAGATCATTTTTTTTTGAAGATGACGAGTTTGCCCTTGTCGCTCCGTCATCTTCTGGCTGGTGTTCTGTGTAACAAATCCAAGCAACTCGCCGCCTGGAGAGCTGAAACAGAGACCTCCCACAAGACAGACACACACACCAACAAACTCCACAAACTGGAAAAACGCCAGAAGCCCAACCCCCCCCCCCCCCACAGCAACCCATGAAACAAACAGTTCATAACATATCAGACAGGACACTCACCATCGCAGAGACCAAAGTCCTTTCCAAAGGATTCAACTTTGCAGTCGCCCCCAGACACATCCCCACTGAAAACATCATATGCGGAGTGGAAGCCAGCCTAACCAAAATCAACCCAGATGAAGCCAACAAAATCAGACTCGAAGTCACCAATGTCCTCTGCTCCAGCAAACCACCCAGAAGCAATTTACACAAAGAAGAACAAAAAGCCCTCACCAACCTGAGGAAAGACAACAACATAATCATTCTCCCAGCAGACAAAGGCAATGCCACAGTGGTGATGAACACATCTGACTACCAAGCCAAACTATCCAACCTACTACAAGACCCTGCTTACATACCTTTGAACACAGACCCCACCACCTACCTGGAAAAAACCACCAAAGCCAAAATAAAAGCCTCTCCCTTAAGTGAAGAAATCAAGCCAAGCATCATCCCCAGAGAGAAATCATCCAGATGCCCCAAGCTCTACGGCCTCCCCAAGATTCACAAAGAAGGAACACCTCTCAGACCCATAGTCAGCTCCATAGGCTCACCTCTACAAAACCTCGCCAAATTTCTTGCCAAACAACTCCAGCCCTATGCAGAATCCATCACTTCATACGTACAAAACTCGTTCCACTTCATAGAAATTATAAAGAAACAAGACCTACAACCCAATGACCTACTCGTGAGCTTCGATGTTGTTTCGCTCTTCACACAAGTGCCCATTCAAGAAGCCTTGACAGCTATCCACAACAAATACAACCCCCCCAAGCACATCCTAGATCTGACCAACCACTGCCTAACCAACACATACTTCATCCACAATGGACAAAGATACAAACAGATAGAAGGAGCACCCATGGGATCACCCCTCTCACCGGTCATCGCAAACCTATATATGGAACACTTTGAAACCAACGCGTTACAGAAGTCCGAACATAAACCCAAACTCTGGCTCAGATATGTTGACGACACCTTTGTTATTTGGCCACACGGGAAAGACAAACTGAACAACTTCCTCACACATCTCAACAGCCTACACCCCAAAATACAATTCACTATGGAAATAGAAGCCAACAACCAACTTCCCTTCCTGGACGTCCTAATCTACAAAAAACCCGACGGCTCCTTAGGACATACCATCTACCAGAAAAAAACACATACAAACCGCTACTTAAATGCACAATCACACCACCACCCTGCACAGATCAACTCCGTAGCAAAAACCCTCATCTCCAGAACCAAACGCCTCGCTGACAAAGACCACCTAAAAACTGAATTACACACTCTCTCGAATGTTTTAATTGCAAACGGATTCCAAAAAAACACCATCACCAAACTAATCCAAAAGGAAACACCCCCCAAGAACCAAGAAACAGAAGAGAACAACGGCACTGCCCTCCTCCCTTACATCAAAGGCACCAC
>JAHTLZ010000204.1:34232757-34249402 GCA_023846285.1 Phrynocephalus versicolor
AGTTGAATTTTATATATATGGAGTGTTTTTACTCCTTTTGAGCTAGTGAAGGTACAGTACTTTGCTCCAGCCACAAAAAAGAGAAAGTAGGATCCAACCAATAGCAACTGATTCCAGTTAGAGAAAGCATTCACAAGGGGTGTGTACCATGTTGAACTACACAATAAATTACTAACCAGATCAGAATGATTTGTATATTTCCATGGGCGCTCAGTAGTGCACTGGCACCCTTGCGGGTACTATGCATCAAAGCCAAAAGGCTAAAATGTGGACATTAAAGAAAGAAATAATACAATTAAGAGCAGGGAATGTGATTTTAAAAAGTACCAGCACCTTCTAAGCAAGATGCATAGTTGGTGCCAAGAGCAAAGGATAGCGACAACTTCACTTCCTCAAACGACATCTGACACCTATCCTGCATGCTCCAAGTACTAAGGTGCTGGGAAGGTCCTGAGATTGCATATTTATTAATTATTTATTTATACAGCTTATATTGTCTTGCACTTTTTCTCTGGCTTGGTTGTACTACAAAATGAGGGACTTAAGCTAGTATGGCATAATACCCTGAGATTTACTTTTTTTATGTTCCACCTTCTTTGAGTGTTCATAACAATCCATGTTGATGTGTGTGTTCAGAACGACACCCATATACTTGTATAGTGTTGAGTAGTTAGGTTAGAACTTCAGTTTAGATGTTAGGGTCTATCTTTTTCGCCACCCCCTTCTCTTTTCTGGTTGGTGTGGTCATTATAACGGTTTATGAGAATGGTCTCCTCTTTGAACACAAATACCAACGTGAAGATGAACACAAAGAAGACAGGCTGAATTTGATCCCAAACTTATGTGCCCTGCTTTGACAGCAGACCAAATCATGGGGCCTGTGTAGAGGCCTAGCATTCACTCTCTTAATGAAATTGAGGCCTTGCTAGATTTGCACATAATCACGGTGATTAAAAGATTTTACAATTAAGTATTGCACCACATAATTCTATTCTAAAGCATTTGGGAAGTCTTGTAGAATGGTCAATTCCTTTTCCGGAACTCCACTCGTTTTGTAAACTGGAACTAGTACTGTGTGAGCTATACATGAGCTAGTTGAATAGCCAGCTGTTTTGTTATGGAAGGAACAAAATTCCATTGACTTTAATGGCACAAGCTATCAAACTACACCTGCTTACAAGCCACTAAAATTGATTCTGAAAAAACTACAGCCATACAATATGATATCAATTTGCAGTATATTATGTGTATGTATAAATCTTCAATATATGTACTTGTGTGTCTGCATATGCGCACATGTGTTTATAGATGCATACAGTACATATATTTACATTTAAAACTTATGTTTAAAATCTTACTTATCATTTCAGTATAGTAAATCACTCCTTAAACTTCTCACATCCCTTTAAAATTTACCATAACTTGGAAACAACTTGATGACACAACAGCAACAGCAAATCTAAAACTGATACAGTATAACCTCTTGGTCAGTGGACTGAATTGTAGTTCTTTTGCAAGAGAAATCACTGCAAATGCTACTAAAACCTGATTTTGCCAATAGTACCAGGCTGCCACTGGTCCAGGTGCAACTTTAAAAACTCATTATCTAAAAATAATCTGAAACTGAAGGCTGCAGAGTTGCTACTCTGTACCCATTCACAGGAGTAAAAATCAACAAACACAGTGGAACTTACTTCACTGTCAACATGGACAGCACTGTTCTGCTGATATTATTAATGAAATTAATACATTAAACATTTAAATAAGACTTTTACAGTACCGTGTACAATATTGGCAAAACATATTGTCGCCACGGTTTTCAAGGTATGTTGCATGTTTAAGGAATCCTTTCACGGGTAAAACTCACTTGCTTCAGTGAGTTTCCATGGGTGAGTGGGAATTCAAACCCAGATCTGCATCCTTCTATCTACTCCACCACGTTGGATATACTTGGGGAGTCAATAAGACCATCCTCACTTGCTCTACATCTGCTCCATAGTAGATCACCATACAAGAATGTCAAAGAACAACTAGCGCACAGTAACTCACAGAGAACGTGTGACTATCCATAGAGGCATAATAGTATATCTCTCAAAGGAATTTATTAATCTGTGACTACACTGGTAACCAGCATTAAGCATTTACATTTTAACCATGGGATTAAGAAAGACAGTTTATATTTACAGACAAAGACAGTTTTATGGCAATCTAGATTAAGTAGTTAACAGTACAGTAATACCTCGGATAATGAATGTCTGTGATACCGAATGTTTCAGATAGCGATTGGAAATTTCCAGGTATAGGGCTGCCTTGGATAACGAATGTTCCATCATGCCTTCCAAAAAAGTATACCCAGGATGCATTGCACCCCCCATAGTTTGTGGAGGGGTGGGAGGAGTTAGAGTGGGATTTTATTGGACATTTTTTTGCTGAGGGATTTGGACCTTTTGAACGTGGAAAGGTAGGGAGCTGATGTTTCCTTGCTTTTTCCTGTCAGTTTCCATTGCTTTCCTTTGCAATGAGGAGGGGTTTGCAGAGAATCGCCATGGCTTTTTTCTGTCTTTCCATTGCTTTCTATTGCTAAAATGGAGGGATTAGCTGAGCAGGGTTTGCAGAGAATCATCCTGGCTTTTTTCTCTATGTTTGGCGGGAACAACCAGGTGAATTTTTGTTTTTTTTGGATCTTGATTTTATTGATCTTTGAACTGCTTTCCATTGCATTTTTGGAGGGAAAAGGCTGGAGTAGTCTTGCTGGATTCTTTTGTCCATGTTTGCATTGCAGTGCGGGGGGTGTGTGTTCTGGGTGTGTGTGTTCCAGCAATGTAAGCCTTTAAAGTGCACTTTATAAAGCGGTCTTGGAAAACCCCCAGATTTTTTGGGTCTTTTTTCAGACCTCCGGAGTGGATTAATCGGTTTCCCATTCATTTCAGTGGGAAACCACGTTTTGGATAACGAATTACCTCGAACAAATTAAATTTGTTATCAGAGGTACCACTGTGCAAAAAGGATAGATAGAATTAATCTCAGTTCTTCACATTCAATTAATGGAATGTGAAAATGAGAGCCAAGACACTTTACAAATTATAGAAGAGGAAGAAGAAAAGCAATAAAAGCAATAAAAGCCCCAGAAACTCTTCTGAAAAAAACTACTTACTCAGTTTTTCAAGTACAGGAGCACTAAACAAACAAGAGACCATGCAGAAGACAGACATAATTCTCATAGTGACAATGTTGAATGATTTTGATAATGGCAAGTAGGTAGACAGTAGGAGGATGGTAGGATCAGAATTCTTGAGTTATTTTTAACAGATTCCTGTTTACTTCAAACCCAGAAACACACTAAGACAGAGACTCTTCCACCCAAAGAACCCAGCACCAAAACGCAAGAGGAGCAATATAGTAAGTGCAGCCCAATGCAGTGAGGAGTGTGCAGACCTCTATTTATTTTATTTATTTATGAATATTTCTACCCCACTTTTCTTCTTGGAAAAGGACACAAGGCAGCTTACAGTAATGAGGGACAATATGCTGTCCACTACAATTAAGACATATTCAAGTATAAGAACAGAGAATTGAGGGTTACCTTACAGTACTAGAAGACAACAGTAAAGCTAAAAGAGAATACAAACTATTAAGAAAAGAGTATTAATGCCATGTAATAATGTATACTTTAGATCATCTAAACGTTATGAGGGATGGGAACTAGCAATTGATAACATAGTGCCAATGTAATCACACAATGTAATCACAAAAGGAGAGATATATTGGAGAAACTAAGCAGGCACTAAACAGGAGGATAGGGCAACATAGGAGGGACAACAGCTCAGGACCAGAATCAGCAGTGTACCTCCATTTGAAGGACAAAGGGCGCTCATTCAAAGATGAGGATGTACACATATTAGACAGAGAAGATGGGTGGTTTGAGGGAGAGGTCAGGGAAGCATGTGTGTAATGAAAATCCCTCTCTCAACAGAGGGGGGGCTCAGACACAATCTGTCTGATACTTATCAAGCTGCCCTTTCATCAATCCCAAGAAATATTGGCACTTCTCACATCCACCAGCAAGACCATAGCTGATTATCTATACTTAATGGGTGTTGGGAAATGTTGCATAGGTGGGACTTTCACGCACCCTAGGCCATTGTCAACCTAATGATCCTATTAAGGCCATTGTCCACCTACAAACCTATTCAGGCTATTGTCTACCTAATGAGCCTATTCAGGCAATTGTCCAATTTATGAGCCTATCCAGACCAGGATGATGTAAAGGCAAGGTGAACTATAATTTGGAGGCCTTGCTACTAAATTTCCTCAGACTGATGAAGTTGTTTGGATGAGTAGTGAAATGTTTCGATATTTCAAGAAAAGAAGTCCAGTTGCTATGAGTCAATTTCCAGTTTAAGTCATGGCAACTGACTTAAGAAAGGCTTCGTATGATGTTATACATTTGAGAACCAGTGTGGTTTAGTGCAAGGGCGCACAAAAAAGCACAGTGGGACCTGCTGGTAGATTTGTGGCATATATAGTACACAGGATCTGACTTCTGATAGTTGAGCAACAATGAGTATTAACTGTACACGAGGCAGCTGATTTTGTGAAGTATTTATCTCCTAACCCCAGGCCTAAATCGGACAGAATCTTTAGCAGAGGAAATCAGAGCATAAATTATACTGCATTCTTTACTGGCCACTAAAAAAACAAAGGCCAGAATCCTATTAGTTACATCCACCGATATAACATCATTGTATCAAATTCCACTGTGAATTGCCACAAGTTAAGAAATTGGTGTAGTCATCTGCTGTTGGCACGTCAATCATGTGACTTGGTGTATAAGAGCAAATGACCATTGCGACTTCTGACCTTGTGGCATTTCACTGCTTAAATTTACACCAATGAAATTGCAGCATTGTAGTATTTCAATTGGATTCAAGACATAGTAATTTACGAAGTAATGAGAGCGAAGCAGTGACACATCTGCTAATCTTTACTGTGCTACCAAAATATTTATTGGCATATGTACCTACAATATTGGAATAAAATATCATGGTTTTGTTGGTGCAAGTAGTTGATTCTTGGTATGGCCTATTGGGTTGCAGTGTATCATGATTCAGCCATGGAGCTTTTACATATGGCAAGAATTCAAAGGTTAAAATGTCCTGTTTCAGAATTAAGGCTGAGTGAGCAACATACAGCAGAGAGAATGTTTGGGGGAAAATTATTTTGACATTTCCAGGATTGAAATTTTTATAGATCAACATAAGTGATTCATTGGACTCAAAATTGCATTTTTTCACTAGTTATCCTGCTTTGACACCAAACCTACTCTATATTCCTAAATTTCCAGTGTAATTAATGTCTCTGTTCCTTTTAGAAATCAGATCATTAGATAGGGCAGACAGATGGAAGTCAATGTGCCGTTTTGTAATATGTCCAGCATTACTTAAATTAGATAAATACCAAAACCCAGCAGCCTTAAATCTCTCCCTTTTTCTATGAAATCCAGAAAGATTAGGAGAGAAGCACGAATCAAATTATAATACTGAAAAAGCAGCACCCAGCACAATACACAGGAGGCACGTGGAAGATGAATGAATTCCCCTTGATCATGCAAAGGTGAACTTTAACCTGCTTCTTGGTGACTAAAATGATTACTGAAATCCCATTGAGAAGTTTTAGTGTAACAGCTGTGAGCGAACAATCTGGGCTTAAATGAAGGTATCTTCTGGGAAACCTACAGAGATATCCTATGAAATATTCAAATGGAAGATTCTTCACATCCTTTCACAAGATTCTGGCAGACTGTAAAACATTCTTTAACAAATGCAAATTCTTGATTGACATATCTTTATTAACATTTCTTCTTTAACTACATGACCAGATGAATAAAGAAGGTCTCATCATTTCCCCATAGAAACAAATACAGAGCCATCAAGTATCCTTTGTTAATAAAGTCAAAACAGGCTCCGTCTAGTTGGCTTCCAGCTTGCTGATAAGGGTAGGAATGATATTTCTGACTCAAGTTGACCATGGTGGCTGGGGAATTGTCTAAAACCAGTGGTGGCGAACCTTTGGCACTCCAGATGTTTTGGACCACACCTCCCAGAATTCCAAGCTTGTATTGCCAATGACAAAAGACTGTGGAAATTGTGGCCCAAAGCATCTGGAGTGCTGAAGAATCGCCACCACTGGTCTAAGCTGTAACCCCAAAAGAAGTTTTAAATCAGAACTGCAGTCGAATATTAAGAAGACAGAAATCATGACTACAAAGGAACTATACAATGTTAACATTGGTAAGAAAGAAACTGCAATATATGGATTTTGTTCAAGCACCATGCAGCCCAAAAGGATACTGCAGTCAAGAAATTAGAAGAAGATTAGAAGGGTAGGAATGAAGGGACTAGTGGAAAGATGTGTCGTTGGAGGGCAAGATGAAGATAATCCACACTCATTTATTTCCAATAACCACAGATGGGTGTGAAAGCTGCACAGTTAAGAAAGCAGACGGGGAAAAAATGATTTGTTTGAAACATGGTTCTGGAGGAGAGCTTTGTGAATACCATGGATTGGCAGAAAGACAAACAAGTGGGTCCTAGATCAAATCAAACATGAACTATCTCTGGAGGCAAAAATAATGGAACTGACACTATCCTACTTTGATCTCATCATGAGAAAACAGGGTTCCCTAGAAAAGGAAGTAGTGCTTGGAAAGGTGGAAGACAGCAGGAAAAGAGGAAGACAAAATACAAGATGAACTGACGCCCAAAGAGACCACGGTTTGAGTCTGCAAAAGCTGAGCAGGAGAGGCTGAGGACAGGACATTTTGGAGAGTGCTCATTCATAGGGTTGCCATGAGTCAGAGGTGACTTGATGGCACATTCAACAACAGCTACAACACCAAAAACAGTTTAATTTTTTTTCAAGGTCAGGATCTGACTCCATCACAGCTAAGAACCTTGACCAGGCAGATTCTGCCTTTTAATCTAAAGGAAAATTATTTTGTACACTTCATTGTATATTGCTTAGTTCATGCCCCTCATCAATGTGCACCACTCTTTCCCTGCTTATTGATAATCTCTGTTCTCCATCCCCTTTCCACACCATAAGCCATTTTGGATCTAAAGCAAAGCAAAGCAAAGTGTTCTGCTTATACCGCCCCATACCACTTCAAGTAATCTCTGGGTGGTATGAAGTTTTTAATTACAGTCTGCAGGCTAGATATTGCCCCCCCCCCCCAGCATGCTGGGTACTCATTTTACCAACCTTGGAAGGATGGAAGGCCGAGTCAACCATGAGCCTTCTACCTGGGATTGAACCCAGGTCGTGAGCACAGGTTTACCTGCAGTGCAGGCATTTAACCACTGCACCACAGAGCAACCTTTAAAACAAAGTATTTAATATTTAAAGTTATACAGTATTTACTCTTTAATATTTTAGACTAGCGTAGAAGATATGGCTTGAAGGCAAATACAACTTTGTTATTCTTGTTCTGGCTTATGGAGTTATGATCTGAACAACAGTGGAGGTGTCTCCTTCTGAAATTTTGGATTCCAGATGCTGTTCACTCCTGGATTTCAGTAATCCAAACCTATCCCACACTGACACAGTTTAGAATTCAGCTCATGCTTTTCTGCAAACATTCACTCCGTTAAAGCGAATAGGGAGGGGATGGACGGTCCAAATCACAGATCTCTGGCTGTACATCCTCATTTTTTCCATGTGAAGTGGAAAGCCCTACAGCAAGGTGAGGAACCTCTCCCTATCCAAGGAATTCAATTCAATTACAGAGGTGTTCTTGTGGGGCAGAGGTGGGCAGGGACAAAGGCAAAAGAATAGGGCCAAAATACAGTATATGCATATTCTAGTTGAAAGCTTTCCTTGCCTTTTGCTTTTGATGAAGCCTTAGAGAAGAGTTTCAGTGCTTTAGAATGGGAACATGTTGTATAAGAGTTGGAAATGTGTAAACAATGGTTTCATGCGGAATGGTAGGTGGGGGAAACTCCAAAGTTCCAGAATCAATCTCCAGGAGGGGCAGATGCAGCATCACTACCTAAGTTTCTTCTCTTTGTTTTAAATGGAGCTGCCAGCAAAGTTGGCTTGAAAGGAAGTTTACTTTTATATTCAATAAAAAGAGAAAAATCGAAAACGGACTCTGGTATATGTACATGACATTGGGCATCCTTCCCAATTGATACCCACTGAGTTGTTACTCCCAGCCTACAAAAGTAACTGGGTTTTAAGCAAATATTTTTGTATCTCCAGACTAGTACTGTATTTTAAGAAGGTTCTTGGATGCAGCCTATTATCCATGGTGCTATCATTCTTCTTATCTTGATACTGGTAATGTTTTAAAACATATTATCTCATTGAATTCCAGAGGATCAATAATGACTATTTTGAAACCATAATTCTTCTGGCAGGTTACTTTGGAAATAATAATCTTCTGTTGGCCCAATATCCATAAACCTTGGCACCATGTAGTTTGGATAAATTATGCAATGCACTATCCTGTTTCTGCTCAATGTGGTCTGAATTTTTTCTCAAATATGTCATTATCTACTTAGACTGGGTCTCTATTTTTTTTGTTGAATTCCAAACAGTGGTGAAATAACCTGGACATTGACATGGGTACTGGGGTAGATATTAGCTGAAATTAAGTAGCTTAACCGATGTGATGTAAGGCTAATTGCTTCATCAGGCACAGTTCAGTTTTGTGGGGAGGGGGGCAATTTAAAATTTCCTGTCCCATGGTTCCCTTTCATTGTGAGATAACTGTTTGGGGCTTCAGGACAAGGAGCAGATCTCCCAGAGGGCATCGGCATCCAGGCCCACCAGAGCTTCTCTTTCCCTATCACTTCGGGTGGCCACACCTAGAGAGGCCCGGAGGGTTTCATCTTGAAATCAGGCATTCTCAGTGGCCGCCCTGACACAGTGGAACAAACTGCCGGACGCGATCAGGCAGTTGGACTCGCTGCCGGCATTTAGAAGGGCATTGAAGACCTTGCTCTTTAGGGAATGTTTTGGGTAGTCTTTGGGGTTTCAGTGGCCTGTTTTTAGCTCATCAGTCTGCTGATTCTTGACTTGTCTTGCCGGTGTTTGTTTCTGTAGTTTGGCTGCTGATGCAGCTTGCATATTTTTATTTTATTACCTTTTTTATTATACTGTTACATTAATTATTCTTTTATAATATTGTATTTGATTTGTTGATGTATGATGTTGTATGTTTGAGCAAGTTGTTCTTGCAACATGTTGTACACCGCCCTGAGTTCCTTCGGAAAAATCGGGTGGTTAAGAACTAACTAACTAACTAACTAACTAACTAACTAACTAACTAACTAACTAACTAACTAACTAACTAACTAACTAACTAACTAACTAACTAAACCTTTAAAGCAAAGCAAGGCAAAGCAAAGCATTCTGCTTATATACCGCTCCATACCACTTCAAGTAGTTTCTGGGCCGTTTACAGTTTTTAATTACAGTATGCAGCCTACACATTCCCCCCCCCACCCCCAGCTAGCTGGGTACTCATTTTACTGACTTCAGAAGGATGGAAGGCTGAGTCAACCATGAACCGGCAACCAGGGACTGAACACCAGGTCGTGAGCACCGTTTTACCTGCAGTACAGGTATTTAACCACTGTGCCACGAGGCTCTTTAATTTTTGAAAATAAATTGCTTTCGATTGCACTATAAAATGCTTTCTGCACAAGGTTTTATGATACACCACAGACCTCTAACTACTATTCAACTCCAGCAGGCTATGCTTGTAAATGCTGTCTTTCCCATCCTCTCTGATTAAAGGAGGAGCAAGATAGTCTGATGAGACCATGCACCATGGCTGAAATGTTTCAGCATATTTATCTTAACCTGCATAGAAATCTGTACCCCTAAAATTATACTCTGCACCCAGTCATTCCTTTACCTTTTTATTTGTCCTCAGAAACTCCACAAAAGTTTCTAACAGAAAGGTCATATGTAGCACTAATTAAATTTGATCTCTCTAATGGTTTGGTTAAAAAGACAAAAATCTAATGCCCACATATTCTCCCATGCCCTAAACAGTAATGAAGATCCCCTTCTGGCAATTAAATAATGATGCTGACAAATGTCTAACAAGAATTAGGGAGCAAATCTTATACTGAAGAGTTTCTAAGCTGCCAACTTCGAAAATAATAGTAAATATACTTACCTTGGTCTATAGCCCTAGGTCTTTGTTAATAAAAATATCCTTTAACAACCACTTATAAAGTACACAACAAAGTTTAAAAGGTTACATTCTTTCTAAAATGCTGAATCAATAATAACTTACTTATATGTTACACAAATTCAAGGACAACTCTTGAGTATTTCATAGTCTTTTCTCTACTTCTGGTATGAAGTGGGACTTATCAGTCTAAATCCTGGTGTGACTAGATTACTTTACCTACAACATTTCAAGAAGTTTTTCGCTAGACATGTGGAATAAGAATAAGAATTACCTCAATACTTATTTATATATCTATTGTCTGTTTGATTTTTTTTAAAGATTGTTTAATATTTATTGTTTTATTGTGTTTAATTGTAACTCACCCAGAATCCCCTCTGGGAAGATGGGTGGTGATAAATCCAAACAAATAGGCAAACAAATAAATAATATCTTGAGATAAGGAAGACCAAATTAAGATCTTGTGGGACTTTCAGATTCAAACAGATAGACAGTTTGAGCATGATACACCAGATATTACTGTAAAATGACTGGATAACTGACATTCAAATTCCAGGGGATGTCAGAGTTGAAGATAAGAACTGGGGAAATTAACAAAATACAGACACCTAGACACAGAAATGGTTCACATGTGGATGAAATACATTTCCATGCTCCCCATAGTTATTGGGGCAATGGGAATAATGCCATGGAATTTTATAATATATTACAAACACCCATAAGTCTCTAAAATAACACCATAAGAACAGCAAAAAAAAATCACAATATTAGGAAAGGCATATACAGTATACTGTACTACCCTTTAGACTTTGGACTAAAAAGTGTACCTGTTATAAAATACCAGATCATTGTTGCATATTTTAAACAACAATAATGTTCTTCTTATTTCATAGCTTTGCTGGTGTATGGGGTGAAGCCTAAAGATTAGGCATCAAACACCTAAAATTTGCAAATGAGATGATTTCAAACAGAAGAATTGTTTCAAATTGGCAACCAAAGATTTTGGGGGGAAACATTAGTTGCTTGAATGAGAATGGGAAGGATGATCTGAACTTGCTTCTATATTCTTTCAATTTCTTTTTTCTTTTTAATGTTTCACACCATATACAGTATACTTCTTTAATATTTCACTGCTTTCATAATCCATCATTTTGCCAATGATTTTTTCAGCCTCTACCATGCATCTGAAATTTAGGTTTTAAAAGAATTTTATCATCTCTGATTATAAACAGAGTATGAAAAACTTATAAGGAGAACAAAGGACACTGGACACGAGCTTTTGCCCTTACTATGAGAGAGACAGGAATGCAACTGGAATATGGTCAAATCTACATTGTTGCAAAAATTCAAAATAATAATAGTAAGATTCATCATACAGTCTTAATGTGCATAATAGGGTCCCCTTTAACTTTTGACATGGCTTGGATATTTCTGATAAGTGGATACTAACGGTTATCTCAATGTTTCTAAATCCAACCTAATATGCTTTGGTTACATTCACTGCAGGATTGGTTGAATATAAACTGGTCTGGCAGTTCTGAGTAGTGAAAGGTTTTTCTCACAAAAACTTACAAAGTTAACATTTTTGGATTGAGCTTTGTATCTGTTTTAGCATTTTGGGGGTAAGCAATTGAAGCAACCAGTCTCTGCCCTGTGTGATTTTCACAGGCATCCTTGTAAATGCCTACTCAACCTGTGCATTAAATAGATAGTTACAAAGATACCAAAAATGAACATCTCCACTCCAAAACAGCCAGCCAGAAAGACAAACCCAAACCTAAATCAAAACCACACACACACACACACACACACACACACACCCTTTTCAGGCCTCCTTTAACCTTCCCACCATCAGGGAAGAGAATTGTGGGACAGCATATTGAACAAGAAACATCACTTTAATGCCACTTAACTTGCCATAGGTGTTACTGTTAGAGATGGGCACGACTCAGAAAAAAAGTTTCGTTTTCGTTTTCGGCTAGGGTCTGAGTCGTTTCGTTTCCGTTTTCGTGGGCTAATTTCAAAATTTTTCGTTTTCGTTTCGTTACGTAACGAAAACGAAAAAATGAAAAAAATTTCGTTTCTCCCCATTTAGCTCAATTGAGTGCTTTTCCAGTAACGAAAAACGAAAATTGGCTCGAAATTAGTCGTTTCGTTTCCGTTTTCGGTCCAGGTTGGTGCCGATTTTCGTTTTCGTTTTGTTTCCGTAACGAAAACGAAAAACGAAAACGAAAACAAAAATACCGCTAAGTCGTGCCCATCTCTAGTTACTGTATATTCATTTTTTGGTGGTGGTACAAACTGATTTTAAAACATATGTTGGAAGGGAGGAGAAGCTGGAGTGGTTTATTGCTCCCTTGAATCAAGCATTTTCATATAAACATAATACAGAATTAGCAATTCTGACCCTCTGTCATGACACACAAATGTGTTTTAAATGCCTCCAAAATAAAATGCTATTCATACAAATGAATAAACTGTGAAACATCCTTAGCTGAAAATTAACAAACTACACTAACACTGCCTTTTCTCCTTAGCTATCAGGTAGCATTAGTTTATCAGAGAAGGCTAATGCAACTGAAAACCAATACAAATGTCCAGGTATTCACTATGGCATGACTTCTTTTCTTGTAGAGTGAATAAATTTGGAGATCTAATCATCAGAACATACAGTTACATATTGCCTTTTGCATAATGCCTCATATTTCAACTATACTTTATTTTCTTTGTGTCTTCTCTGTTTGATCAGATTAACAATATTTTCATATCTTAACCATTGTACAATGGGGTTGGGGTGGGGACACACATGCACCAAGAGGTGTTTGCTTGAATTGCATGTAAAGCAACACACAAAGAAAACAAAGAAGATGTTTATTCAGTTGATTAAAAAGATATTTTTTGTTTCCACTTTCTATTAAAGAGCCAATTTAAACAAGTATGCGGGGTTTGGGGAGAAAAAGCTGGCAAAATAACTTGCTGACAATCAATTAATCACATTTCAGTATGTATAATTAGTTTGCTTAAAAATATGTGGTGCTTCTACTGGAAATTAGTAGCGTAGAAAAGAGTAACAAAACATTGCAGTGTGAGCAGCTATTTCTCTAGAGGAAGCAAATGCCTGGGGGACACTGGGATGAGGTGAGGGGTCCAAAGAGTGCCAAAAATGTAAGTGTACCCACAAAACTCTCAGGTTTTTTTTTAAAAAACAGTTTTGAAAAATAGGTATTTTGAGGCATTAAATATGGGGTCTTCATCTCCTGCCTCTAATATGGATGGTACCTCCTTGGCATGCTTGCTCAGAGTAAGTTCTGTTTGCTTATTTGTGGTTTTATTTTATTTTTTAAGGTACAGTATAAGTAAATTGTGTAACTATTTTATTATTACATGCTAATGTTGTAAACCGCCCAGAGTGGCCTCGTTGCCAGATGGGTGGTATTGAAATCCAATAAATAAATCAATAAATCTACAAAACAGCAGATCTTACTTCTGACTGACCTTATGTCAAAATAGCATGCATGTGTAGCACCTACCAAGATGTTTATGGGGAATCCCAAGACTGAAGATCAAAAAGAATTTAGTGGGTGGGGTGGGGGTGAGAAGACTAACAAGTGGAAAGCCAGTGTAGGCAGAATGGAAAGGAATGTCCGAGAACTTGGATCAAGAATTGCAGCTTTTCAGCCCCTTGGAATTACATCTCTGTGCTTGCATATATGTATGTGCACACGAGCTAATCATATATAACAAGGAATGCTCATTGCACATTAGAGATTCAGAATCACTGGGTGTAGAGATGGACATGAACCACAGTTTGGTGGTTCAGCCCAGTTTGGCACAATGCCCACACAGGTGTTCTGTGGGGACAGCACGCTCCCCTCTCATGCTTCCGTTGCATGCTTGCGTTTGTCCTAGGTGAAGTGTGCTTTCCTTCCCACATCCTCAGCATGATTGCCCACTCCCTGTTCACAGTGCAAGCTTCCCTTCTCCGCTTCCTCTGGCAGCCATCCAGTCAAAGGCAGGGCTGCCGGCCTCCGGCCTCCTCAGCTGAACTCCTGTGCGGGCATCACACCGCACTGGGCTGAACCACTGAACTCTGGTTCGTGCCCATCTCTAATTGGGATAAGCCAATGATATTTTCATTACAATAAAATAGCAGTAAATTTGTAATGTCGACATGCCCTCAGTGCTCATAGAATTAAAAACTACAGATTAGTCTGTCTAAATACAGAACATCTGTTTGGTTACTAAACCAAACCAACCTGCAAAGGCATCAAAAGGCCACACAAATGCACTGTGGGAGAGATGAGATCCAGGGTTCACTTCAAAGGAAGGGTCTTCTTTCTTTTTAGGGGGGTTCTATTTTAATCATAGGCTTAACGTTTGCTTCTCTGGAAGCTGACTGAGATATTCCTGATTACATCAACTGCTGAAGTATAATCTCCTTGCTTGAGGGAATTGTGATTTTTAAAATTGCATTTTCTAGGCTTTTCATTTCAAGTGTCAGAACTTTTGAGGGGATACATGAAGGACAGAGCAAGGTTGTTAGAAAGAAAGTTTGTTTTTAATTACCAACTATTGTTGAACCACTAATTGTTGCTGTTATGTGCTGCCATGTTGCTTTTGAGTTATAGCAACCCTAAGAATGAGTAACTTTCACAAGGTCCTATCATTAACAACCCTGCTCAGCACTTACAAATGTTGGTTCATGGCTTCTTTTATTATGACAAGCCTCCTTCCATTTAATCTTTCTTTCTACCACCACCACCCGCCTTCATCTTCTCCCAGCTCTATTTTCATTTCCAGGGACTCTAGTCTTCTCATGCTGTGCCCAAGATGCAACCACCTCCGGTTAGTCTCTTTTTCCTTCTAGGGATAATTCAGGCTGGATTTATCTACAACTTACTTATTCTTCTTATTCGTGGTACAGTACCTACAATATATCGTTTTCAGCATTGTATTTGGAGCAGAAGATTTTTTTCTGTTCATTTTTGCTCCTCTCATCTTCTTCCAGGAACTTTAAGCAGAAAAATTATGGAGGAATTCTGTGATTCCTTCAGGTTCTTTCTCTTCTACCCCAAATTGTATTTTGTAAGCTCTGAATTCTCATAGATGTTTTTCTCTATATTTGGCTGGGGATCTTAGTAGAGATGGTAAAACTTTTGCAACATCTCCGGCGAACTGTTCTTTAGGATGCAGTATAAAGGGTCTGAATGCATAATATGGAAAGAGTTAAATGTGAATGATTCTTCTACAAGTGCAATCAAAGGTTCTCTACCAGAAAGACAAAGTAACAGAAAATAAATGTAGTAGTAGTCAATGGAAAACAAACTTTGTATGTTTGAATATTTGATGTTCCTTGGTCATCTCCAGATTAACCTTAAAAAAGACCTTTCTCTATTCTGTCCACTTCTATTTACATCTCTTATCACCCAGAATTCAATTTGGAAAAATGCTTATCCTCCTTTTAAGAACAGAACTTTTTTTTAAAGAAACACTGTTGGGGTACAATAATGATGGCAGTATTTGCATTGCAGCTAAAGCCACAACCATTGTATTCTAGAAGATATGGAAGGTAGCTCTCTCTCCCAGGGTTTCCTACAGCGCAGTAAGTATGTTGCATTTGGATTTATCTGTAATAAATCAAAGTCCACATTTAAGAAAGATGCCACCCAGATTGATTCATGGCAGGAAACAAAGACATTTCATTGAGAGAGGTATTTGAACGCAAGTTAACTGTGACTCCTCCGCTGTCCTTGGAACATCTGGCCATATGGGCTATAAGCAGATTAATCCAGTGATCTGCCTTCTCCTCCTTTAAACAGCTTAAAGGTTGCTGTTTAAATAGCACAGCATGCAATATTTTGTTTGCTGTTTCTTCCTTAAAAAAAAAAAGACTGGCGAATTTCCTCAAATACTGGGATCACAAGTGCAACCCCCTTGCAAACTGCCCACTCCCAGGGCTAAGGTTTTGACAGTTACAGGCTCCGGGGTAGATCTTTTGTTTCTTGCTTCACAGATCTAAATGTAATCTTTCCCAAAGTTGTCACATCTTATCTAGCTTAGGCAATTGAAGTAGACACCTAACTTCCACTCTTTCTGCTGCTTAGCAATGTAATTCACAACATTCTGGTGGGAAAGAATGAACAGGTTTTATGTCTGGAGGGAGAGAGTGGGAGATAGATGGAGAGCATAACACGCAGAAACAGACATTAGAAACACGTAGCTGGTGACTGCTAGAGTAACATTGTTAATTAGTGTGGCCAACTCCTTGTCACGGCATGACCATCTCCATCTCTGGGGTTATGCAAATCAGCTTGCTTTTGTTTGGTGATTGGTCTTCAGGATCCTCCAGATTCCTCAATAGTAGTAGTAGTAGTAGTAGTAGTAGTAGTAGTAGTAGTAGTAGTAGTAGTAGTAGTAGTAGTAGTAGTAGTAGTAGTAGTA
>JAHTLZ010000204.1:34249869-34264877 GCA_023846285.1 Phrynocephalus versicolor
TATCTATCTATCTATCTATCTATCTATCTATCTATCTATCTATCTATCTATCTATCTATCTATCTATCTATCTATCTATCTATCTATCTATCTATCATCTATCAAATTCTCACTCAGCCATGGAACTCTCCCTGGGTGGGATTTTGCCAGCCACAGTCTTTTAGCCTGTCCTGCCTCAAGGGGTTGTTGCAAGCATAAAAGTAGTGAGAGAGAGACCCTTGTACACCACCCTGAAATCACTGGAGGAAGCCGGGAAATAATTCTTTATAAATGGGTGTAGTTAAAAATACAGTATGTAGACCCTTGTAAGAGTAACTGACAAACAGAAGGTTTTATGCAAAACGTTTTGGATTCTGCTTCTTCAGTTGTTCTCACAAAAGCAAGCTGTTTCCCAGATGGCATTTATAGAAGCTATCAGTGTACATTAAAAATGCATTTCACATATAGGCATCACTGTGTCTAATACATTTAGATGAACATGTTGCTCTTTTACATGACGCTGCAACAAGACATTGTCAAATTTCCCAGCAAATCTGAAGGCGGTACAAACAGGGGTTGCCTGAATAAATCACTGTGGGCCCCATTTGTAGCTTGGCAGAAGTGAGTGGGAGAAAAACCGGAGAGCTCCTTCTTGGATGCCATGTGGCAATCGTGATGCTTCTAAGGGCCTCGTGGCTTTGAGGAGGCCTTCAGGAAGCACAGCTGCCAATCAGAAGAAAGAGGAGCAGGTCAAATACAGGACTAAGTCAGGCAGACTTGAGAAAAGCAAGCTTCACTTCAACCCCTCTTCCAGACATGAAAAGCTCCACAAATCTCACCCTGGCATCCAGTCTTCATCACCATCTACCCTTCCCTCTATTGTTTTAAGGCCGGGGGTAAGCAGTAACCAAGGGACTTATGGATGGGCAGTATTTTTTTGTAGACATATTGTACCTGGCAACCTTTCTGACTTTAACAGGAGTGGTTAGCAGTGGTGGACACTGGGACAAATCAAGCTGAGGATAATGTGGCCTGGGAGTCTACATCCTCGTCTCAAGAATCCCTTTAAGGGGTCTTGAGGCTGAAGACTGCCTTATCTGTCTTTTAGCCCTATCTCCAAGTGTAGGTGTTTCTGCCTATGGGGTTCCCAGCTTGAAAGTGGATTGTGTGGCATTTACCTGTGTGATGTATAATGTATGAGAAGGGTCTGTACCGATTGGTGGGTTGGTGGACCAATGGGATAGTCTGGGGAGTGACCTGAAAGGATTCAAGGCACTGCTCAACATTGTTTTAGCCAGATAGGGGCTGACAGAAACACCTACACTTGGAGATAGGGCTAAAAGACAGATAAGGTCTGAGAGAAAGATAGGGCTAAATAAGAGACAGGATTGTTAATGTGTCTGTGAAGAAAACTAAGCGTTTAGAGTTTGTGAACTTAGGAACTGGGTCTGCATATGTTTTACTTTATTAGTAACTAAACTTAAGTGGGTTAGAGCAAGAATCATCTTTTTGTTTATACTTCCAACATGTTGCCATTGATGATTTTGAGGCCACTTTGTAATCAATACATTACTGTTATTTTTATTCACTTAAAAACAGTCTGAAGGCTTTGATTTGCTAGCTAAGCTACTTGGTGGCAGCGGTATAGGAAAATCAGAAGGGGTGTTTGTCAATACTCCGTGAAACGGTCAGGGTCAAACACGTTAACACTACAGGTTGCACTTTCCTTTTTCATACAGAAGGCCGGGATTCCACCCCATGGTTGAGAAGCCGGGTGGCATCTGTCATTCTGTTGTTATTTTCCCTGGAGCTAAGCTGGTGTGAAACATTGTTAGCTCACTGGCAGATGCCTCAGTTTGCAGTTCCATGATGTACTGAAGTTGTTCAACTGTATCCCCAACGTCTGCGGCTGCTTATTTCCATCAACTGTGGTGCTGATGTGCTTCCTCACAGAGGTCTTGCTGCAACCCATATTGCCATGTGGGCCCGCAATTCAGATATATCACGAGTCTACAAATCATGCACCCCAAGTTTCCATGGAGCACCTTCAGCAGATCCATGATGTCCCCAAGTAGGCTAGATTAATTTACCCTCCCCTGAATGTCTGAGGATGCCTTATGGTAGACAAAAAGAGGGCCAATATTTCAAATAAATATCTGAATGAAAGCTATATTGAACAAATACAATTCCATTTCCATATCACATGTAACCATAAAGACTCATGGTTTCTTGTAGAACATGTTTCCACAGTGCAAGGCCTATGGAATTCAAAAACTGCACCCTGACATAGGTTATCCAGCCTGAAGCTCTTCCCAAAACTCCCCACTCAGATATAGCCAGCTATAGCTGTTCAGGGGCTTGTGGGAGAGTAATTCATACCATCTGAAGGGTACAGTACAGGCTTAGAAAGCGTGATTTATACAATGCATTCAATTCATCTTTAAGATGACACATGGTTCCTCATCCTACCATTTCTGTCCAATGTACAGTATTATATGGATTACATTCTTCTTCTTTTTCTTAGTGTTTATCCTTCTTCTCCTATTCTTGTTTTTGCCTTACTATAGAGATTAGGCAGCAACATTACGAATATTCCACAAGAAAACTATCCAAAATATGTGGTAGCCAACTACAGCCACAATAAACCCACAGAACAGTTAACTGTTGTGAATTAAGCTAGCATAAATAACTAGTCCAGCAAGAGTGCCAATGATGTGGAGGGCACAGGGAAACCTCACTTAATGAAACTATTTTACCTGGGATATTTTACTTGAACTGGAGCAAATTGTGTTAACATGTGCATTTCCTTCTACAGTATTTCATTTTAGCCATTATTTCAATAACTCCTTTCCATTAGTAATGAAGGTAGGAAAAGACCTGTCAGGGATAGGCATTTTATTTTATGTCTAAAGGCACATTTAAACATTCTCTCTCTCTCTCTCTCTGAACCTATTCTTGCTCAGTGAACTAGCAGTGGAATAAATGTAACACTGTAGACCAGTGTAGTCTCTAAGGATGAAAGCAAAGAATTCCAAGTTCAAATATTACTTTGGCCATAAATTTAGTAGGTAAATTAAAGTGTATGGCTCTCTTTCCACTGCAGACATTGAAAATACATTGATCTGCAGTGCAGATAACAGAATTCAACACTAGAAAGCTGTAGTATTTGTACTGCATCCCATCTAGAAGAAATTCAAATACTGTACTGTACACAGCTCAGATGATAGCTGATATGATCAGCTTGTATGTTACCTATGCAATCATCATCAGTCTGTTGAAACATGTGATCACTAGTTTGAGAATGTGACAACTAGTTTGAGAATGTGACAATGGGGCTGAGAAAGAAGTCACAGACATAAGGGGAGAATATAAATATGCCACCTCCCTGATTTTTCTGATATATAATGAACATAGGTTGGAACATGCACTTATGACACAGCAGAAGGTTCAATTAATTGATCACCTTCTTCAGAAATCTTCTCTCCTTGTTTGATGGAGAGCAGTGCTGCCAGCAGAATGGAATTTTTACCCTATGGGAAAGAAAGGACTTCAAGGACTGAGGTTTCAGCAGAGTAGTGATTTACAGCATGTAATATATAAATTGGAGTACTCCAATTCCTAAATGCTCTAAAACATATTCCTGACATCCCGATTTCTCTCTCTCTCTCTCTCTCTCTCTCTCTCTCACACACACACACACAGAATTTCAGGAGTTATCTGCTCTGTATGCCTAACAGTCTTGCAATTCTACTTCAAATTGATCTAAAGAAAAAAAATGGAAAAATGACAAGCTCATCTTCCTATTTGTCAATCTATATAAATAACTCATGATAACATTTCCTGAGAGTTAACCAGAAAAAAAAGAAAGAAAAAGAAAGAAAACCAATTCTATCAACAGAGTAGAAATTATTGTCAGCTTCCCATCCCCTCTATATCCATTAGTCCTTTAAAATGCTTTCAGACACTTTGTTACAAAAATAATTGTTTTTCAACCTTGGAATGCAGTTATGAACTGTCTCTATAAATCTCCTTTAAAATCCTGGCAACAGTGATAATGTGAATTTACAGACAGCAGGAAGAAAATATGCTTAGAACAATAAACAGCTAAGGAGATAGATCAGGACAAAATGTGAATATGCAAGGCTGTGTCAGGCTTGAGGACACATTATCCTTGTTAAGTGGAGTGATGATGAAAGCATGTATAAGTTCTTGCAAAAATCATATGACTATGTTGCCAAGGCAGAAAAGAGAGATATGAGGCGTGGGTAGGAAACTCCCTAAGGCACCCTTTCGTTTCAGCCTCTTCCAGAGCGATTCCCTAAAGCATCCAGCACTGCAGGAAAGGGGATGACTAAGCCTACCTTTTCAGGGTGCTAAAAGCAGGCTGAGGAGGGAGCAGAAGGAGATAGCCAAGCCCTCTATGTGACACAACCATAAGTCTCCATGTATGAACTGTATAGTACAGCGATGGCAAACCTTTTAAAGACCGAGTGCCCAAACCACAATTTGAAACCCATGATTTTTTTTGGCAAAGTGCCAATACAGCTATTTAATCTGAATCCAGGTGGCTGTGAAGGGGGCGATGTCGGGTGCCCACAAAAAAGGGCTCCCAGTGCCACCTTTGGCACCCGTGCCATAGGTTCGCCAATACTGGTATAGTAAAAAAAGAAATCTAAGTCATGCAGAACTCTTGAGGCCATGTTACTGTTTTCATATCAGGGAAATGTAGCAAATTTAATAGAGGATATTAAATGAACTAACAAATACGCTGTCTCTTACTGAAATCCTGAAGACAGCTAGGCAACTTCCATTGATTGCACCAGATAGAATTAGAGGAATAGGAAGAAATAGTATTTTAGACTGTAACTTAAGACCACCACCCCTTCCTCTTTGTCTTCTTCTTCCACTCTGTTCTCTCTTGCTCTTGCTCTGCTAAGTGTTTGCCCAGATATTTTGCAATTATAAAGGTAACAACCCCCCCCCCCGCACATGCGTGCTAGCCAGTGCCTAATGAGGCCATGACAAGAGCCACATGCAATGCAGGGCAATAGTAGCTTGCCACTCCCTACTTGATTATATCATCTTAAACTAATCACAGACTGAATGAATTAATAAATTACAAGTCATGCTTAGCAGGAAACAGAAGCAGTGACATTTCTAATTTCTTCCTCTCAGCCCCACCACTGGACCAAATAAATAAATAAATAAATAATAAAGAAAGAAAGAAAGAAAGAAAGAAGGTGGAGCTCAAGTGTTGCTTACCAAAAGTAACACAGGGCCACATTGTAGCCATATATTCAAATACAGCTTCTGAAACTTGTACTTTTGAATTTTAGAAAGCAATTCTTATTCCTTGATATTTCAGTGCATTGGAGAGTGTTTTATGATAAATCTGCAAGTGTGCAAGTGGATACAGTGACTTCTTGACAAGGGCAATGCACTCAGTGATCCATGGGGTCCCTTCCATCTCTGTGGTTCTTAGATTATTTATTATATTTCACTTTCTAAATATGACTCTTTCCCTGCAGGCTACCGCATTTGTCTGTGAAAAAGTATTGTGTTGGCCATTGCCTGGAGCTACTGGACCACAGAAGACGATTAAGAATGAATGAATGAATGATAAGCTATCAAGGTACCATCATTCCAACTTATTGTGACCCCTCCTATGGTTCCCTAGGTCAAGTACCTAGAGGTTATTTACCAATTCATTCCTCCTGGTGGCACTCTGGGACCATGAAGTTTCTTGAAGGCTTCAGAGGCAGTAGGGCACACACTTAAACCAGCCATACAATCTCCAGGTGATCTCAGTTTCCCCCTCTCCTAGGAAGCACAGTGGGGCTTGGAACTCCCCACCACTTGCTCTGCAGCCAGACACTCCAGCCCACCCAGGCTATACCAGCATGGTTGAGAAATAGGTTCAGCTAATTGCAGGGGAATTTGAAAAAGGTAATGGAATACTTTGGGGGAGGGATAGGGAATGCTTCACACAAACACAATCTGTTTCTTAGGAAACTATAGCAGTTTCCTTGGTGATCTCTCCAATATATACCATCTCTTGTAAAACAGCTGTCTGGGTTATTTATCAGGGGTGTTGGGCAGATCTCTTAATGCCTCCCTTAGGCTAGAAATAAAAAAAACAAATAACAAAATTAAAAATGCTGAAGACTACAATATTTTAGAGTAACCAAGCTTATTCCAAGAATATTTAAATTTAAAATGAAACAATTTATTTACTGAGATGCTCTTTTCTTACTTTTCTAGTGGTAATTTAATTGTTTAAATAACGGAGGTAGCTCAGTGGTTTAGATATCTGTTTGTGGACCTGGAGATTGGGGATTCAATTTCCCACTGTGCCTCCCTGACAGGAGCTAGACTCCAAAGGGTCCCTGCCAGCTATGCAGCTCTGAGATCAAGATGAAGATGATGGTTGAAGCCTGTTTGGGAAAAAAAAAACTGTGACTTTGTCACCTTTATCAAGGAATTATGTATGTGATTTCATATTTTATCAGATCACAAACTGGTCCGTGCATCACTCAAAGGCAACAACAATAGGGGGAATGGACTGTAATGTGTTCGCTTAGGTACACATTAACTGGCAAATGTTTAGATGAAATACAAGATTTGCAATAATAGAAAATACATCTGTTTGCCATTTGTTTCCTTTAAAACAAAAGAAGACATTCAGCCCACATTTGATGCACGCTTTATGTATATTCAATGTTTAAACTTCACAAAATAGAATTACTGCTACAAAAATAATCTGTGCATATTGATAGGCTCTACCGAGTTGCTTCTTTGCCTTCTTAGACGCCATTAATCAGATTTTATAGTATTTATTATTCCTTTTGACTTAAGCAAGGTTCCATTGTTGTCCAATTTGCATACAACCTCTCTATATTTATCCCTCATTCCTTTTCATTCCTTTTGATTAAACAAAAAACTATTTACATTATCATTACAGTTTGCACTGTCGCTTCAGAATAAGGCTGTAATTGTGATTGAAATTTAACTATCAATCAGAATTATAGTCTACATTGTAATTGCCAATCAGAATTATAATCTCACCCATTTTTTTTCATTCAGGAAACAAGGAGAATTCATCTTCTTACTTCAAGCAAGTAACCATGACATCAGCAGAGTATTCTACCATGGCAACACAAAGACTAAATTTTCTTTTACAATATATGACTATTTTTGAAACTCAAGAGCTTTGTGTCAAGCATTACTATTATTACAAACTTAAAGTATAGTATAAAGAAAGTGGGATTTTCACAATAGCATGGTTCTTTCAGCTGTACAGTTCATAGTGCTGTAAGTTGCTTCCTCCACCCGCAACTCTGTGGGTCAATCATAGATGATGTTCAATGTGTGTTTTTGCATCTAGTATGTAGGTTTTAAAAAATTCAGGTGGCATTGGTGGGCTGAAAATTGTGGGAACATGGCAGGCATGGCACAAGTCTAATTCTATCCTTCCCTGCTTCGGTCCTGTGGAAAACAGCTTTTTAAAAATATCTGGCCAGGCCCCTAGCTTTAATGACCCTTGCATTTTTATATAAGAAGGGCATCCTAGAAAAATGAAAAAAAAATCATGTTATGCTACTACTTGAGACTAATGTTAGTCTGATATTTTGTTTGGTTTGATAGCTAAATTTTCGCACATACCCCAGGACCCATGGTTGGCTGCACAAGGCCTGGAAATGACAAGAAGTCTATTTAAAGCATCTCTATAGCATGAAACTGGATGTTTCTAGGTCTGATATTTTTGAGATCAGGACATACATGATTTGATTTATGCAAAAACCACAATTCTTGGACACCTCCAAGAGTGGAAAAACATTATGGAAAACAGGGTGAAGGGGATGGGGTCCTGGAAGGCTCAAGAACTGCATGGGAGTGCATGTTGCCTGAAGGATCTGTTTGGCCTACCTGTAGTTTAGCATATCTATTTAGAGTGAGCCTAGCCTAGATGCCCTCAGCACATCCAATCTCGCCTGATTTCGGAAGCTAAGCAGGGTCGGCCCTGGTTAGTACTTGGATGGGAGACCACCAGGGAATACCAGGAGCTGTAGGTGCCTGGAGTAGGACCTGGCAAACCACTCCAGTATTCCTGCCAAGAAAACTCCCATGGACATGAGGTCACAAAAGTCAGTCACAACTGTAACAACACAACACACACACTACTACTACCCACCTAGCCCAGCTTTAAATCCTCTGAAGATGAATGAGGCAGGAAAGGCAGTGGTGGCGGCTTGCTCATGAAAGGTGTAAAGAGCAGGAAGAGGCTGCCACATGTTCCAATCAAAGGTCCATCTTATCAACACAGGCACTTTTTCAGTGCCTTCTTCTCAGTGAGTGAATGGGCAAGTAAGCATTGCCACCCTCTTTCCTTCCTCCTCAGGGAGCAGTTGGTCAGGGATCTTATCTTTCTCCCTCTGTTGCTTCTTCTTTGGGTGGTGGTGGTTGTCTCTCTGTCTCCCTCTCGCTCCTTATTTCTCCATTTGTGGTGGGAGAAGGTACAGGTGTCCTCAACCTCCTCTTATGTCAAAAATCATCGCCCTTACTGGTTTTGTTCAGCGTAATAGGGGAGTGATGCAGCGCAGCATGCAATGTGTGCAGACAAGACTTCCCACCTCAGAGAGTGGGGAAACGTCAGCCACTCCTGAGTAGTTCTGCCAAAAGGGAAGAGAGTTTTCATGAGATGGGCATATGTCAGGAGTACTGTGATGGGTTAGACTGGATGGCCCTTGAGGTCCCTTCCAACTCTATGATTCTATATCTTCAATTCCTGAGAACTGCTACGTTATTGGGGAGAAGGGACCAGTTTTTTATCTAAATATAGTGAAAAAGATAAATAAAATAAAAATATCTCTTTAAAATGCTGCTCAAGTAAAGTAACAAAGAAGTGCCACTCTTAATATGCAAAGTAAGAACCATGCTGAGCGTTGTATTACTTCACAAAAGAAATGTTGTCACCTCTTACAAAGATCACAATTAATATCATTGCTTTTCATATGTTACTTCCAAGCTATGTTTGTTGAACTGGGCCATGTTACTATGTTTGAGAAGTAGTACTTTTTTTTTTTTTGCTTCGATTCAGAAATGTTGGACTATTTTTTTCTTTTCTTTTCTTTTTACACTTTGACGTTCACAAGAGTCCTACCCATCTGGACTCTGTGTATGAATAAGTGTGTGTGATCAGAATCAAAATGGAAATATCAGTGAAGAAATTAGAAGACTGAAACTTGGAAAGGGCAGTGATGAAGGAATTAGAAAAGATCTGTAAGCTTAAAGACATATCATTGGAGAGAAAGGCCAAATTGATATGCAAACTGGTGTGAAAGCTGGATAATGAAGAAGGCTGAAAGAAAAAAAATGGTTAATTTGAAATATGTTGCCAGAAGAATGCTTTATGGATACCATGGACCTAAAAAAATGATGTGAATTCAAGATAAAACCATGCCTAAGTTCTCTCGCTTTCTCCAGAGGCAAAAATGACTAAATTAAAGGAATCATCATTTGGGCACATATGGAGAAGACAATAATGCTAGGAAAAGGAGAAGACGGCAGGAAAAGTGGAAGACTTGATGTTTAATGGACTGACTGGAGGAGAGTGTTTGAGTTTGCAAGACCAGACCAGAGCTGTTAGTAACAGGAACATTTGGAGGTCATGAACTCATATTGACACCATAAGTACGAAATGACATGCTGGTCCATTAGAACGACAAATGTGGATACATAGATGAGTTTATACGTGCCTTTCTAGAAAGTTTTAAAAGTTCACTCAAGATACTTGTTTTATTATATTCTGAAAATGAAAATAATGATTGTCTTTGAGTAATGTTTAAATTGGGGAACATTTTAAAAAGGGGTTTGCTTTCCATTTTTCTAAAGTTGCAAACAAATGGTGATAGCTGATGCAGCTTTAGTTGATACTGCAATAGATGTTTTACCAGATTCTCTTCTGAATGTGAAAGGATGTGGGCATTGTCTATACACCGTTAACTGGAAGTAATGCCTGGAGAATAGAGGGGGATCTGTAAGAGCTAACATTTTTGAAGACTAAAGACTATAAAAACCAACCATATGTTTCCATTCATTCACAGATTCAGACATACCATACCAGAGGTAACTTGTAACTAGAGCAACGGGACATACCCCCATGTAATTAGCACTAAATCAATGCTACATAATGAACTGTGAATAGGGATGGGCACAAAACAAAAAAATGAAATCCCGTTTCATCCTTTTGTTAGATAACAAAACGAAATGAAACAAAACTAAGAAGCAGCATTTCAATACAAAAGAAATGAAACAGTCACCCCCCCTTAAAATGGACCATTTCATTTCTCTGTAAAATGCCTCCCTTACCTGCTGGGCACGGAGGCCTGGTCACTGCCACCACCGCAGTCAGAAAGGGCAAGCAGGGCCTGCAGGAGGCCCAGTGGCTGCAGCCGCTGTGGCCAGAAACGGTGAGCAAGGTTGTCGAAGGTCCTTGCGGCTGCTGGCCCTGCCGCTGATACTGTCAGGAAGGGCGGGTGAGGCTGCCGGGAAGTCCTGCAGCCGCAGCTGCTGCCGCCGAGGGCCCTCGCTGTGAAGGGCAATTAGGGCCACTGGGAGACCCCATGGCAGCCACTACTGCCGCCAACAATGGGAAGGGCGAGCAAGGCCGCCGGCCACCGAGGACCCTGGCTGGGAAGGGTGAGCGGGGCTGCAAAGGAGGCCCCGTGACCACTGCCGCTACCACTAAGGGGAAGGGTGAATGAGGCCAATGCGAGGCCCCGCAGCCATCGTCACTGCCGCTGCTGCTGGTGTCCCCGGCCGGGAAGGGCGAGTGGGGCCTGCTGGAGGGCACATGGCTGCCACTGTCGCTGCCACCGCCGGAGCCCCACCAGCCTGCAGAGTGGGTCCGGCAGACCAGCCTGGCCCTCTGCCACGACCGGAGCCCAGAAGGAAGAGAAGGAGGAGGGGAGTTCAAGCCCCCATCTTAGGCAGAGGAACAAAACATTTTGTTATTGTCTCATTTTGTATAATTTTCCCCTTAAATTTTTTATGAAACAGAATGGAACAAAATGCGGAGGGACGCAACGGAATGAAATGAAACACCGTTTTTCCATTTTGTACCCATCCCTAATTGTGAATCATATTTAAAACCTAAGGTAAAAAGACAGAAGAGATTTTTATTTAAGTTTTATGCATTTTATTCATTTATATGATCTCCAGGACTGTACATGAGACTGAAAATTCCCTCTGGTCTAAATTCCATTTCCTTTCCGTTAACTGCAGTTTAGAAGCATTGAAGAACATGCTAGCTGCAATGAGGGCTAATTAGGGCTTTAAAAATATGTTTTGGAAGTGTCTTTCCAAAACAAGGTTAATTTCTCTGTGCAAAACAGATCATAATTATGCTTAATTTTCTGCCAGCAACCTGATTTACTAGCTGCTGATTGCAAATCCTTATCTATTTTATTTGAAAATCTGGACTAAAGAAAATAACTTATAGGGAAACAAAAGTTCAGCAAATCTCAATAAAATAATATATGTGTGGACTTCTCATGCAATGTCACTTACCCTTTCTCTCTTCTACCCTGAAATCATCCCCTCCTATTTGCCCGGAGAATACCTCTTAGGGAATGCAATTATTATTAGTTTGGGGGAATAAGAGGAAGTATATTTCATTCCCGAGCCTTTTAAAAACTCTCTTTGGTGATTTTCATTCCCTCTGATGCAAACTTGGCGAGAGAAGAAAGAACTGAATAAAGCTGTTGATGTGTAAATAAGCTCTTTGAAACGGAAAGCACCAAGTCCTTTTTGAAAGAAGAAAACTGCTTGATCAACCTTGTTCCTCATCATTGGGCATCTCCTAGTTTTGAACTGTAAAGTAGAAAAGGCACAATCTTTAAGTGGATATGAAAGTATGCATATAGATAACATTTATTTGGTAGATGTCAAAACACTCACTGAGGAAGCAGATTTTTTTTTAAAAAAATCACCACAGAATGTGAGAAAACTGCAACTGAGGGCAAACTGCCTGAAGAAGAGAATCTACAAGCAAAATGGTCTTCCTAAACCATAGACTTGATCCTAGATAACTGTGTCCCCCTTATGCAAGGAAGGAAGAGTGGCTAACAAGAGGATGTTTAAAATAACATTAAAAAGAAAAATAAAGACAACAAATTCAAAACGTCTGATAAAAGTCAGACATATGTATGGTGATGTCTGTAGAAGGAATCCCAACCCACCTGCAGACTGATTCTGTCTGATGTTGAAATAACGGAGACAGTTCCAGAGTTCATCTCCATGTGAAGGGTAATCAAAATAGCAATTGGGTGGCAGGGCTTCACTGCTATTTCCTCTCATAATATTTTTATAACAGCAAAAGGCAAGCGTATTGCAGAGCCAAAACACTCTGTAGGGAAAATTACTCAAATGAATTTGCAATCCTTGTCACACTTAATGTGAAATATGTACCTTTCAGTGGGCTAATTGCCAAATGCAGATGGTGTCAAGCTCATATTAAAACACACACACACACACACACACACACACAAAACTCTCTTTTCCTTGCAAAGGAGGTCTTTTTCTAATGTCATGTTAACCATATCGTCCAATTCAGCCCTAAGCTGTTGTACTGATTCATTAAGGATGATTTTGATTCACACCATAGGCGGAAGATTATTTCTAAGACAGGTACCCCAAGAGCCCCGTGGCGCAGTGGTTAAATGCCTGTACTGCAGGTAAAACCGTGCTCTCAACCTGAGGTTCAATCCCATGTAGCAGGCTCATGGTGGACTCAGCCTTCCATCCTTCCGAGGTTGGTAAAATGAGTACCCAGCTTGCTTGGGGGGTGCAATGTATACCCTGCATTACTGTAATTAAAACTGTAAACCACCCAGAGACTACTTGAAGTAGTATGACTCCTGTGCTGAACCAAATGCACAGCTTGAGCTATTTTTACCATAGGGATTTTTAATACTGAACACCTTTCAATTGTGTTGGGCCCTTTCCTACTGAGCACGGTGAACTGGACTGATGAACTCTGCAGAAAAAAGCATTTTAAGGGCCACTGTTTCCTTAGCTCATTTTACGGAAACAAATAACGTTTTAATAAACAAAGAATGTAAAGAATGATATTTAATGAAAAGAACATAGATCTCATCAATGAAATAATAGAATTATAAAACCAAACTACGTATTTTGCAGGCCCATATTGTAGAGACTTGCTGTGGAAATAGGAACAATGAAACAGGAATTGGAGATAGCAATTTTTTTTAAAAAAAGCATTCCCATTTTAAGCTGATAGCCAATCATAAAAAACCAAAGTAAAAGTAAAATTTGCAGGTTAACTATGTAGCCAAGTAGCGCAAAGAATGTGTCGGAAGAAACAAAGCTAGAGAAGGGAACAAACTGGAAAAAATGGCTGTTTATTGTGATTAATCACAAATCAATGATTTTTCCCATTGAACTGACAAATCAATTTGTCAATTCATCTCACCACAAAACCCTATAAAATGATCCCCAAGCACTTACAGATAACAAAATCACAGAGATGCTTCCCCTGACTCTCTGTAATTCCTGCAAGTTTCAAGAAGTTTGGGTTTCAAATGTCCATGCTCCCCCAAATTGCCCCATGAGAAATTAATAGAGACAAGGTGGCAGGGGGCTCAAAAGGGGCCCCAAAGGGTTAATGAATTAACAAATTCAAGTTTGCTCAAAACTTTTTTTTTTTAAAGGACCATGTTTCAAGCAAGTTTTTCTGAGGAAGGCATTCCATACAAAAGGTACCAGAAGACCACAGGCATATCTGGGGGGGGGGGCAGAAGGATACATCTACCCCGGGTGCAGCAATTGGGGGGCACCTGGAGGGAGAGCAGCAGGAGGAAGCTGTGCACCCTCCTGCCACCCAGCAGTCCTCCTTTCCCCAAGGATTGACGACGGCACCCCCTCTGCCACCTCCGCTACCACTCGTGCGGCGAAGCAGGTAGGCAGTCAGGAGTATGTTGGCTGAGGCACCCTCCTCCTCCTCTTCCTCACCTTGGTGGGAGAGGTGTAAGGCGCCCATGCGCTACCGTGCACGTATGCGCGCACACACCCATGCGTGCACGTGCACCAACCCCATACCCACAGGGTTCGGCCTCCCATTGATGGGTGGGTGCGATGTTGGGGGGGGCAGGAAGGGTGCAAAAAACAAACTTTGTCCCCAGGCACTTCAAATCCTGGCTACGCCTCTGCACAAGACCCCTTTACTCACCAGCTTCACATTATTTGGCAACTGGAGGAAGGATGATGACAGCTCAATTTGGGAAGAGATACGCCTTCAGATAACTAGGTACACAACTGTGACAGGTTTTAAACATTAAAACCAGCTTTCTGAATCATGTTTAAAACTAGACTAGGCATCTTAGCCAATCAAACTGCTATTTGAGGAACAAAAGCAAAAACTATCAGGTTCTTTCTAAGCAGCTAGCACTTTGTAATTCCATGTTAATTGGAAAAAAAAACTGCAAATGAATTTGATTTAAAACACACACACATGAAAACTGTGTATTTCTGTCACATACTGGCCAAGGACAAAATAAGGAAGAAGAAAAAGAACCACTCCCACCATGAATATCACAGTCCCACTGTATTGACATTCAAATCAAAACTCTTTAAACCAAATACTGTACAGTTAGGAATACAGGCCAATGATACAAAGTAAAAAATCATTATCATTCAAGAAATAATCCAATGCCATTGGAGTATTTGCATTTCTTTATATATACTGGTACAGAATGAAAATGGATTAGAAAATGTATGTACGTCTAAGATTTCTCCACGCTGTACAATGCTAATGAAATATGAGCAAACATGCTGATTGTTTTGAAGACCAAGACAGCCATACCTAGGTCTTGTTATTAAAACAGCCACAAGAGTATGAATTCTAGCTTTGACCATGATTCATAGAACTACTCATAGGACTTTAGTAACCAAAGGCAAAGATTCTGCAGCCCATTACATACCTAGGAACTGCTTCCGGACAAACACAACTT
>JAHTLZ010000204.1:34264887-34282300 GCA_023846285.1 Phrynocephalus versicolor
CCCAAATAATGGCATATCAGGTAGTGCACTTAATTTACCTACTCGGTCTGAAATTGCTGGATGAAAATAAAATCTGTAGATATGGCTCTGTAGGTTAGCAACAGTCGCTTTGGGCTATAAAAGCTAAGAATAACTCACTCTATGCAGCAACTCAGGTATGAAAAATTCGGGCCATTCATAATAAAGAAAATTAAAAGGAGTTATTAGGATGGAAATGCACCTTCCTTCTTGCTGCCAATTTCATTTGATATAACAAAGACTTCACACAATTTTTAAAGCACACATAATGCAGCCTATTCCTTTACATTTGTTTGAGTCTCAACCCTGTGAATGTCCAGAAATAAGTAGTTAATTATTGATAAGCAATGCCAGAACCTGAGGTTACATTTCAGTCAGCAAAACCCTAGACCAACTATCCAGTTCTGAAGCAGTACCAAAAAATCCTGATTGGCTTATCTGGGTTCAGGAAGTGAACTGTTTATTTGAAAACAGATATTATAGTAACCCTTATGGTTACATAAGTCTTTGTGTGAAAGAGAATGAAAGAATGGACAAATGTCCTTCCCTGGAATATATTATTTTCAGTGGTGAACTTGTTGACTATCCCATTACTGTACTTTGAGAAGCTAGACTGGTGGTGAGTACAAGAGTCAGGGTTTTCTTGGTGCTTCAAATATGATGCATTGGTGGTTCAGTGGTAGAATTCTCGTCTGCCATGCGAGAGGCCCAGGTTTGTTTCTCAACCAATGCACCACTGTAAGACTTGAATGATGGTGTAAAAGAATATCATTGCCACGCTCAAAAATGAGGGCCAAACAAAAGAGGTTTATTGGTTAACACAACAGGTCAAGTCAAAGCAAGGCACATACAAAGGGTTAACACAGAGAGATTTCTAAATGCATTTAGGCTGCGAGATCTACACATGATCATTAGAGATGGGCACGAAACGAACAATTTTCCGTTTCCGTTTCCATTTTTGGTTTTTCATTTCATTACATAACGAAATGACAAACGAATTTTGTCTCTAAATTAAAACGAAACAAACAGAAACACCGGAAATTTTGTCGTGCGTTTCGTTTCTGTTACTGCAATATGAGTGAATTGCTTAAAATCCTTAAAAAATCACAAAAAATGAAATAAATGGTAACAAATGGTAATGAAATGAACGAAAACGAAAATGATTTTTTTGCAAAAATTCACGAAAAATGGAAATGAAACGAAACGGACCCTCCAAACGACAAACGAAATGCCATTTTTTTGATTCGTGCCCATCTCTAATGATCATAGATCAATGTCCAGATCTCGGACAAAACCATACCCATCTTCCAAGGCAGTGCTGTAGTTCCTTTTTTCACAGGAGTACTGGTTCAAACTGGTTTGTTTGTTTATCACTTTTGGCTAGGAAGTTCCCTTTTTCTGTACCTCACATAACCTCAACCTTGATATACTTTTAATTATACATCTCTGAAATCTCTGCAAAGTATTTCTTAACCAATGTTCTTGTACTTTTCACAAGAAAACTTTCTTATGAAATCAAAATTCTCTGTGCTGCTTCTGGGTGAATGCATAGAATGAGGAAGTGTTAGTTTGCAGACTGTGCTTAAGCATAATCACATTTTATTGATTCATATTTATAGACAATCAATCTTATCAAAACACTTTATCTTTCATGTACTCAGCATGTTCCCCTTTCTACAGGAAGCTGATTGCGGTTAGGCCTCTGTGGTTAAGCTTCTACAGATCTTAGGGAATAATAATAATAATAATAATAATAATAATAATAATAATAATAATAATAATAATAATAATAATAATAATAATAATAATAACCACCTTTATTTTCAATGTACAACATTGTACCTAACTCCTTACGTTGTCATCTCTGTGCGCTCTGCAGCTTTAAAATGTGCAAAGACACAACCCTTATGCATGTACAAGCTTATTGATTATTGATTAAAGAATATCAATACTAATTCATTCTTAATGCTTCCAAGGGAATTCACGCTTCCTCTGTCTGTACATAGGTTACAGCAAGAAACCAATACTATCATTTTATATGCCCTTTGGCAGATATGTTAAGGTGCAGATGGTTGTAATAATGTACCAGTTCTCCATATAATTAGACAAGGCAAAGAGCTGCACAGATAAATTATAGCTGGTTAGAATGTGGGGCAAGAAGTCCTGGGTTCACTTTTGTCAGGAGCTAGTGATCGCTGCCTCCAGTAATGAGCCACACCATTATGGCTTTTTGAGGGAACACTCTGTTGCACTGACTCTTCCCGGATCAGCTGCTGGTTCCACCTGAGTGGAAAGGGATATAAAAGATGGTTCCCATTCCAGCAGAACTCTTCTTGAGCATCAAGAATCACCTTTCTTTTGTGCCTTGAGGTCTTTCTCTTTGCTTTTCCCTCCTAGCTTCTTCTCTGATCCTCAGCTTTTGCCCTCTGAGGCTGAAGTCTCTTCAGTCATGCTTCTTCAGCTCATTCTAGACTACTACCTAGGGTCTAGTAGTAACAAACATTTGAGTAGGCAACTCTGAGGCTGGTGGCTAAGGGACAGGAGCCAGAGACAAGAGAGTATGTCAGAGCTGAAAAATCTCACCAGAACCAGGACTATCAAAAATATATGTCTAGGTTGTACATTTATAGCAGCTTGATACCAAAACAAAGCCGACAACCCTAAGTATCTCATTAAGCTACATGTCCCAAAATCGTGTAGGATGGAGCCATATATGTTAAAGTGCCATATAATTGCTCTAAAATACACTCGTTGCTAGTATGACAAAGCCTCTGCTCAAGCAAGAGGGTTGACAAATGCAATATTATCAATGAATGCTCAATCACCATATTAGCAGGTGTAGTTCACAACCTAAGAATACAACACTTCCGGGAAGAAGCTGACCACACAGGATCGCCAACCACAGAAGCATGAGTTTTCAGCTGTAATCCTTGTGGCTCTTGGCACTGTGAAGAGTGCGGGTATATCTTTATAAGAGATGAATCTGAGAAACTCTTCTCTCACAGTTTCTGCTTCCAACACTACTGAAATACAAACAGCATTTCTCTATGTCTACTGTGAGAATTATTGAGACAATATATAGAACTGTTGAAGTAACATATTATATTGGTATTCTTGATGAAGATTTTCAATTACTTTCAGTCCTGTGACAGAGGGGGAAAGTCCCTCTTTTCTCCTCACAGTAAGATTTCTTTTTGTGATTCCCAACCGCCCACCACTAAGAAATCTCATGAGAGTTCTCTGAGGTTCCAGGCTCATTCCCCTCACCCCCCGCTGAAAGAAATGCCCAACTGCACAAGATTATTACAATTCCTCCACTAACCAGCACATTTTTGCACAGCAATCATCTGTAAAGAGTATTAAGCTTTGCAGGATTTGGCAGTGTTACTAAGCAGAGACACAGGAAAAAAAAAACAAATCAAGAAAAAAGGGAATCCAGGAAAGTGTGTGTGTGTGTGTGTGTGTGTGTGTGTGTGTGTGTGTGTTTGTGTGTGTGTGCGCGCGCCCCCAAAAATCTTGTCCCCGCGGCCACTGAGCTTTAAAAAAACGACAACCCGGTAGCACCCCCTTTAGCGAGTATTCCAATACCTACTGGTCTGTGAAGATTCTCAGTCATCCAGGTGAGTTTATCTGGAAGTTGAGTCATGGCTAGAAGCTGTTTGGATGAACAGCGAAACGTTTCTATCTTTCAAAAAGAAGTTCAGTAGCCATGATTCAACTTCCAGAATACCTACTGGAGAATTTGAGAATTTTTGCCTCACTTTAAAAACCACAATTTTTGGAGCCAGAAGTCCATGGGAATGCGTCTATGATCCAGTTTTCTTTCATCCTCCAGGTAGGATTGGGATGTTAAATTGAAGTGGGGAGCTGATGGTATTAGCTTCACTGCACAGTTCTTGCCACTCGATGTTCAATAGCCTGTCTTTAATAGTCCTATATGCTTCAGATTAACTTAACATGCCAAGCTGCTCAATGTCCAATCCCGCTACTTTAAGAGTGGTAAGAACATCGGAGATCTCAACTGGGAGGTCAGGATCTATCAAAAGTTGATATAATAAACGGGTATGAACTGGGTTGTAGAGGATTCCAAGCCAGAATTTAATAGCTCTTAATCTGGCCAAGGTCTATGCCAGTTTCTAAGCAAAGAACGGCGTATGGGACACATTTAGAGAGGCCTAGGATTCTCCTCAAAAAAGAGGCTTGAATACTCTCCACTGTACGATCTATACCTTTGTACCAAATTGGCGATGCATATAAGATTTGAGAAAGGGTTTTGGCATTCAATATTGTCAGAGAAGCCGGTACATACTGATTACTATAACTAAAAAAGATTTTTTTAAAAAATTTTCCTCTGTGGCTGTTTGAAGCAGGTTAGGGCTGTGGTGACGTAAGAGAAGCAGAGCAGAACCCAAGGGACGTGCGAACTCTGAACTCACATCTTCAATCAAGTGATCAAGTAAGGAGAAAAGCCAGAGTTTCCCATGCCCCACATCTTCCCCCTCATGTGATAGTGCCCTTAGAGGAGCATTGTTTATGTCAAGACAGTTTATATACTTGAATATTAGGTTAGTCATACCTTTAGTGTCATTCCCTAGAAGGAAAGTGATGCCAATGTGGGTAGTGTATCGCCATTCTACATTTATTTTAAAATATTGTGTTCTGTTTTCCTCATATGTTGTACTGGTATTATTTTAACATTTTGAATCAAGAACCATTCATGTGGTCAAAGGGAATGGGTACTATTTTGCTCAGGCTTTTCCGTTCTCATTAATGGAATGAGCTATTCTCCTAAACACTGGTGATTTGTGATAGGCCAATGGAACTGGTATGTCTACACACCTGGTCTTCTGGTTTTTGGCAGTGTGTGGCCAAGACATTGATATGTCATCAGTGCTTCACTCTTTTTCTCACTTTCTCCTTGATTACTAGAGATCCATGAAGAAAACACAAATGTATGAGAATGAGTCTAGGTTAACTGCAGCTACATCTCAACAAAATCACTGTAATAAGTTAAATTATGTGTAATAAATTTTACTCTATAGTCATTAGAAGTTCTGCAGCAACTGGAAACAATTTATAAAAGTATGTTCAAAGTGAAGCCTGCAAACCTTTCCTGTAACAGCCTATTCATCCATCTCTCCTATCCTTGAATTACTCAAGGATACAAGATCAAGTCCCTGAGAACATTGTCTGCCTGCTGACCATCCTTAAATGTCATTAAAATCAAAACCAGCTACCACCAGAGTCAAGACCACACAATATAGCACAGTTTCTAAATAATTACTACTGCTGCCAATCTATTTTTTTTTGTACAACACAGGAAAATTAAGAGCTTTCATTTCCCTGGGTCAAGTCAAATGCTTAGCCAGTGTTGCATGCCTCCCCAGGAGACATACTGGGCCCGGGTTCATTTCATGGGAGATCCATGCTATTTGAAGAAATCCAAACCATTCACTATGATATGTACATTTTCCATATGCATAAAATGGGAAAGGATAAAAATAAATAATTAACATCACAAAATCATTGGTGGGTTTTTAAAAGTTGTGATACTTGATATTTTAAATCAAATTACTGAGGGAGGGAAGTCTGGGGTGTGTATAAAATGTTTACTTAAAGAGAGCATGAGTTTAAAAAGACTGAGAAATGCTACTCTAGACCAATGTGAATGAATCTATAGCATGCTACCTGCAGCTGTGCCATGATTCACAGAGCAACTGTAGAAAAACACTCTGGAGAACAGGTTTGGACAATTTCTGGGAATGAACCAAACCAAGCCATAGATTCAGAGGCAAAACATTTATGGATTTGCTATAACATGGAAGTGACGGGAGCAGTCAGGGTCAGGATCTGTGGAAACAAATAAGCAGGCCAATAGAGAATAGCAAGTATCCACTTGCAGAGCCTTTCATCTCTGCATCCTGAAATAAAAGGGGACTTATTTGATCAGTGGGGATCTGTCACTATCTGTGTGCAGGCTGAGCTATGGTATGAAGATATTGGCCATTTAATTTAATATGCAGTCTAAGTTTAAAATATAATTAATACCACCAACATATTTCCCTAAACAGAGGTAGAAACTCAGGGCTGCTGCTTTGCACTTTTACAAACTTAGTAAATGTACCCTTATTACAAAGAAACAGAAATGCACAATTTACCAATTGATTACTCTAATAATGAGATAAAAAAACACAGTGCCTACAGATGACTGGGCCTGAGTTCTGCATGGGCTTACTACCATACCCTTCCTTCATAGCAGGCCTTCTGGAACAAGCCTTCATACTGTATTACACAAGGTGTGTGGAAGCCATTCTGTGATCTATTTGCTTCCCTCTAGAGCAGGTTGGGAACCTACCATCCTCCAGATGTTTTGGACTGCAGCTCCCAGTATTGTATTCTGTTGTAGCGATACTACAACAATCTTGTTTCTCTCCAGCTGCTAAGTCGGTTCTGGCCAATGAAGAGGATGGGATGGGTAATGTGAAATCAGATACAAGGTCCAGTGCATATGCTGGTCACGGTATTAATTTGGATAAATCAAAGGCTTTTTGAATGTTCAACTGTGTGCCTTAAAGATGTAAAGAATGCATACAAAATGTAACTAATGCATTGTTACGCATTGTTCACATGTAGTCCCTCAAGGCTGTGCTTCTCTTCGATGAGTCATTTCCTGAGCGGAGCACTTGACGAAGGATGCTTTATGATGGGGAAAACTGCAATACTTCCCTGCCTCCTCGCTCTTCCCAGAAGCACCTCCATTGCTACTCTGTTTGCTATTTGAAATGCAAATGCACAAGTATCAAATGGTTTAAATAGATTTTTCTTGCAGCATAAATATGTGGTCACCTCCGTTTTGCCACCACAAAGCTACACTTCTTGTACAACCACATGCAAGATATAATGAGTTATATGACAGGAAGGCTGAGGAGATGGAAGATGCAGATGCATTCCTGTTCTGAGTAATGCAGGGTGTGTATGTCTACCAATGCCCATGTGCACTGGGCATTGGTAGACATACACACAGACTGGCCACTGTGCAGGAGGGACTATGTCTACTGATGCTTATGTCTGAATTAAAATCATTGTTAACAGCATGACTAGAGTGGCAACCTTGCTTCCATTATATAAAGATGGGTTGAACGTGTGTGTGTGTGTGTGTGTGTGTGTGTGTGTGTGTGTGTGTGTGAGAGTGTGAGTGAGAGTGTGTGTGTGTGTGTGTGTGTGTGTGTGTGTGTGTGTGTGTGTGTCTGTGTCTGTCTGTCTGTCTAGATTAGTGAAATTATGGTTTGCATGCTGTTTGACATGCAAGATGAACACTGCTTGCTTTCAGGTGAAAAGACAGAAGAAAGGACCGGGGTGGGTGGGGGGGGGCAGGGGAGCAAGACTGGTTTAAAATGCAAAGCTACAAAGCAAAATTGCAAACACCATTCATTTTTATTAGTCTCCAAGGAGAAAAATAAATTTTGATCTAAAACTAAGGGAAGGGGTAACTTTAGTGGGGTTGAGGGGCACATTTATGCCTTTAGAGCCTCATCAGAGCTGCATCGGATCAAGAACTGGCAAAAAACATGGGATTCCCAAGCTTTTAACTGCTTTAAATTAAAGGCTTCCAGTGTCTACTCTGGGTTACACTCCCTAAACTATGGCAATAGGATTTTGTTGAAAGTGTAATTTGATTTGTTTGCTGGGGATGCAAGTTAAAATACAAAATAGTACATTTGTCTTTTACCTGGAGAGGAAGTTTGATCTATGATCTGAATATACAGGTATTTGCTTTTTGTGATATCACTTCAGTTTATTTTGCTTTAAACAGAAATATATAGTTATTCCATTTGAGGATTTTTTTCACTGCTTAAAAGTTCTCACAATAAGACATAGGCAGAAAAAAGCCTTCATTAAATAGCTTAAGGTAAGCGGGTGTATATTTTTATGTCACTGTGTAAATCAAAACAGCAAACAACCAAGCACTACAAAACAAATCTGGGATTCATGATACAAAGCAAACCATCTTTTCACAACTATTTATTTTCTAGACAGATCTCTAGATAAACTACATCCACTCGTACTTAAGATTTGTGGAGCACCGCTGAGCACCAATAAGTGGATGCTAGATCAAATCGTAAGTTGTAGGACCTGAGGAGAGCTTTTATGGACAGGACTAACTGGAGATTGCTAACCGGTCTGAGTCACCAAAAGTTGGAAGTGACTTGACAGCAGGCAACAACAACAGATTAGATCAAGTGTGCACCTTGTCTAAAAGTAGATGTGACCAGTGGCTCTTATACTGCACGAAAAGACTAGACACACTCGGAAAGACAACAATGCCTGGGATCTTTGAAGGCAGCAGGAAAAAGAGAATGACTGAGCATGACGATAATTGACCCAATAAAGGAAGTCATAGCCTTTAGTTTTAAGAAAAAAGAAAGGCTAATAATGAGAAGACCTTTTGGAGGTCACTAATTCATCAAGTCAGCATTAGTCTGAAAAATCTTGATGGCACATAACAACAACAACAAAAAAGGCCTACCAGGTACTCCTATTACAGAGCATAACTCATAACTCTGTCTCACATAAGGTTCTGGTATGCTGCTAAACGTTTCCTTCTGGGAAACACATTCCAGAATCAGATGTGTTCCTTCAATATCCACTATAATCCAGCCTGGGCTGGGGATAGTTTAGCAAACTCCAGTCCTCCCTTCTCATAATTACCACTGTTGTCATGCCCTACCTAGAAGAGACTTCTGAGGATAAAAGCCAAAATGCCACGCCTTAGCTGGAAACCCCTCTCTAAAGACACTAGAGAGGGAGAAGCTGGTCATGGTTAGAGAAAGTCCTTTAGAGATGGTTTTCAAGGACTTATCTCAATGTGCAGGTCAATTACATCCAATGTGCAGGACAATTCCTAACTTAACTGATACCTTGGTAACCTAACTGTTACCCTCCCCTCACTTCTTTTCTGGCTACTCCTTACTAAGACTGATTATCACTCAGCTAGACCTCTCATTTATGTTCAACTTCTGCTTGCTTTCTGACACACACATACATACCTTTGGTTTACTATGTAAATAGATAAAACCTTTATTGGCATCAGTAAAAGTTAAGCATAATCATTTAAGTTTGTTAGGTGACTATATTTACAGAAATCAAAGAAGGCAGAGGGATGTTACACAATCTTGAAGGGGCAGCAGATCCTTTCCTGACAATAGAATCAAGAAAGTCTTTAACTTTTTCTACTGTATTAGTCATCTCAGCTGCTAAAATGTAACAAACGTTATCCAGGTCAGACCTCCCTTCTAACTTTAATAAGATTGAAGCTATCAACCTTGATCGACCTTTGGTTTACTACCTTGCACCTCTTTCAAAGGCTTTTTTAGTATACTGCCCTGACAGTTTGGCACTTACAGACCACAGAGCAGGATAACTGGCTACTTGGGTTAAAATCTATTGATATGTAGAATGGCAGCATTGTTGAATACTGTAATAAAAAGTTGCCAAAAAGGAAAGAAGAACTAGATGCACCGTAATTTCTATTTGGAAGAAAACCATGGACATTAATTATTCACTGTCCAATGGCAATCATCAGGGTATAATTTCATATTTATTGGGTACTTTTATATCCCATCTTTCCTTGAATGCATTTGAAATGTTGGACATGACTTTCCTCACCTTTTGGTTTCACTCATGCTGCCTTCAATTTTGCCCATCACTAGATCTTACTTTATTCATTAATTGCTAAATATTCATGTGATTCATGAGCTTTTTCTAGGAAACAGGTTCCCAAGTCCAGTTACACATAGTAGTCTCTTTCTAGCAACAACTAGGTTCTTTTTATCGGTAAGAGAAAGCAAATTGTCAGCCAGCTGGGAGATCCCAGAGGTCTTTTGATAAAATCTTCTGACAACATTTCCACCATACCTGCAATGACGACAATGGGTGACAGAGTGCCTATGGGCCAATGGCACGGAAATGGCTCCAAAGCAGCTCTTGCTTTTGGAAATAGGGCAGCATGAATCACGGTAAATATTAACAGGCTAGACAAAGGTCATTTAAAATAATCATTATAAGTAACATGAAGAATCAATATTTTAATATGCGCACTCTGTCATTGACTTAAGAGACTGTCCCACATAAGCTGGGACACAGTTAAGCTTCAAGTTCTTTTTTAAAAAAATTAATAAGTCCAATGGTACAATTTTTTCAATCATTCAATCACAATCTTCCCATTTTCCAACGCAATTTACTTTTCATGCATTGTACAGTAACATTAACAGATTTTCTAATAACAGATCTAAAAAAAAAATTGGTCCAGCAGTGCAGGTTCCCCTCCAGTCCCAAGGGATATAATAATCCAAAAAATGGTATGTCATAGATGTCAAGCATGGAAAGAAACAAAAGCTCTGGCTGATAGGCACAATTGTTACTCCTTCATTGGTCAGGAAGAATCTAAAGCTGACAAGGAAGCAGCAAAAGCCAGCAAGGCTTAAGAAGTTTTTTTTTTCCTTTCACTGCTGCAGAAGAAAGGGTGGGTGGATAAAAGTGATTGCAACCAGCTTATGTATTCAATCTGTTGAAAGGACTATACATCCTAAGAATTTCCCCAAACCATTTCAGATGCTCAAGAGGATTTCTTTTATGCATCTGTTATTTCACATAATCATAACCAGCTCTCAAAATTAGATTCATCTATGCTTTAATACTGGCCTACTGAAGAACTGAAATAGAATGAAGAAAATGAAAAATACTATGGTAACTTTGCAATGTATTATATAATTCAGTGACAATGTTTCATCTTCACAGCATAACTTTCTGTTTAATGAACTAGTATATGTAACTGGCCTTGGGGGTGGGGGAAGGCCATTGATTATGAAACAACAGTAGTACAGCAAATTAGAGTCCAAATCTGTGTAGTTATACCTAGTATTACATCATAAACTAAAATACATGATTTATTTATTTATTTATTTATTTATTTTAAAAATTACCCTCTGTAGCCACCAAAGAGGTACAATTCAGGGGAAAAGATTGAAGGAGAAGCCAGGGCACCTTGGAAGGGAAGTGCTTACTTCCGAGTAAGCGCTTACTCAGAGTTAAGCCAGCAGTTTGGACGGCAAGCGGTGGCGGTGGATCGCCAGCGCCACTTGCCTTGCAAGCCTCCCAGGCTGCACGAAGATCAATGAGTCCATGCTCTGCTTACCAAATTGGTGGGCAGAGCACTGACTCACTGATCTTTTCTCAGCCTGGGAGGCTTGCAAGGTAAGTGGCGGTGGCTATCCACCGCCACTACTTGCCTTGCAAAGGGCCCAGGCTGGGTGAACGTGCATCCACCCCAGGAGATCACTGGGGTGAATGCATGTTTGCCCAGCCTGCGTGGTTTGGAAAGGAGGTGTGTCTCCTTTCCAAACCTCCTGGGCTTTTGGAGGATGCATCCATCCCAAGGATCTCCTTGGGTAGATGCATGTTTGCCCATCCTGGGCACCTTGCAAAGTAAGCGCTTCCCTTTCAAACGGCCCGGGATGCGTGAAGTTTCCAAACTTCAAACAGCCTGGGCAGTTTGGAAGGGAGGCGCGATGGCCACCTCCTCCTTCTTGGTTTTTTTGATCTCTTTTGCAGAGATGGAAGCAACCAAGAAGCAGGAGGGGGTGATCGACAGTGAATGGTGCTCTCCGCTCTGCAGGACAGGAGACTTTGACAGCTCGGACCTATCAAAGTCAGCTGCCGTGCAGAGCACAGAGCAGCATTCGTAAGTCAAATTATTTAGTTGCCCAAGCAACCGGAAGTCAAGATACCACTGCACTTGAATATTTGCCCCTTTTGATATTTGTTAATATTTTTTCTGATTGAAAGCATAATAGCTCATGGAGTCCAGTGAAAATGCTGTGATAAATTCAAGCTTAGATGGATTTTCAGAAACATACCTATACAGTAGTTTTATATGACTTCACGTACATATTTTGGTTATTTAAATGTGTTACTTTGCTATATTGCGATTTTATGTTGCAAACTGCCCAGAGTAGCCCTGCAGCTAAATGCGCAGTTTAAAAGTCGAACAAACAAACAGTTACTGAGGGAAAGCTGGCCTAAAGAGAAAGGTCATCCCTGCCTGCAGAAGGACAACAAAATGGGTCAAGTCTGGCCTCCTGTTGAAGTCTGGGAGTTGAGTCATGGCAACTGGACTTCTTTTTTTGTGGGATCGAAACATTTTGATACTCCTCCAAGTAGCTTCTTCAGTCTGAGGAAAGTTGGTGAGAGGCTTCCAATTTATAGTTTTGTCCAGAGTGGCCTTAGCTGTCAGGTGGGTAGTATATCGAATGAATGAATGAATGAATGAATGAATGAATGAATGAATGAATGAGCCTTGAAGGACCCCACAGGTAAGTGGCTGGGCTGCTGAACACGAATTCCCTGACATCACCTTCTGCATTCTCTCCCCCAGGAAGGACTTGAGCCACGATAAAGCAGTGCTCCCAAGTCCCAATCTAGAGAGAGAGATCAGGAGGATACTGTGGTCAATAGTATTTAAAGCTGCTTAGAGGTCCAGTAAAACCATCTGAGACACATTCCCTATCCAGTTCCTGGCTTAGGTTGTCTACCAAGGTAACCAAAGCCATCTGTGTCCCAAAGCCAGGTTTGAAGACAGACTGAAATGGATCTCGATAATCTGTCTCAAAAACTTTGCAGTTGAAAGGTCATAATGTGCTCTAACACCTTCCTCAAGAATGGAATATTTTAAAAAATCTATTTGGTAGTTATCCATAATCCTAGGGTCCAAAGAGAGCTTTTTAAACAGTTGCCTCTTTTAAGCACGATGGGATCCTACCCTATTGAAAGGAGGTATTTACTGTTCCTCACAACTCTAATTGATCTGTCCCCTTCTCCAGGAAGGCCTAGGATCCAGTAGACATGTGGTAGCCCTCAACTCCCCAAGGGTCCTGACCACATCCTCAGGCTGAAGCAACTGAAACTCCTTCATCAATGTAGGGCAATCAAGGGCCATAGTTATATTCAAAGGACCTGAACCAACTATGACAACATTGATAAATCTTTCCTTGAAATGGCAGCTCAAATATTCTTTCAGCACAAAACCATACATAAGAAGCTAGTACCTCTAACTTCATTTCAGCTTCCTCCAAAATAAGTTGAAAGAAACCTTCACCCTTGAAGGCACAACCCAGGTATATTTATGTAGAAGGGAAGTCTACTGAGTTAGTTTAGTGTTACTTGTTTTGTAGAATGTATGCTTACAAATAACCTTAAAATACTACCAGATGTTTAACAGAGGAGAAGGTTAAAATATAAGAGTCAGAATAGGCTAACTATTCCATAAGAACTATCCAAATAAATTTCACTAAGCACAACTGGATACCATTGTAAATATCATTTATAGCATCTATCTCTCGTAATCAATTTTTGTCAGTAGGAATATTTGTGTGATGTTTGTTTCTGGGCCTTTGTGTGTGTGTGTACATATACACAGACAGAGCAAGATAGATATATGTACATATATAGTGCGGGGGAAACCTTTACCTTTATATTAGCTTATGTGTACAGTGGACCCTCGTATAACAAACGGTTTGTATAACGTAAAATCTGTACAACATAAAAAATTCCAGAGATAGGGGAAATTTGCTTAACAGAATCATTTATGGGACGAATCCATACAACATAAAAAGGGTTACGATTGGGATTACTATCTTTTCAATGCATTCCTATGGGAAATTTGTATAAAGGAAAATTTGCTTAACATAATTTCATTTGGAACAAATTAATTCCTTTATACAAGGTACCACTGTATTTAGTTTTACTCTTATGGATCAAAGTGGCCTTTTCCATATTGTATAAATCCAGCTTCTGTATTAAACCCAATGGCCTGTCATATGAGCTCTTGCAGAGACAGTAGAAGAAAAAGTAAGCTTTCTGTCCCTGACAAAAGGCTAACATGGCTTGATGGAAGTGCAATAAGAAGCCAATGCTTATCTCTTCCACAATATAGAAGCACCAGTAATGTTGATCCAGCAGCAGCAACTGCTCAGCATGCTGTTGTTGTTTCTGTACTTGTAGGATACAAAGGAGATATAGTTCCCAGGAAATCCATGGATGTGTTTTCAAGAGCTTGTGAAACAGGCACAGAAAATCTATTTTTTGTATGAAATTAATTGTATGAAAACATTTTAATATATTCCTGTAGATTTTTTTCGCTTAGCAAGAGTCTGTGGTTTTAATCTGATCCTTTTAATAAGATTCAGAATGACAGAAACTTGGGGAAGATGGTGGCACTTCTTTTAAAAAAATCAAATCTGCACTGATACTCCGTATTCAAATATTCAAAAAGAAGTGCTTGTTTGCTGTGTTTCCAGGGGTACTACTGCAGACATTATTATTAAATGAACAAAATTCACTGCAAGATTCATTAAAGATTAAATCACAAACAAGAAGCGTAATTAAGGAATGTCTCTTCTAATTACTTTCAGGGCATTTCCATGTCTATTTAAAATAACCTCACTGAATTCCATGTGCATACTCACAGATAAGTGTATTAACCTAAAGCCTTGCTGAAGTTAGTGGTGCTTACTTTTAAGTATGTTTTTTGCTGTGAGTTACACACTAATCAAACACAAAGATGCTCCCGAGCAACAGTCACACCTGTCTCATGACAGAACACACACACACACACACACACACACAGAGAGAGAGAGAGAGAGAGAGAGAGAGTCTTCATAAACAATGTTCCTTGTTTCTGCTCAGAAATTCTACTGTGAGCTTGGGTATTCATTGTCACAAATAAACCATTTAGAACTAGAAATGGGGACACATCAGAAAAATGGTGATCCATTTTGATTTGTGATTTGTTAAGATCAATGAATCACAAAAACAAATTTACAAATGTTTATTTGACAACTTGATGAAGCCTGTTGGACAGATGATAGCCAATGGGATACAGTTATCCCAGACTACAAAATGTACAGACAGGATAGGAAAAGGCAAACGAGAGGTGGTGTAGCCTTGTATGTCAAAGAAGTGATAAAATCATACGAATTGGAATATCTAGTTTGGAGTCACTATTAGAAACTCTGTTGGTAAGAATAGCAGGCCAGAAGGATGGTCTAAGGCTGTTACTTCACGTCCCTCTCGCTGCAGTTTGCGGCCCCACTGGAGACCGGTTCGAAGGAACGGAACCTCATGTCCTTGTGGGGTCAATCCGAATTCGAAGGAACGGAACCTCACGTCCTTGTGGAGTCAATCCGAGTTCACCCCGACCACGCCCCCTGAACTGCGTTCCAAGCAGGGTGAGAGATTCCCATCATGGAGCTCGGGAATCTTTTCAGTCCGCTTCTCGATCCGATTTCAACACGGAGGCAAGTTCACCTCGGCTCGAGGAAGGACGTGAAGTAACCGCCTAACACAGACATGTCCAAACTTCGGCCCTTCAGATGTTTTGGACTGCAATTCCCACAGTCCTTTGCCACTGATAATCTAAGCTTAGAATTCTGGGAGTTGTGGTACAAAACAATCAGGAGAACTGAAGTTTGGACATGCCTGGTCTAACAGTTGGCATATGCTATCAGCCTCTGACCCAAGCCCCTGAGGGGGACTGGCAGTTGGAGAATGTTGTAAAGGAGGCATCCAAGAAGGGAAGCCTTCCATTACCCTCACATAGTCTGGGTGAACTGTTGTTCAGCACATGATAAAGAGATAAAGAGATAAAGAATGCTCAATGATTGTTCCCTGGAACAGATGGTTGAAGACCCAACTAGAGGTAAAAAAGAATCTGAAAGGGAAAATTGAGAGAGTCCAAACACTCCAAGAAGAATGGAGGCTGCTCACAAAAATAATAAAATAGGCTCAATTGGAATGCATGCCCAAAAGGAAAAGGGGCACTGCCATGTCCAAGAGGACTCCGATGTGGCTTACAGGAGCTGTTTGAATAGCTGTTTGAATGGGGCATTAATAATGACTATGCCCAATGTACAAGGTTGAGGTATTTGCATAAGAACCTCCTCCTCTCCCTGCCCTTCAATCACATCTGAAGGTGGCACATCCTTAGTATATACCACAAACAGCTAGACTTATGCTAATAAGATTATGTGTGACTCCTGAGCAGGGGTCTTGCATGAGGCTTCTAGTTCCTTGGCCTGATATAGCATCTCCCATTAATCTTTGGCTTGCTACCCATGGCATTTTGCTTCTCAGACAGCTTTGGGCTTTTACACTGACAGCCATTTGGTACAGCAATTTCTCACACTCCCACCAACAGCCTGACAAGGTGAATACATATGTAATTGTAGCACACACTCATCCAGCGCTCAAGCTCTGTTCCTCATGTTAGAGTAAGCAGCATTCAAAGAGCCCTCAAACCTCTTTTGCAACTGAATTATGCCAGTAGGGTGTGCACAGAGGAAACCTGCTCTGTCTCTTTCTATCTGGATTTTTCAAGCTTCCATCCTGCACACACAATCAAATCCATTGTATATAGCCAAGCCCTTAGATAAAACTGCATCTGCTCTGACCCACAGGATAGAGACTCCAAACTCAGGGATCTACAACATGCTTTCCTCAGACTAAAGTACCACCTCTCATGATTATGAAACAAATCAGCCAAGCAAGATGCATACCCAGAGATAACCTACTACAAGACAGATCCATAGGCCAAATGACAGAACACAACTGATTGTCACTTACAGTCCACAAGTGAGACCACTCACACACATCTTAAATGATCTCCAGCCTATCCTTAACAAGAACACATCACTCTCCAAAGCTCTTGGTGTGAGACCCATACTTTCCTACAGGCAACCTCCCAACCTCAAACAAATACTTATGCACACAAGGTTACAAAACAGCAACATGGACAATGGAACTAAACTTTGCCACAAACCCCAAGGCCAACTCTGTCCACACATCTACTCTGGCAACACAATCACAGGACTCAACAATGTCACATACAGTATCAAGTGCAACTTTATATGCTCCTCAGCCAATGTGATCTATGCTATCTTTTGCCAACAATGCCCATCTGCAATCTACACTGGACAAGCAGTACATCAACAGACACATAAGGAACCATGGTACACAGAAACCTGTTTCAAACCATTTCAGTTTACCCGGACACTCCTTAAAGGATTTGAAGGACACAGTTTTGGAACAGAATCATTACAAATCAAGAATACAAAGAGAAACAGCTGAGATAAAATGCATATGTATGATGGAAACACACAAGAATTGATTAAACATAAGCCAGGGTATCCTGAGTCATTATCAAATGTAATACTACTATATTGCCACTTCAGGGAAGTTTATCTCCCACCAGGACTCTCAAGTAAAAAAAATTCCCATCCTCTCCCTCTTCTCTTACACACACACACACACACACACACACACACACACACACACACACACA
>JAHTLZ010000204.1:34282310-34339000 GCA_023846285.1 Phrynocephalus versicolor
CACACACACACACACACACACACACACACACACACACACACACACACTGATCTGAGGTCTGATTTCCGTCTCTTGGGGAAATTACCTCAGAGCCATAATACACCTACCATATCAACAAACAACACGAGACCCTGGAGAAACATGAGATCCTCCTCCCCATCATCTCTACAACCTTCCTCCTCCTCTTCCCCCACCCCTATCCACTGTCTGTGGGAACTCACAACTGGGCTGACACGCAAATACAGATAAGACAGCCAATGAATATTTGGTATGAAATGTATATCCTATCTCATATTATATTGCACATGGCATTCTGCTTCTATATGTCTGAAGAAGTGGACATGTAGCCCACAAAATGTTATATTAAAATATGAAAGTTAGCCTTTAACGTGCCACATGTTCTGTGTCTTTTTGTTTTGTTTTGTTTTCCTTTGATTTTGCCTGTCTCTTTCTGGTGACTCTCTCATCTGATTCTTATTTGAGGCCTTGGTTGCTCTTGTGTGTTTCTGGTTCTCTGTGAAGACCACATTCCTGGTAAAGTTGGAAATACAAAACAGCCAGGCCAAGGACACATTGAATTGTACAGCCAGACAGAAAGACACCAGTGAGTCTGCAGTGTTGGCTATTCTTTTTCAGTTCTATCCCCCCCACACCCTCCTTTTACCAGGAGAAATTCCCAACCAGCTTCTTAAGGCGGCTGCTGGGAGAAGAATGAATGTGTCTTTAAAAGGTCAATGAGTTTCTGTACTTTCTTTTATTTCCCTGTTCTGTCTCTTCTTGTTCCCTTTACCTGAAATTAGTGATGCCGTGGCCACGAGACTCCAATGACTTAATCAGTGGAGCCTCTACAGAAGAAAGGAAAGTTCATTTTTAAGGTAAAGAATATATTTTCCTTTCATCTCCTCATTTCTTTCCCTACTTTGAATCATGCTGCATGAGCACCAGATTTAATGTTTGGGTTCTGTGGGGGTTTCACTCCTCCCTATTAACACCTCTGTTTGCTCCAACACCAAGGTCATGCTTAAAACACATAACCCTGATTTGATTTTCATTTATGCATTTCTCTGAAGGCAGTGGACACTCCTTACACTGGGCTTCTGCACTAGGATGGAAGTCTAAGGATGTTACTATCTGAAAGCCAAGCCATCTCCTTTAGTCGAAAATCACTCATTTCTAATGGAGCAAAAACAGACCTTGGAAAATCCACAAGCCATGCTGGCTGGAAGATTTGGGGAGCTTTCATTCCTTACGCTTATCTTTTTGATGTCATGGAAGGCAATATTGCAGAACAGCAACTTATAGCTCATGTCAAGGTTACATTAGATGTCTGTGTTCAGCAAATGTCAAAGCCAGTGCAACTATCCTTGGGCAAACTTTCCTCGGTACATTTAGTAAACCTGTAGAAGACCCGATCCTAGGCTCTATCCCTGATACACCAAATTTGAAAGGTAACAAATTTGGATAAGATCTTGAGAGACTTTCTATTGGTACCAGTCAAGGAGGGGGTGGAGCATTAATCAGAGTCACTGTGCCTGAAATGTTTCTTCCTCTGCTTCATTCTCATGGCTTTCTCATTCCTTATTTCATTACTTAGCAGTTAGGAATTCATTCTCTTTCATGAAGATGCAAATTCCTTCGCCCACTCCCCATATTTCTTGTGTAGTTTGGGTTTCTATCTGGCCAATGGTATCAATTCATGCCCTTCATCCCTCCATGACATCATTATCCAGAAACATTCTCCTTAGCATGGTTTGCAAATAAGCCAGTGGGTGTTTTTAAAATTTACTCATTCCCTTTGGTATCATATTTTCCCATAGGATTTATTTTAGGTAAGAGAATGTTACAGTGTGTATGCCTGTGTCGGTGTGTATGAGAGAGAGAAAGAAAAGGAGAGATTACATTAGGAGTCCCAATACGTTTTGAACTTAAGTCTCTCAGCTACATCTGAGGCGGTCCTTGGGCATAGTTATCCTTGTTCACCTTGCAGTCTATTTGTAGTCCCTGCCTACAGGTAGCACAGAGAATTATCCTCCCAGCAGGGTCTTTATAATTACAATTCAGGAGAGAAAACTAAGAAAACTAAGAAGCACTGCGTGCCACTCTGCCTAAGCTCTAAAGCCACGTCTACGTCACCAGAAATTAAAAGGGAAACTAACATTTGAATGTTCTTTTTAAGAATCCGGTGGATTGACATGCCCATATTCAACCATACGACTAACATCTAACTCTCATTCAGATGCCACCAAAATCACAGAAGTACATATTGTCAGATAACTATGATTATTTCAGAAATTCCTACAATGGCCCAAATCCTCTTACTTCGTCGAACTGGTGTAGCACAAGCAGCTTAGTGTGATGAATTACTACTAGTTAAGAAATCATTGTGAATGTTATCAATTTCATACTCCATTGTATGATCTAGCGTGCCACTGCTCATGTCTAACTTGGGCAACTGGCTTCCAAAAGTTACATCATACTGATGCAAGAGGAGTTTGACTATTATATGCTATCGAGTCCAAGTTATGCGGACCATGCTAGGGGTTTTACAGTATAAGTATTAAGTACACATAAATAGTTTACCTATCCCTCCTTCTGGTGATGCTCTTGGACTATACAGATTGTCCAAGACCACAAGGGTGGCAAGAGACATGACTCCCTATACATATCACAGATGGTCTCAGCTGGTCCTTTTCCACTTGAGGCATAGTGGAAATTCGAAACAGCAGATGCTTCAGTCCACTGTGCTAACGTAAGCAACCATTCTCAAGAAAATCATAAAACACTTTAAGAAAGATCTTTGTTTCTTCAGTGATCTGAAGAAGGACTTTTCCACCACGGACACAAGTACAAAAACTATTTCTTTTGTGTTTTGCAAGAAGCACAGAGGTGGAATCTGTAAAAGGAGCCTGAAACACATTTGTTCCTATTTATTGGGAGAGAGAAGCTGGACTCTCTAGAGACAGATCTGTGTCCTTCGTTTTAGAAGCAGGTCTTCCTGCTACAGGCACATGGTCTGAAATCCATTTGCAACAGAAGATATTGCAAATGTGAGACTGGAAAGTCAGAATGCATGTCTCCATTCCTCTTACACAAACAGAAACATGTAGGCTGAGTAGGATGCAGGAAGCTAAGTAGGAAGCTTGTTCTACTAAAATCTCAAGCTGGAGCTGCTATTCCATAAGCCATAATGTTTTCAAAGTTGTCACAGGTTGAAAGAAAATTTGATTTTAATGTCCTTATAAGCAAACATAGATATATAAGTTCTGAAATATTCTTTATATGCTTCTCCACTTCAGGTGCATCTCTTTACTAAGGACTTCTTCCAAGGTTCTTTTCGTATTATGTGGAAAGCAACAATGCTTTTGAAATGGTTGCTTTCATTCTAGATATTTTTGGGAGGGTTTCTGTACAAACTCAGGAATCGCTACAGTGGCACTAAATTAATCTTTTATCATGGGCATAGCCTAAGGAAGCAAACCCAAGAGTTTTGCCTTACATTTACTTTTCATTCTTTTGCACTCAAGAGGTTTAGTGCCAAAGCTGGTGGCCTGCAGGCAGGTGGATGCTGCAGCAAAGAGCGAGGCGGGCATTTCAAGAAGGAAATGAGCAGGGTGCCCATCTGTAAGCAATTCACTCTGTACATGAACAGCACATTGCTTTGACTGTGGAGCCAAGCCAGAGTCAGCTGTTTTAGTACCATTTCGTACCTGATCTTGGGCAGCACCATCCTCTGACCACTTGCATTAGGAAGGGGGTGTTCCTGGACCCCGGTCTAACTCTGGAAGCCCAGGTGGACTCGGTGGCCAGGGGTGCCTTTCTCCAGCTGCGGAAAATATATCAACTGTGCCCCTACCTGGATGAACGGAGCCTCATGACAGTTACGCACGCACTGGTAACACCCGTATTGATTACTGCAATGCGCTTTATGTGGGGCAGCCTTTGAAGACGATCCAGCGATTACAACTGGTGCAGAATCGTGTTGCATGGCTGGTGAGTGGCACAGCCGCCAAGGAACACATCACGCTGATTCTGTATAACCTTCATTGGTTACCAGTTGCTGCCCTAGCTCAATTCAAAGTGCTTGTTTTGACATATAAAGCCCTAAACGGCTTAGGACCTAGATACCTGAAGGACCATTTCCTTCCATATGAGCCCACCCGGCAATTAAGATCCAGCCAGAGGGCCCTCCTGAAAGAGCCATCCCTCAAGGAGGTGAAAGGGATGGCTTGTAGGAACAGGGCCTTTTTGGCAGCTCCTCCCAGATTGTGGAATGCCCTCCCAAGCGCGACCCGCCTGGTGCCAACATTGATGACATTCCGGCGCCAGGTAAAAACAATGCTGTTCCAGAAGTTTTTAAACTGATTATTGTGGGTCCTGATGATGATTTTAGTGTAGTATTTTAATACATTGTATTTATTGTATTTAAATGTTTTATTGTAATTTTATTGCAATTTGATGTTTTAATTATTTGAATTATTTACTTTGATTGTGAGCCGCCCAGAGACCTTTGGGTAGTGGGCGGCATACAAGCTATATAAAATAAAAATAAATAAATAAATAAATAAATAACTTGCAAGCTGACATGGGTATGCAGTGAGCCAGGCATCTGGTTGCCGTAGCTATTGGGTCTTGTATACACAGATATCCTTTGTTTCTTCTAGGTTTTACCAGTATCCTTTACCACGTTAGTGGCCGTAGCAGAAGTGGGGGGGGGTATGCAGGACAGGACCATACAACAGTTGCAGCAGGGTTGAGGTGAATGAGAATAGATATTCAGGAGGCACAGAAGGTTGTAAGTCTCCAGTTTTGATGTTCTCTCCTTCACTGGGCCAAAGACATTTTACTGCTGGAGGCAGAACAATAAATGGCTTCGTTCTGCAAAAGTCATAGTAGCTAGTACACTAGGCCAGTGAAGTTATTTTGGCACCTGAACCAATAAAATAAAATAAAATGTAATTGGAAGAGTTCTGCCTCTTTTGGAAGTATGGCTTGTGAATCTGTGATGAATGCAGCTCCATTCCTGCCTCATTTTTTACTTCCAAAATAATCCCTTCAACAATAGCGAGCTGGAATGAGAAGGTAAAGCAAGCCAGATAATGGATTTTGTTTTTGTTTTTAAACTGATTAACCGGCAGCACTTTGCTTGACCTGCTGTATTCTCCAATAGCAAAATAACATAAGAAGATATCTATGCACATATGGACTTTTCTGGACCGGATTATTCCTTCAACCAGGGCTTGAACCCAGTGGATTTTAATAGAAGAAAGGAACAGAGAAGTATCATTTTAGAGCACAGTTTTGTGACTCTAAAATGATAGATTTGAGAGCAGTCTTTTTCCTGTTGGCATGTTAAGTTAGTAGTTGACCAAAAGAAAATAGTGTTTCACTACAAAGGTTGCAACTAGAGATGGTAACAAAATGAATAATGAACCTCAGAGTGGATTTGGAACGAACTGAACTGAACCAAAAAAAAAATGGTTCAGTTCATTTCGCTTCGTTAACGGTGGTACTGGAGATGTCTCCTACCTGGTGCTGGTCCTTCCTGGAGGTCTGGTCATCCTGGCTGCAGGGAGGGACGACCAGAAAAAAACCCTGACCTGCCCACACTACAGCTGTAGCATGGGCCATGTGGTCGGCAGTAAAATAATAAATAAATAAATAAATAAATAAATAAATAAATAAATAAATAAATAAATAAAATAAAAAGGAGCGCCGACCTGGCCCCAGGAGTGGCCGGGTTGGCACCCTAAAATAAAGAAAAAAATATAAAAAATAAAACCAGCGCTGACGCTTGAAAAAAAAAAGAGTCCCCACATGGGCCAGGGTTGCCCCGCTGCCGCTGCTGCCGCCACCCAGTAAGGATGATGTCTTGATGTTTGAAGATGATGAGGATGATGTGGATGATGAGGATGAGGATGCTGCCAGTCCAGTTTGTGCAGTTTTTGTCAATGTCTGTGTTATTTTATTTTATTTTTTTGAATGTTTTTCTCTGCTCGCAAGCTGTCAAATGGATTAAATTGCGGAAAGCGGGGAAAAACGAATAATGAATCAATGAACCAACAAAATGAATTTTTCAATTTTTTTTGTTAAAAATGAAAAAAACTGAACCAAACCCTAAAACGAACCAAACCAAAATGAATTACCATTTCTTTGGTTCGTGCCCATCTCTAGTTGCAACTCAACCTGCCTGTTAGGTTTCCAGCCCTATTCAAGTGTCATAATTTGGGCAAATTCGCTGTGTGTAGAGGAGGACCCTGCCTCCATTCCTGGGGTTCCATGCTCTTGTACAGATGAAGGATGACAAGTTTGAAATGGAAGATACCCAGTACTTCTGAATACACTCTCTCTGAGTTGGATGCCCTGATTTTCTAGGGTCTGAACTACTCTGGACAATGTTCACAAATAGTAAAGCTCTCCCTCTTCGGATACATCATCCATTATGTATAGGGAATGATACAAGTGATAACAAAGAGTGGCAGGGCTAGAATACTCATTTGCATGTGTGAAGAGTTTAGCCCAATTAAAATGCCTGATTAGGACACATGCATCTTGGGTGGCTGCCAGACTGACTGTGATGTGGAGATGAAGCAAGAAACAAATATAATAATCTTGGAACTGCAGAGCTGGAAGTGACCTCCAGGATCATCGTGTCCACTCCATGTCAAAGAGGCACAGCGGGGAATTTAATTTAGGGAGATGCCCTTATTTCAGACCTAAGCCATTGAGCTATGTATTGCTTACTATGCCTACATATCCAAAGCCCTACCACCAATTTTGAGGGGTTTAGGGATTTAGGATGTGGTTGGTCTGGCTAGGAGAAACAGGCAGAAAGCTGCAATAAAGGTCTGAAAGAGGCAAAATCTCTAGACAGGGCTAGACCGAGGTCTTCCTTCTTTCCTTGCTCTGTATCAATAGATCTCAGGGTGGGGTACAATCCATCAAGTTGCCTCAAGGGAATATAAAACAGTCCAAATCCCTTTTAACAATTTCAGACACTTTAAAAAAAGCAATGTACAGTGGACCCTCATATAACAAGCGGTATAACCGAAAATCCACTTAAAGGAAAAACTTTCCGGAGATAAGAGGAAATTGCTTAACAGAATCACCTATGGGGTGAATCCCTACATCAGAAAAATGGTTGCAATTAGGGAATACTCTGTTTTCAATGCATTCTTATGGGAAATTTGTACACAGGAAAATTTGCTTAACAGAATTTCATTTGGAACGAATTAATTCCTTTATACAAGGTACCACTGTAAAACCATTCATTGATCCAAACAAAGGGGAAATCAGCTATGCATTCAGTACTAGATCCAAAGCTGCCCCATTTCTTCAAGTGACCTTGGCTATCTTAGCTATACCAGCCCTTTGGGTGATGTACCCTGTAAGTCTCCCACTGCTGACAGAGGAACTGTAAATACATGGATCCAGCAAACACATCAGAAGGACCATGTTTTCTAAAAGCCTTTTGGGCATCATCGCTGTAGTGTTCTTTCTTTCAAATTTTCACTGAACAAGCAAACCAAACAGATATCCTGAGGAGGAGTCACACTGGATGCCCTTATTTCAAACGGACAAATGCTTATACACCTCTGACATTTTTGCTTAGTGACAAATGGCACACCAAGCTTTAAACAATGTTAACATAGCATTATATCATCATCATCATCATCATCATCACCATCATCATCATAGTAATCTTAGATTTGCAGGGTTGGAAGGGACCATATGGATCCTAGAGCACATCCCCCATCGAGGAAGCACAGCGGAGAACTGAACTCCCAGCCTCTTAGGAGAAGAAATAATAATAATAATGATCACAAAATAAATATAAATGACCTGTTTTCAAATTTTTGCCACAGCTAGTATTATCACAGGATTGTAAAAATCATCATTGGTACCCCACAGTGTATAATTTGATTGATGCATCATTCTCATGTGATCAGTCAGAAGCAACACTATTAAATGCAATGCCCTTCCCTGAGCTATGAAATATTTTTATTTGTTTATGTAAACCATTTTACTCTGAAAGATACCCACTGAAGTATTTTTAAAAAACAGTAAAAACAATATAATAAAATATTGAATAATAAAAAATGGGCATGCAGTTTTTTATGGGTGTAACATATCTTCCCTAAGACCACAACCCAGTTTTCATTGCCTGAAATCCTCTATATTCTGGCATTATGTCAGTGGAAGTGTGCCAGGTGTTACCAGCATTAGATGGTGCAATTGATTGCACAGCTGACATTTCACTGAGTAGCATACACATTGAAATCCTTCATGAATAGTACTTCCGCCCTTCCACAGTTTCCCCTAATCCAGTGGTTCTCAACCTGGGGGTCGTGACCCCTTTGGGGGTTGAACAACTCTTTCAGGGGGGTCACCTAAGACCATCGGAAAACACATATTTCTGATGCTTAGGAACTGAGGTTCAGCCCCAACCACAGCAGCAGCAGGATCAGGCCCCTGAGGTGCGCCCGGAGGAGCAGCCTGCCACCACTGCATCCCATGGAGGGAGGGCACGCCTGGGGCTAGAGGTAGCCACCCGGGAGGAACCAGGGGAGGCAGCTGGGGCATAGCTCCTCGGGGCGGCCAGGGCCCCCTGCATGCTGCCCCGCACCCCCCACTGTCTGCCTCTGCTGCCTTTTCCACCCTTTCCATCTGACCCTCCTTCCCCCTCCTCCTCTTGGGATTCAATGTCTTTCTTCTTCTTTTTCTTCTTCCTCCTCCTCCTTGGAATCGCTCACCGCCATGGGATCCCCAAGTCCTTGCTTGGCGCTGTCTTTTTGGCTTGTCCCTGGTCTTTGTCCCGGCATGTCAGCTGCCTGTGCGTGGGGTTGTGCCATAATCAGAAGTAAGTTCAAGTAACATTAGCAAATAAAATACACTTCAGAAGGTCTGTACACCCAGCATCACACTATTTGCAAACACTACTAAATGATGTTAAGTCTCTCACTTGATGATCCTGTTGGATGGGTTTCAGTCTCTTTAAGATTATAAGAAACCGGATGGCTGTTTTACATTACTGCCACCATGCATAGATTACGCTAATTTATCCCATGATGAAACAACAGTTATCATTTGGTTTTTGTGGCTAGTCTGATCTTCACATCAAGTGGCACAATTATCTAGGAAGCATTAAAAATAAAATGAATTTGATGATTTTCCGAAAACTGGGATACGCTTTGAGCATTAATAATGAAGATGTTTATGTCTGAAAGAGGTGCAGCTCAGAGGACACACTCTGCAGATGCTGGATTTAGTCCTCCTAGGACTATAGCCTGGAAGTTCAGAGATATGCCTCCCATTCATACAGGGAAGGGACAAGCAGTGTGCTACATCTTATATGTTGCTGGCCCTGCAGTTAGAAAGGCTACGGAACCTCGTTTACAAAGAATGGGTCTCCATTTGAAGGTCTGCTCAAGGAAAGGACTGTTTATGAAGTCATTTTTTTCAAGCAGTTTGAAGAGTTGCCCAATTTAAAGAGTTGCCCAATTCTCATTTAAAGTTAAAGAACCATAATGAGAGACCTCAGGAGCCTTTACTTTGCCCACCCAAGTTAGTTAAGAAGAACATAAGAACAGCCTTGCTGGAACAGGCCACATCCCATCCAGTCCAGCATTCTGTCTCACACAGTGGCTCACCACTTGCTTCAGGGTACTCCCAAGCAGATGTCTTCACCTGCTTATGATTCCCTGCAAATGGGATCGAGAGATATCCTGCCTATCTCTCCAACCCTGAGGCTGTCCTTAGGCATCCATAATGATATGGAGCCACACCTGGCACATGTAGAAAACTTTTCTGTAATCACCTTGTAAGGAGGGACATTGCAGGTTAAGGAAAGCATTTCTTCAATACTGGGCCAAAAGGCAGTTTGCAGAACTAAAGAGAATAGGTCACTTTATAGGAAATATGCAAAGGAGCACAAAATGAGTCATCTATATTGGTATTCCTTTGAATTTTCTTTCCCAGGAAGTCCCTTTGATATGCTCAGGATGCTCCTTTGAAATTCCCTTCCCCCCTCCAGGATGTTTCTTTTGCTTTTCCTTGAAAGAAGGAAAAAGCCTGAGTATTTTATTGCTTTTAGCATACCTTTGCTAAAGGTAAGGAAGTTGTCTCTCTACCTCTCTACTATGCTTCTCAGGCAATGGCTGTTTTCCCATGGTTCATTATGGGACATGACATACTGGCCTTTGCTATATTCATAAGAAATACATTGACTATTTTTATATAACTGCTGAATCCTAATATACAGTGGTACCTCTTAAGACGAATACCCCATAAGATGAAAAACTCGCAAGATGAATAAAATTTCTGGCAATAGGGTTGTTTCATCATGTGAAACACACAGTTGAAAATTTCCTATCAGATGCTTCACAAGGTGAAAATCTGTTCTGCGTTTTGAAACAAGTTACCCAGGATGCATGTGCCCCTGTAGCTTGAAGAGGGGTGGAAGGAGTTTTTTTCATCAAGTTTTGGAGCCATTCTGGACATTGTTCTGCAGCAGTTTTTGGAGTTTTAGAACTTGGTAGTTTGCAAGATGTGAGCAGAACATTGGGAAAAGTCAATATTGTGGGGGTGGGAGTGAGGATCAGAAAAACAAGCACCCAAACAGCACATCGGAAGTGAGTTGATCTCATATAACAGGCTTTTCCTTACTTAACAAGAAATGGTATAGTAATAAGATGGGTGGAATAGTTGAAACTATGACGGAACATAGGTACCAAATCTGTCAACATCAATTAAGACTATACCGGATCATAAAGCAAATCCTAGTAATTTCACATTTAAACCAGTAAGCTTCTGGATATTTGTTTTCTATTATTTTTAAAATAGATTTTAAAATAGTTTTACAACCAGACATAGAATTCCTTTGCCAGCACAAATGCCTGTTTGTCCAGAAGGGAGTTAATACCTCCTTGAGAGTCAGCTATTGGATTCTGACTGAAAGATCAAAGTGCAGATTGCCTAGGATCTGGGGCTTTGAAAATTTGTGTCACCAGCCTAGTCTCAGAAATCCTGAGAAAATGCTCACATAAAATACCACTGCTTTTGTAATGCAGAAATACCGTACCTTGAATATATCTGATAAAACTGTATGCTAATTACCTTTAGATACATTGGAAAAATGTCCTTTTTGGGACTTGTTTTTTCCCCTTTGTTTTGGTTTTGGCCTCTTCAAAGAAAACCTATATTTTGACTGCTTCTATGACTTTTCATTCTCCTGCAAACATCTGCTTTCCTGGGCCATTAAGCTGAAACAGTATTATCTACTTTGTCACGCTCTTGCTTGTAAGCCTATTTGTCATATATGTTCAGTTTATAATAAATTTCTATTTTTTCTTTTTTTTGAAAGTCCTTTTATAAGGATCAGTATTTCAGCCCCTGCACTGTAGATTCTCTTCAAAAAAAAAAAAAAGTGGAACCAACCATTCTATTTCATTATAAGCAAGCTTGGTCTTTTCAGTTTATTTGAATTGTTTTAAATCTGCAGAGAAAAAAAGATCTATATGGGTGTGCAAAACTGTTTTACTTTTAAAAAATAATAACTCGAACACAGTTTACTCAAACCCCCTTCCCATACTTGACACAGAGCGTCTTACAGAATATTGATTTACTTTGTACAATAAAATAGACGCACTACCTGCAGCTATAATACAGTGGTTGTAGACATGAAGACACAAAGTTCATATCCCACCATTTTACATACTGTGAGCAGCAGCCCACTTACTATGTCCTTTATTCTACTTGTGCCAGGTCCAGCATTGTTCTTCTTTTGGGAGATGTCAGAATCAAAGCTGGTATTCCTCAATTATGCCTTCTATTTGTAATTCATTATTATTCCTCCTCCTCCAAAGTCAACCATACCTCACTGTGGTGGAAGGGTGAACAGGATGGGCTATACTCATTCTGGTCAACATGGCTCTGGCCTGGAGAAAGAACTGACAACCTACTCCAGTACTCTTTGTCAAAAAAAATTTATGAATCAGCTAAAAAATGCAATAGACATGGTACCAAGCAGTGATGAAGACAGATAGCAAAAGATAATTGTATTTGAATTGTGGTGATAGAGATAGCTACTACACATATCATGGACAGTGAGGATGACCAATAAGGGAGTCCTAGACAGAGTCAAACAAAAAATAACTCTGGAATATCACCAGAACAATATCACTAAGATAAAAAATGTCATACTTTGGTCATGCTAGATGAGCTGACTCACTCGAAAAGACAATGGTGCTGGAATTGTTGAGTGGTAAAAGAAGGGGCTGCCCAACAACCCACTGGCTTGAACCTATCAGAAGGGATGTTGGAATAACTCTGATGGAATTAAAAGAAGCCGTAAGAGATAGAAAGGCATGGAGAACACTGATCCACAAAGGGACTGAGAGTCAGAGACAACTGAATGGCTAGAAGAAGATTACTGTAGTCCTCCTTCCTCTTTATATTCAGCAGACAGGTCATCTTTCTCTCCCTCTCTCCCTCTTTAAAATATCTCTTGCAAGTGAACTTTAGGCTTCCTGACCTCTTCTGCACAATGCTGCACTCTGCCTTAGCAATTCCCCCTCCTGTTCGTGCCTCTTTTAAATCTTAAGAGTCTAGACCAGGCATGTCCAAACTTCAGCCCTCCAGATGTTTTGGACAGCAGCTCCGAGTCCTTTGCCATTGGCAATCTAAGCTTAGAATTCTGGGAGTTGTGGTCCAAAACATCAGGAGGGCTGAAGTTTGGACATGCCTGGTCTAGGCCATCTGAATGCTCCTTATAGAGCAGACTTTGTTTTTTAAATCCACTTTTCTTTCTTGAAGGAGTTGTTTGTGACTTTACCTCCAGTGTCTTAACTTTAAGAAACTTCACATTTTGTGTAATCCCTTCTCTTTGAATATTTATGACCGTAGGATCTCATCCAGTATCTCCTGATGCTTATTTAAATCAGTTTTATAATGTTTAGACTGCATCTTATACTATAGGCACACCTCGGTTTATGAAGTAAAACCATTCTCCAGGACGTTTCGTCTTCCAGAAAATTCATAAACGATAAATGCAATGTATTCTGGGTACTTTTTTCACAATGCCTTACGTAAAGTGGGGTATTGTGGAAAATCACAAATGGAGACATTATTTCCAGTGGATTTCCTTTTGTGAACTGAAAATTACGTTAATGGGGGCATTCATCAACCAAAGTATGCCCATATTCAGATTTCTCTTTCTTCAGTATAACAAGTCACAAGATGGGATGCTCCGATCCCCACCCGTTGGGGGAGGGGCGCATTTGCCTCCCCAGCCCCGGCTTGGGCGCACTATCTTCGCGCCCATCCGGGTATTTTGCCCGGGGACGGGAGCCTATAAGAGGGCTCCCGTCCCGTGCCACCATTTTGACGGCGGCATGAATTTTTGGCTGGAGACGCGAACTGGCGCGTATCCGCCGGCGTTCCCCCCTTTTCAGGCTTCTTGCCTTACCTGCGGGGGCAGCCTGTCTTTTCGGGGCCCCCGATCAGCTGTGATCCTGATCGGAGCCCCAATAAGTTCTTTGTCGGCGCTCCCTTGCGCGGCGGCGGCGAGATCTCCGGCTGCGGCCGCCCCATCTCCGGCATGTATTTTGGCGGCCGGAGGCACTTTCGCCCCAGCCGGTTCCCTCCCCACCCAAGAGGCTCTTTCTTCTTGCTTGGGGAGGGTTCCCGGCTCCTGCCCACAGCCGCGGATTGGGGCCTGCTCTGTGAGGCCGCCGGCGGCTGCCGGGCGGCGAATCCAGGCGAGCAGGCTGCCTTTGACATTCTGAGCACGCCGATCGGAGCCCTTGATAAGGGCTCCGGTATCCGGAGCGCTATATGCCTTGCGCCCTTGCTGAGGGCTGGCTGTCTTCCCTTTTGACAGCCCGCCCGCCAGCTGGGCTAATCGATCGGAGCCCTGATAAGGGCTCTGGGTCTTCACTGGCAGCGGCGGCGGGAGCGGCAGAGGAAGGGCGGCGGTGGCGGCAACGTTTTCTTCTATGCGGCCCAGCTTGTATTGGGCCGCCTGGTCTGTGCCTGGGACGTGGTGGGAGGGGGTGAAGGGGTTAGGGGAGGGTTAGTTAGGGCCCGGGGTGGGCGGGTTTACGCTCCCCGGCGGGGTGGGGTAGTTAGGGATAGGGGTTGTCCCAGGATGGGGGCCTGTCTTGTCGCTGCTGCCTCCCAATTGGCTCTCTGCCAGCCCTTTGCAGTATTGGGGCTCCTGGCAGGGCCTTGGGCATTAGATATCCTCTGGTGCCCTTGGCCCTATTCATTCATTCCTTAACTTGCCCCTGGTGATGGGGGGGTGACCCTTTCCCCTTGGCTGGTTTCGCCCCTTGGGGTACTTGGCTGCGGCTTGGGGCTGTTTGATATTTGCCCAGTCAGGTCATTATTCTTCACTTGAGGGTGCGTAGGCTTGCCCTCTTCAGTGGGCAGGCCAGCGGGACCATTGGGTTTTGGCCACCCCTCCACCCTTGTTTTCTCTCTCTTTGTTGGTTGTCATTGATGGCGCCCAGGAAGCGCCCTTCATTATCCTAGATAATAACGTAGAAGCACCACGCTGGATCGGGCCATTGGCCCGTCTAGTCTGGTCTCCTGTGTTTGCAGTGGACTTTTCCTCCAGGAATCCATCTAGTCCGTTTTTGTCGGCATCTAGGCCGGATGCCTGCGCCACATCCTGTGGCAGGGAGTTCCTTGGACTGGCAACATGCTGGGTTGAGGATATCCTCTTTTGGCTGTTCTTGCTCTCCCAGCCCTCAATTTGAGGGTGTCCCCTGGTTCTGGTTTTTCGAGAGGGAGGAGAACTTCCCTCTATCCTTTTTGCTCATGCCCCGCATTGTTCTGGGTATCTGAACCATGTCTCCTCTCAGACGCCTTTTTTGCGGTAGGAAGTGGCCCAAATGTTTTGATCTTTCCTCATGGGGGAGGTGCCCCAGCCCAGGGGTCATTTGGGTCGTTTTCTTCTGCACCTTTTCCAGTTCCACTGGGTCTTCCTGAGATGCGTTGATCAGAATCTTACACAATACCACAGGGAGCGGGTGGCTACTACGCTCCGAGGTGTGTCTGCGGCTGCCCAGCTTCAGCAGGCGCCCTCTTTATGAGGCGTACTCTGTTGGTGCCTTACCTGCGAGGGCCCCAGGCAGGTCACCCCAGGGGTGCAGATGGCTCAGCTCTGGCCCTTGATCTTTCCTCGGCTGGCCGTGATTGTCCGGCAGCTCAGGCATTGTTCTCTGGGACTTTGGCACCGGCCATGGTGTCTCCGAAGGACTTTCCGGCGGGTGACGAGTGTCTGCCCCTGGAGATCACCTTTCACCAGCGACCGTTGGAATAATTCTCAGTGGTGGCTATGTCGATGTATTTGACCTGTCGATCAGGGACATTGGCAGGGAGTCTTAGGAGGCTCAATGAGAAAGGGCCAGAGACACTTTGCAAACGCTAGTCCGTAAATGCTTGACCAAATGATTCCCAGCAACTTTATTTATGCGGGAATTATTCTCAAGGTTTGGGGTTTCTGTATTCTTGCACTGGGACCCAGGGAGGTTCTCTTGGCCAAGAATTTGGAATCAATTATGGGCGGCGAGGGAGTAGTTCGGGACAAGATTGCTTAAGAGGTGGCTGAGGGGCGGGTCTTGGGCCCCTTCCCTCACCCACCTACTCCTCACTTCCGTGCATCGCCCCTCGGCATGGTGGCGAAGAAGATCCCTGGTGAATACTAGCTTATCCATCACCTGTCCTCCCGGAGGGATCATCAGTCAATGATATGATTCCCCATGAGTGGGTATGGTCAGGTACACGTCCCTTGATGCTGCCATTGCAGTGATTATGACCTGTGGTCCTGGCGTAGAGATCGGTAGGATTGACTTTAAATCCACGTTTAGGTGGTTACTTGTTTTCCCGGGAGATTTCGAATTGTTGGGGTTTTCCCTTGAGGGTCAGTTTTATGTCGACTGGGCACCCCCCTATTTGGCTGCTCCATTTCGTGTGCAGCCTTTGAGTCCTTCAGTTCTTTGTGGAGCGGGCCTTGGTGGATAGAACAGGCAGCCATCGGGTAGTCCTACTTAGAGGATTTCCTGTTTCGCGGTCCTGCCAGCGCAGGCCCTTGTGCCTTTCTTATGGCGGAGTTTGACCGCCTGGCAGACGAGTTGGGTGTCCTTTGGCCCAGGAGCGGATTGAAGGCCCTTCCACCTGCCTTACATATTTGGGCATTGAGTTGGGTACTGCCTAGCAGTCCGGCAGATTACCGGGGGCCAAACTCAGGGATTTTCGGGTCCTCGTACTTGGCCTTATGGGCAAGCGCAAGGCTTCCATTGGAGAGCTTCAGGTGGTCATGGGCCATCTTAATTTTGCCTGTATGGTAATTGCGCCTGGCAGGGCATTTGTCCGGGGGCGCTGTGAAGCCTCGGCCAGGCTGCTTAAGCCTCGTCATCGTAGGAGCATTTCTGTCGTAATGCTGGAAGTTCTCAGCGTTTGGCCGAGGTTATCGGCTCGTTTCTATGGGGTTTCTTTTGCCGAGCAGAGCTATTCTTTGGGGCGGAGCTGTTGGTCCAGACGGACGCGTCTGGGGCTTCGGCTATGGCATCTTTCATCAGAACCAGTGGTCCGCAGGCCTATGGCCGGCCCATTGGGCGGTGGACGGCATTACCAGGGACCTTGACTTTTTGGAATTGTTTCCCATTGTGGGTGCAGTCTGGCTATGGGCTGAGGCATGGGCAAGTACGGCCGTCCGTTTCTGGCGTGACAACCAGGCGGTCGTCCGCGTGCTTAACACCTTATCTTCCCGTTCGCCTCGTGTCATGAAGTTGGTGCGCGCTCTGACCCTTTTAATGTTTTGACCTTGATATAGTCTTCCAGGCTTGCCATGTGCCGGAGGTCAGGAATGAGTCGGCCGAGGCCCTCTCATATCAACAGATGGAGCACTTTTGGCTGCTGCCCCCTCTGGCATCTTTCGATCCTGTGATCCTCCCCACCTGCACTAATTATGCTCAATTTTGTGCCCAGGAAGGGTTTACTTCTTTGTGGCCGGCCACCCCAGACCAGCTGATCCAATTTGCAGTCTACCTGCATTTTAAGGGCTTGGCCCCGAGGTCTATCCAGGGCAGATTGTCTGCGCTTGCACTTTATGCCATGGCTCAGCGCTTTGAACACCCGTCTGATGATTTTCTCCTTCAGAAGATGCTCCATGGCTGGTCTAAGGGGTGGGGGAGAACCAGGGATATGAGTGCCCCATTTACTCCTGAGATTTGGGCTCGGCTTACCGAGCAGCGGCCACCAGTTTGTAGGGGCTCCTTTGAGGCAGCTCCTTTTTAGGCTGCTGCTCTGGTTGCTTTCTTTGCTGCCCTCCTCATCAGCGAGTTGCTGGCATTTTTCCAGGTTGGATGTATCGTACACAGCCCTTCTCCTGTAAGACCTCAGTTTATTGCCAGATGGCATTTTGTTGTGTTCGGTGGTCCAACACTGAACAGTGGGCCAGGGGTCAGCAGCTAATTTTGGGCCCTTCTCATCTTCCAGTGATATGTCCCGTTCGCGCTCTGAGCGCTTATTTTGCCCTGCGGGGTAATGCTCCTGGGTATTTATTTTCTTACCAGGATGGGACCCCTCTTTCTTGTTACTAGTTTTGGACCGTTACTGTTGTGGCCCTTGACAGGGGCGGTATGGTGGGATGGCATTTTGGCTCCCCTTCATTCAGAATCGGGGCAGCCTCCACTGCAGCAGCTCTGGGCTATGGTGTGGAGGACATTCAGTGTATTGGACGTTGGAGCCTCCAGAAGTTTCATGTTGATGTGCGGCCGTTGCCAAATGTTAACTGTTGCCCGAGCGTTATAATCTTTTATTGTTCCAGGACCTGTTACGAAGACAAGAGCCAGGGTGGCCATCTTCGGCCATAGCCTTGTCCTCTGGGCAGCCGTGTATGCTGCATCTTCCCAGTGGGGACGAGATGTGGTCCTGGGCGCGTGTGCCATCATCGACTGTTTGGGCCGAACGTTTTAATCTTTTTGTCGTTCCAGGACATGTTGTGAAGCCTAGAGCAGGGTGGTCATCTTTGGCCATAGCCTTGTATTCTAGGCAGCCGTGTATGCTGCATCTTCCCAGTGGGGACGAGATGTGGGCCTGGGCGCGTGTGCCACCATCGACTGTTTGGGCCGAACGTTCTAATCTTTCTATCGTTCCAGGTCCTGTTATGAAGACAAGAGCCAGGATGGTCATCTTCGGCCATAGCCTTGTCTTCTGGGCAGCCGTGTATGCTGCATCTTCCCAGTGGAGCCGAGATGTGGGCCTGGGCGCGTGTGCCACCATCGACTGGTTGGGCTGCAAGGGCATGTGATGGGCGGAGTTCAGCAGCTGGGCATGCCGTCTTTCCCTGCATAACCCTCCAGATGTTCTGTTGCTGCACTTGGTTGGCAACGACCTGGATCGAGCGCCTGGCGCTGTTTTGCTCCTCAAGATCCTTCGAGACTTGAGTGAATTTTTGTTTTATTTCCCTGGCACTCGCATCTTGTGGTCCGCGTTGATTTCACGCCTGGCGTGGCGGTCAGCCCATGACCCAATTTTGATTAATAATGACCTTCGTAAGGTCAATTGCGAGGTTGCCTGTTTTCTTTGGCATTCTGCCATGTCTGTTATATTTCACCCTGATATTTCAGAGCGTACCCCCCCATCTCTATCGGAAAGATGGAGTTCACCTAGCTACCCCGGGCCTGGATAATTTTCTGTCTGACTTGCAAGGGGGCCTGCGGGCCGAGCTGCTCGGCATGTTGGGGTAAGAGCCCTAGTCTCTTCTGATGGCGGGTAGTGCAGCTGGTAACCGTTTTCAAGTTGTGAGCTAATTTGACGCCATTACGGCGCTTCACAGCCCTCGTTATCAGTCTATCCACATTGGCTATGTCAGCGGACAAATTCAGCTATATATGACTGGAGGCCTCCCGAGGGCTGTGCTGAGCTCCAGATTTAACTCATCCGAATTGAATACTGAGATTCTTGGCTGTGGAATTTCATTCCACCCTGTTACCAGCTTGCACTACGGCGTCAGGTCCCCTTCAGTGATCCTGACTTTATCAGTTAAGAAGTTGAAGAGTTATTAATAAAGTTGTGGCCCGTTTGTACCAAACCGCAAGTTGTCTCGCCTCTTTATTTCGGGGCTTGGGGGGCAAGGCATGGTCACTTCTAACCAATGTGTACACTATTTTCACCTCTCTTGACAGTTCTTCACTGATAGTAATGATAGAACAACTGATTTTCTTGGTTCAAAGTAATAATATATGCCTTACACTGGTAACTCCCCTAATACACAGAGGCTATGGGTAATTCTAGTCAGCTTGCATGGTCTTTTGGTGATAAGGGATTCTGGGAATCCCAGAATCAACAAAATAGCAACTTTGGCACCCACCTTTTAAAGAGATTTTAATAATTGTATTTTTAAAGTGCCCACATTTTCATAGAAATGAGAATGAAGTGAAGATTCACAAATAATAATGGACTCGGTGTGACAATACGGAGTATATTCAAGCTGCGGTCCAACTAAGCCTGAAACCTTGAAATATAGGCATGGTGCTGACATGCAGTGGAATCAGATTCCAGGCATGTGTGCAGAGACTAAGCTACCAGATCAAAGTGTGAACTAAGATTTGCTGCAAGGGAAATGTGGCCTAGTTTCTCACAAAATAATGCAAAGTCAAATACATTAGGGATTCTGCTAAAAAGTAATACTTTAAGTGACTCTGGATTGAGCATGGGAGCAGAACAGGCAAATGAGGAGTCTCTAGAGTCATTTTATTCTTTCTGTTTCCTTTTAAAGCTTCTTAGCTCCCTCTTAGAATTCATTCTTTCCCATGAGATTAAAAATAGTGTTCAAGGATGTGCAAAGGCTTCCACCCTGCATATAAAATACTGTAGAATGTTATATTTATTCAGCTGGTATTTCTTTAAAGTTAGAATTGATGACGGAGCAAGTACATGATTTTCTAGACAGAATTTTTTTGTTGCCAACCATTTTCAGGTTTTCAATGCATTGCTTCCATGTTTCAAAATCTGTTCATAAATATGGGCAGTGTTTGATCCCGGAGTTATTTTCTAACATAATCTCTTTTTAAAACAAACACCATAATTGCAATCGTGGCTTCTAGAATAAGAAATGTCTCAAGTATACAGTACAGTTAAAAGGAGTAGGACTGGTTCACAGCTCAAAAATTAGAAAATTCTGAAAACTGGGTCTGTAGAACATTTTTCTCAGCAGGGTCACTTTTCTACAGCTCCCCTTATAGATCACAGTGTTAGAGGATGATGGAAATTATAGCCCAATACATTTGAAGGGTGGTAGTTAGGCAAAAGTGGCCTTACAACCCTAGCTGTAAACACCACCACCACACTGTAGTAGCCTTCATGTCACAAAGAAGGAAGGAGTGATCTGCCTGTGGATATTCAGAAGCTCACTAATACTATAACAGTTAATTATTAATGTCTTGTGTGAGTGTAGTGCCACAGATTAAACATGTGAGGTGAATTACTCCTAAAATACTCTCTTCATATTATAGTCAGAACACATGCAAGCTATGAATTGCTAAGATAATTTTTACTCCAATGTGAATAAAACAAGGCATTTCCTGTCATTTATTGAGCAATCTCAATCTGATCAGTACAAGTTTTCTGCTATTTAGCTGCATGCTAATGGCTTTGTATAGTTGATAGTGATAATAATAATCTTAGAATTGCAGAGATGGAAGGAACATCATGGATCATGACATCCAGCACTTGTTAAGGAGGTACATTGTGGAACTGAGCTCCTAACCACTACTGAGCTACCTACGAATTCATATTCTAATACTGTTTTTATAGAGATCTTGTCTTAATTCCCCTTTTTTAAAGCTATGGTCTTACATAGTGATATAGAGACATGGTTGAATTGTCTATATCATACAAAAGTGGAACAGGTGATTCCTTTAGGCTACTATAAAAATAACAAAACATTGCTAATATTTCGGTGGCGAAACCCCCTTCCTCAGAGCAGTACCAATAGGTAATAACATGGCGAAAGATGGATTTGCCAGGAGTTATTTCTTAGATGTAGAGTCCATGGCAAGATGGAAAAAAAGCCAGGCGGTTTACTTGAGGCACAGAGCTTGGATGTTCTTAGGCTGCATCCCAATTGAAGGGAGGGAGGTGTTTTAATTGTCCCAGTCCTTCCAAAGACATGTCACGGCTCTCGGCTCTCACGTACATACATTCACACCTCTCCTTAATGTGACTTGTCGAGGCCAAAAGCCCCTGTTTTGTCAGCGATGGGGGTGGTGGTGGTGGTGCAGAAGGCCCATGCGTTTCATTTGAGCATTAGGATAAAATTTGGAAAACTCCACTGAGTGCAGCCAGTTGGATCAAATAAAAGGAAAGAGATTACCCAGTGTTGCAGTTTTAGCTGCATTGAAGGTCCATTTGCCTCTTTCTTGGTATGTAGTAGGGGCAGCTCATTCCTGGTATCTCAGAATTTCCAATTGAAGCAAAACAAGTTGAGGAGCCGTGTAGCCATCACAAAAAACAAATACAAAAGTGGAACAGGTGATGCCTTTAGGCTACTATAAAAATAACAAAACATTGCTAATATTTTGGGGGTGAAAAAATTTGCCAGGATTTGTTATTTTTATAGTAGCCTAAAAGTATCACCTGTTCCACTTTTGTGTTTGTTTTTTGTGATGGCTACACGGGTCCTTAACTTATTTTGCTTCAATTGTCTATATTTTGTTCAAGTTACAGTATACTGTTACTTAAATGTTTATTTTTATACTTATTGTGTATTGTGAACGACCTTGGAACATGGTTTCAAGGTTCATGTAATCAATGTGGAAATGAATTGTATAAATTAAAGTCTAATTTAATCAAATTATGGTACACACATTTATTACCGCAGTATTTACTATGTTTCATATAAAATCAGGCACAAAGAAGATGGTGCTTTCAGATTTATTTTACTGCACAGTTGAAACGCACCCCCACACAAGTCATCTTTGCTGCTTCCTGTTACTCACTGGAACTCAGAGCAATTCTTTAGATTACATTTACCAGAATTTCCCAGTGAGCATTGTTAGTGTCCAAGTTGAAGGGAGAATTCTGGAGATTGTGGTCTCTCCCAAAAAAGCAACTTTCCCAAGCAGAGATGTGCTATCTGAGTTTTCTCCACTCTGGGAATTTTATCAGACAGAACCACGGCCATCTAATGATGTGAGACGCATCTTACATAATTAAAAAGGCAATATTAAAACTAACATCAATAAGTGAAGAATTTAAAGAAAACATTCCATTATGAGAGATGGGGAAATTTAAAATGAAAAACACAGGTAGTATTATGAATTCACCCTAAACAATAATGCATGACTGCCGATCTAAAATTCACAGAATGGGTAGTCAGTCAGTGAAAAGTCTTTGCTTGCTTGGAGAAAGACAGCAAAGATGGGGCAGTCCTGGCCTCTAGCGGAAGGGGAGTAACAAATTCTGGGAGCAGCAACAGAGAAGGCCCTTTTATATGTTCTCATCTTACACACTTGTGAAGGTGGCGGGATGGAGAGAAAGGCCTCTCCTGATGATCTTAGCAGTTAAGCTGGCTCATACTAGGAGATATGACCTTTGAAATAGTTTGGACACAGGTTGGACTTTAGGTTAAAACCAGCACTTTTAATTTTGCCTGGAAATTGATTGGCAGCCAGTGGACCTGCTGTAACAGGGGAAGTTATGTTATCCCTGTAACCAGTTCCAGTCAGCAGTCTGACTGCTGCATTTCCTGACACTCTCCATTGGTAGCCCCACATAAGGCACATTACAGTAATCCAGCAGGGAAGTCACTGGGACATGTGACATAGTGGCCAGAGCTGATTCTACAAGAAACGGATGTAACTGGTGCACGAGCTTTAATTGTGCAACTGGGCCCCTGGCCACTACTGGGACCCAGGCTCAAGGATGAGTCCAGGAGTTCCCCCAGGCAGCACACTTCTTTTTTCAGTGGAGAAGTAATTCTATCCAATACAGGCTGCATCCCTACTCCTTGATTTTCAATTTGTACTGACCAGAAGCACTGCTGTCTTATCTGGATTTAGTTTTAATTTGTTCACCCTCATCCAGTTCATTACTGACACCAAACACTGATCTAAAGCCAACTGGCTTCCTTGGAACTGGAAGGTAATGAGAGGTTGAGTTGGGTTTCAGCTGCATACTGATGACACTTAATCCCAAACTCCAGATAATATCTCCCAGTGGTTTCATATAAATGCTAAATAACTTAGGAAAGAAAACAGAACCCCAAGGGATCCCATAGGTCAGTCGCCAAGGTGTTGAACATGAACCCCCTGGCACCACCTTCTGTGTTCTTTCCTCGCATTTCAGAGAAACAGGTCAGGAGGATACTACAGTCAATACTATCAAAAGCAGTGGAGAGGTGCAATAAAACCAACAGAGATACAGATCTCCTATCCATTTCCCTGACCAGGACATCTACTTAGGCAACCAGAGCTGCCCCTGTCCCATAACCAGGCCTGAAGCCTGATTGAGCTGGATCTAGGTAAATCTATCTTATCCAAGAACCTATGGAACAATAAATCTGCCACAAAACTTGGTTTCTTTCTTCCCCTAGTACTTCCAAGGAAGGGAGGTTTTGCTATGCAAAATATATGCTATGCATATAAAACAACTTATTTTTTATTTAAAAATTGGTTTGTTTGTTTTTAAAGCCAGGAATCAACTGATTTGTTTCAGTTTGTACTATTGTACAGATCCTCAAAATAATATATAAATTATGAATTTCCTTCCAAGAGGGGGAAAAATGGTCCCATGTTGATCAATCCTTTACTGCCACTATACTTCCACACAAGAGAAAAAATACAGTCAAGTTCCTTTCTTGACTCAAATAATATATCAAAGAGGTTTTTAGGAAAAGGTATGCAAAGCTGTCACGTTGAATGACTGGCATACTTTCCAAATGGTTTTACTTGTCTTTGGGGATCATATACTGAATGCCAAGATGAAAGCTGCCATTTGTAATTCTTTGAAGGAGAAAAATGATTTCTACTGAGGAACTGCATGGCTCTTTGTTTAACCTTCATTTTGACAACTGGATTTTACAGGGCAGATTTATCCTCTAATCGGTATTAGATTTTACTTCTCCACAGTGTTAAATGTAAGGAAGATATTTTATTTTGAGAAATGGACTAGCGAGTAGAATTCAAAGCACTAGAACAGTTTAGGCACAAAAGTAGTGTCTGAAGTTACTGTCACTATAATCTAAAAGAGAGTTTAATGTCAGAAATTGTTGCTGCTGTGCATTCTAATAAGCTATTGTATTTCAAATCTCTCAGGAAAATCTCTCAGTGTGAAATTATAGAAGTTATAAGGGACCCTTTAAAAACTGATGCTGAACAGAGATGGGCAGGAAATAAAAAAAGGAAATGCTGTTTCATCTTTTCCTTATGTAACAAAATGGTAGGATAAATTTCATTATGAAACGAAATGCCATTTTCCCCTCAAGGAACAAAACAATTCAGTGAACCAAAACCACAGGGGAGCTTCCTCAAACTATTCCCTGTAAAGCCCTCCCCCCAATTTGGAGAGGTTTAGGGTTCAGGGGGCTGAGTTATTAAACTCCAAAGGGGGTCCCCCTAGGAAAAAATCATTCTAATTGAGTCAGGAAACCACTAATAGCCCCCCTGCGGGCATGCAATTAGCGGCTTCTCTAGGACCCACGGGAGACATTATATAGCATTTTTTTAATTTATTTCAGTTCATTCCAAAACTCTTTTAAATTTTTTTTAGTAAAGCAGCAAAATGAAACTACTAAAGAAATGAAACAAAACAAAATGCTATATTTTCATTTTGGGCCCATATCTAGTGGTGAATCATTTCCAGAATGACTGGTTCTAGTACTAGATTTAGTCAGATTACTGAAGCAGGAGCTTTTCAGAGTGGAATTAAACATGATGTTCAATTCACCAGAATCCTAGATGATCTAAAACAGAAATATAACTTAAATTCAGTGCTTGATATTTACTTTGAATATGAAAGATTCCATTAGCTCCTCAGTCATTTTAAATGGAACATCTGATAAAAATCAAACAGTGGCTCTTTCGCTGTGGATTTTAAAGTTTCCAACACGCACACACACACACACACACACATACAGAGAGAGAGAGAGAGAGAGAGAGAGACAGACAGACAGACAGACAGACAGACAGACAGACACACACACACACACACTTTTAAGATAGCAAAGATGGATTGGCTACATGGGACTGAAAAACTCAGAAGAGTTTCCTTTTCTTAACTGTTAAATAGAGATGGGCACAAAACACCAAAATGGTGTTTTGTTTTATTATTTGTTTCCCCACCCCATTTTGTTTCATTAATTATGAAATGATTTTTTTAAAAAATGCTTTGTAATTCGTTTTAGTTCGGTTCATTTTCCTTCCTTTTTTTTTTTGAACCCTGCCTACCACCTGTAGTACGGATGAGGGTATGTTTTTTTTACTCCTACCAGACTGCAGGCCAGTTTGGCGGCCCATGAGTTGGGTCAGCGGCCACAGGTCAGGTCAGGTGCTCGCAGGCCAGGTTGGGCTTTTTTGTTTGTTTGTTTTTAACTCCTGCCAGACCGTGGGTCAGGTCAGGTGCTCACAGGCCGGGTTGACAGCCCATGGGCCAGGTCAGTTTTTTAAAAAAATATATTTATTTATTTTTACTCCTGCCGGCCCACAGGCTGGTTTGGCAGCCTGTGGGTCGGGTCAGTGGCCCGTGGGCAAGGTCTTTTTAAAAATTTTTAATATTTTTTATTTTTTATTTACTCCTGCCAGCCCACAGGCCAGTTCAGTGGCCCATGGGCTGGATTGTTTTTTAAAAAAATATTTTATTTTATTTTATTTCTATTTTATTTTTATTTTTATTTTATTTTATTGAACGGCTGACCATGTGGCCTGCCTACCAACGGTAGTGAGGGCCTAGTCGGCATTTTTTTGGGGGGGGTTAAAGTGGCGGCAGTGACGACAGAGGACAGGTAGGAGAGTCGTCGACACCAGAACGAAAAACAAAACGGAATGAAATGAAATTTTCTGTTTCGTTTCATTTTTCTTTGAGGCGGCAAATTGTTATTTGTTCTGTTGCATAACAAAATGAATAATGAATAACCAGATGAATTTTTAATTCATTTCGTGCCCATATCTAGTGTTTAAACATCAGCCTGTAATGATGTGGCCTAAACCTGCTGCCTGAAGAAGTCTGTCTCACGGTGCAAATATACACTGGCAAATATTAGAATGAATCTGCGCCAAAATTGCACCCAGGAAGTCAGTCTCTCCTAGGTTACTTGGCTTCAGCAAAACACACAGGAGTCATCAGAGAAGGGGGAAGTAATCAGCCTTGTTTTCAACTGGCTAACATTTAAATCTTCTCCTCCCCACAACTGGTCGTTGAATGAATCCCATTTTGCAGAATCAAGCTGGCATTTATTTTGCCTTTTACACTATTCAATGCATTCTTTTGCAGGAGGAAAATAATACTGTGTTTTTTCTGCTTCTGCTAATGGGGAATGTTTTGAATTACTATTATTACAGGAGAGAGAGAGAGAGAGAGAGAGAGAGAGAGAGAGAGAGAGAGAGAATCAGCCTAGTTTCTTTTGGGCTCTTAATTTAATTATAAAGTCTGGGACCTGCTGAACTCCCAAATAGATTCCTCCCTGCCAGGAACATAATGCTGTTCTAATTTGTTCTACCAATAATACCACCCAGAATGATGGGAAGGGAAGAGGGTGAACTTTTTTTGATGGAAGCAGGTACACGGTATGAATTCTCATAAAATTCTCATAAAAGAATAACAGCAAATGAAAAATGCAATGAAGTTATGACAGCTTATACCCAATAAAATGCTATTCTGGTATAGACAGTTGTAAACTTATTTACTTGTCTTATTACATTCCACAAAATCTCTTACCTTATTAAAAATGTGTATGTGTCATTATAAAATCAGAATGAAAAGCCAGGGTTGTTAATTAATCACTGCAATAAATCATCTGGCATATGAAGGTCAGTGCATTTCTCTCTGTCATGCATAAAAATGGAAACAACTAGTGTTTTTTATTTTTTTATTTTTTGACTTGGCCTTTGGATTCTCTGCTTAAGGGAAAAAGGTTTAACAGGTTTCTAATTGAGGTGATCAGTTGCTCAGACGAAGAGTCTTGTTTCGAGCACTCCTGAGGTGTGTGTTTTCATGGCCTCTTACCATTGAAGACATTCTGTCTAGCAAACTTAAGTTCTCATTTCCTCCACTTACCCTCTCCTCTGCACTGCAGTCATGTAACTAGGGAGGGGCAAAAAGGGACATCTCCCCCCCCACAGCATCTAGGGGTGCCAAATGGCTCCCCACCCAGGAGCTGCAGGAAGGTGTATCACGGGAGATCTCCCACGACCACGCAGAGGGCTCCCTGGCTGCCACCTGTAAGGGTCTCATATCCCTTGGCTAGGCTGCCTGGCAAACAATGACGCCTTGCTGGGGGAGCTGAGTGAACAAGTAGACACTGGTGACACTTGGGCAACAGAGGCATGCTATTCATTGTGTTGTAGCATTGGGAGTGGGGAGAGGAGGGGCAAATCTGGGGCTGCAGGGACCTGGGGATGGGTGGGAGGGGAGGAGAAGGCAGCAGGCCAGCAGAGGTATGGGCTTGCAGGTGTGCTGGGAATGAGGAACTGCCATCCTCTCCCCTGACATGACACTTGAGTGCTTTCTTGGCCTCTCCTCCCCACTTTGGCTCTCCATCTCCTCCTCCTCCTGCTGACCTCAGAGCTCTGCCCCAGGGGAGTCCAAAAGTTTCTTCCCTACCAGGTCTGTGTAAAAGGTACCATGCACAAATGGACCTATGATTTTGGTGTGCATTCTGTGTGCAGAGATAGGGCCTGTGATGGGACACTGGTTTTGGTACAATCCTGGATAAAAGTCAGGTAGATCAATAAGGATCCATGGGCTGGGGCACCTCCCTTATGAAGAAAGGCTAAAACATTTGGGCCTCTTTAGTCTGGAAAAAAGGCGCTTGAGGGGGGATATGATTGAGACGTACAAAATAATGCAGGGTAGGAGTAAAGTGGTTAGAGGGAAGCTCTTCTCCCTCTCCCAAAATACCAGAACTAGGGGACATACACTCAAATTGAGTGCTGGGAGAGTAAGAACTGACAAAAGAAAATATTTTTTCACCCAGCGCGTTGTAAGTCTATGGAACTCCCTGCCAGGATGTGGTGATGGTATCTGACCTGGATACCTTCAAAAGGGGATTACACATCTCCATCACGGGTTACAAACCATGATGGAGATGTGTAATCTCTAGGCTTTAAACCAGGGTGCTTCAAGGGCCAGATGCCGGGGAGTGGTATCAGGAGACAGATATCTAGTCTCATGCGCTCCCAAACGCATCTGGTGGGGCCGCTGTGAGATACAGGAAGCTGGACTAGATGGGCCTTGGCCTGATCCAGCATGGCTCTTCTTATGTTCTTATGTTCATGCTTTGGATCCATGTTTTTTGCAGTACTGCAGTCATGCACTGATAGACCCATGATTTTTCGTGCGTAATCTTTTAGCAGAAATGGGGCTTATGATGGAAGAATGGTTTGGAGGTGATCCTGTAGAAAAAAACAGGTAGAATCTTGTGGATCCATGCCTTGGATCCATGTTTTTGCGTCACTGTGGAGTCATTGGAGTCATGCTCTGATGGACCCCTTGGGGTTTTTTGTGTCTGTGCAATCTGTGAACAGAGATGGGACCTATGATGTAACAGTAGTTTTAGTATGATCCACTGTAAAGATCAAATGCAGTCAAGTTGATCCATGCCTGGGATCCATGTTTTTGTCCCCCTGCACAGCCATGCATGGTTTATTAATGTGTAGTATTTGCACTTTGATGAGATGTATGATCCAGCCATGGTGGCTCAGGCCAAAGGCCCATCTAGTCAAGCTTCCTGTATCTCACAGTGGCCCCACCAAATGCCTCTGGGAGCGCACAAAATTAAATATCTCCTTTTTTCCAGACTAAAGAGCCCCAAATGTTTTAGCCTTTCCTCATAAGGGAGATCCCCCAGCCCAGTAATCGTTTTAGTCACTCTCTTTTGCACCATTTCCAGTTCCACTATGTCTTTTTTGAGATGGCAGTGACCAGAATTGTACACAATACTCCGGGTGCGGCCTTACTATCATTTTGTACAATGGCATTATAATGTTGGCTTTTTTATTTTCAATCCCCTTTTTGATAATCCCTAGTAGAGATGGGCACGACTCAAAAAAATAATTTTTTGTTTTTCATTTTTCGTTAAGGGGTCCGTTTCGGTTCGTTTTTGGTTTTTGGGGTTTTTGTTCATTTTTCGTTTTTGTTTTCGTTTTCGTTACAAAACGGAAAAAAACAAAACGAAAATGAAAAATTTTCGTTTTCGTTAGCATTCTTTTCATTGTGATGTGTCTGTCATAACGAAAACGAAAAACACGGCAAATTTTTTTGTTTCGTTTTCGTTTTGTTTTCTGGAAAATTTTCGTTTTCGTTTTCGTTGCGTAACGAAAATGAAAAACAAAAACAAAAACAAAAATTTCGCTGAGTCGTGCCCATCTCTATTCCCTAGCATGGAATTGGCTTTTTTCACCGCTGCCACACACTCCATTGAGCTGTGCACCAACACACCAAGATCTGTTTTCTGATCCGTCACGGATAGCACAGAGCCCATGAGCTGATAAAGTTTTGATTTTTTGCCCCAATATGCATTACTCTACATTTTCCTATATTGAAACACTTTTGCCATTTCACAGCCCATTCTCCCTGTTTGGAGATATCCTTCTGGAGGTCTTCACAATCTTCTCTGCTTTTTGCCACACAGAAAAGTTTAGTGTCATCTGCAAACTTGGCCACCTCACTGCTTATCCCTGTCTCCAAGTCATTTATGAACTGATTGAAAAGACTTGGTGGTGAAGGCATGAAGTATTGATTTGTCTTGGTATTGAACTCATTAGTCTGGCCCTCCAGTGGTGGTATCAGGTGGATGAGTCTCTGCTAGAGATGGGCATGAATCAAAAAAATGGCATTTTGGTTTTTCGTTTGTCTTTGAGAGGTCCGTTTCATTTCATTTCTGTTTTTCGTGAATTTTTGGAAAAATTTCATTTTTGGTTTTCGTTTTTTCATTTTTCATTTCTACCCGCTTTTGCGTGATTTTTAAAGCATTTCTGTGCACGGGCGTCCCCCAACGCCCCAGACTAGAGGGAAAACACTAAAAAAATTGATGCTGGCAGGGACACAGTATAGACTGGGTACGCAGGGAGGCTGCAAAGGCAGCAGCAGGCGTTGCCCAGGGTGCAAGGCAGCCGCAGAGTGACTGCACTGTGGGGCAGGGGAAGGTACTCACCAAGAGGTACACACACACACACACACACACACACAGGGAGGCTGCAGAACTGAAGCTAGAGTCACAGAGATAGCAATCCCACCCTAACTCCCACCAGGGACTGCAAGGAGGATGGGGGCTGCCAGAGCTTTTTATGCCCTCTGTGGCTGCCAGACCTGCCCAGTCTGCAACCTGGGCATGCTATTGGTTGAAGTTGTCCAAGAATTTACATGATCCCATCACATGGCTTGCCTCCATGTTGTGGCTGTAGTAGCAACATCCATTTTGTCAACCTTAAAGGGAAAAGAAAAAAACATCGCAATGGGAGAAGACAAAAACAAACGTTTTAAGGACCCCAACCCCCTGGTAGGTAATAATTTCAAATAATTATTGCATAATTGCTGCATTTTTATGGATGTCCAGGGCATTTTAATACCCAAGAAATCAATATTAGGCATCTGGGAGCCATTTTGGTTCGATGTCCCCTAACTCCCCTTAAAGGAAAAAAATACAGCGATCTGAGAAAAGACATAAATGCACGTTTTAAGGACCCCAATCCCCCTAGTAGGTATTATCAGACAGTATAAATAATTATTGCTGCGTTTTTATGGATATCCAGGGCGTTTTTTAACATTTAAAACAGCTCATTTCATTGGACGCCGCCATTAACGAAAACGAAATGTAACGAACACAATTTTTGTGGTTCTGTTCGTTTCGTTCCATTTTCATCACAATTTTCATTTGTCGTTTTATTATGTAACAAAACGAATAATGAATAACGGAAATGAAAAAATGTTCATTTCGTGCCCATCTCTAGTCTCTGCCTTAGTGTGTCATCCACTCAAAGGACTCGAGACCAAAACACAAATGGAGCAATATAGTATATTCGGTCCAATTCAGTGAGGAGTGTTCAGACCTCTACATTGGAGAAAATAAACAGCCATTAAAAAGAAGGATGGCCCAACATAGGAGGGGTAACAGCTCAGGACCAGAATATCAGCGGGAAAGCTCCACTTGAATGACATAGGACACTCATTCAAAGATGGGAATGTACACATATTAGACAAAGATAGGTGGTTTCAGAAAGGTGTCAGTGAAGCCATTCATGTGAGCATTGGAAACCCCTCTCTCAACAGAGGTGCCCCCCAGGCACAGTCTATCTGCCACTTATTAGGCTGTAACAATACCTAGACAAATCAAAAAATACTTCATGCCTTCACCACCAAGGCCATAGCTAACAACCCATACTTCAGCACATTAGGCCATTGTTCACCTTAAGGCTACTGAGACTCTTGTCTTCCTAACAAGCCTATTCAGGCCATTGTTCATCTTGTGAGCTTATTTCAGATGAGGGGGACAAGAGGTCAAAGTGAGCTATAAAATGGAGGACTCACAACTAGCTTTTTTCAGATGATGAAGCTGTTTGGATGAGCAGCAAAATGTTTCAATCTCTCAAGAAAAAGAAGTCCAGTTGCCATGACTCAACTTCCAGATGGAGCTCATGCATTAGACTGCTCACTGTGACTCCCAGACAGGGGCTGGATCCTTCCCAGTCTGCAGTTATAAGATCATCAACATCATCATCATTTTTTCTCCAAAAACCAAGTACCATTTTACTCTGAATAACCACATTGCCAAAAGGCTCCCTTGAAATGAAATTGGTGGTGGTGGAGGAGCAAAAGTCCTTGGAAGAAGGTAAAATGAACCTGAATGTGAAAAGTAAATTAATACAGTTATATTTTTAGAGCCAAAGCTCAAAAGGAATTTCCCAGCTAAACGGAAAAAAACCATGTTAAATTTTCCTTCCAGAGGTTTCCCAATGAGCAGCATAACGTGCTTAGCACTGCCAGCAAATCACTGGCCTAGAAACCCAAAGCTTATGGGAATTTGTGATTTATTTACTTTTCAGAATAAATATTGCACCGGGGTTCTCCACAAAATCAATTATAGTGGACCATCATATAACAAATGGTTTGTATAACATAAAATCTGTACAGCATAAAAAAATATGGAGATAGGGGAAATTTGCTTAACAGAATCACCTATGGGGCGCATCCATACAACATAAAAATGGTCATGATTAGGAATTACTCTGTTTTCAATGCATTCCTATGGGAAATTTGTATAAAGGAAAATTTGCTTAACATAATTTCCTATGGAACAAATTAATTCCTTTATACAAGGTACCACTGTAGCTGGTAAATTTGGAAAGAACGCCTCTAAAATTGAACTAAAAATTCTATAGGTGGAGACAAAGAGGTACCAGAGGAAGGAAATGAAGTGAAAATCCCTCTGTATTTGGTGATATATGGCACAGGAAAAAAAAGATTGGATGAGTTCATATTCACAGCTGTGTTAACCCTAGAGCAGAAACAAATTTACATAATTATATAGCAGTAACTATATTACACAGAGAACATTTGATTGCTTTTTTGGTTTATATTCCTTGCCAGCATTGACTGGCAACAGCTCCTGTTATTTTGGTCTGAAGGAGGATTTCCTAGCCCTATTTGGAGATCCTGGCAATTGAACCTGGGCTTCTGCAAGTGAATCATCTGCTACACCCCTGGGCTCTTCCACAAACACCACTGCAGCAAATAGGGAGCTACCTTAGGCTGAGTCAATCCCATTGGTCCATCGAGTTCAGTACTGTTGACAAGCAGCTCTCCAGAGTTTTAGAAACGAGGTTTACTCAGTCCAATCTGGCAGTGGCATCAGACTGAGCCACAGCTTGAACAAAACATTTGGAGATTAATCCTTGTGGCATTAATTCACTGGGGAAAATACATTTAATTCAACGTCAGCTTGCTACCCATGCCACCCAATCTTATTAACATAGTAGAAAGGCCATTCAGGACTAGAACGAAGTGAAATGGAAGCAAAACACAGGAACATTCTCTGAGAGAATCAGATGAGACATGGTTTGATTTAGGCATGAGCAATGCAAAGACCTGCCAGTGACATGGCAGACAAGCATGAAATTGGAGAGGGAACGGAGCTTGTCGGTGGCACCAGGGTCAATTCTTTATTGAAAAGAACCATTTTTGGCTCTTGGCTATGAGTGGCCACACTAAGATGTTTGTTCTCTTTTGTTTCTGTTATTTTGCAGTGTGTTTGAGACCCATGGCGCAGTGGTTAAATACCTATACTACAGGTAAAACTGTGCTCACGACCTGGGGTTCAATCCCCGGTAGCTGGCTCATGGTTCCATCCTTCCAAAGTCAGTAAAATGAGTACCTAGGTTGCTGGGGGTGTCTGTGTGTAGCCTGCATAATTAAACTGTAAACCTCCCAGAGACTACTTGAAGTGGTATGGGGCTGTATATAAGCAGAACACTTTGCTTTTGCTTTTCATGAGCAGATAAGCATTATTTGGAATTGCATGCCAGGGTGTCTGGACACTCAAAAGGAAACCCATCTTTGTTCACTGTGAGTTTGCTTTGGCTAACTGAGCAAAATAGTGGGAAATAAAATACATTAGCAGTAATTATGCAAAACAAGATTACATTTTAGACAAAGAAGCATTTCTTCTGCTGTATTTTGTAGAATTTTTTTAAGCCACAAGTTCCATTGCTTTCTTTTCTGTCTCAGTAGAAGGAGTCTAGCATAAGGGATGCTTAAATTGATTTTTCCAATATCAACTTTTTGATGATTTAGATGATAGTCCCCAACAATCACTTATCATAATAAGACTATATTTCAGGGTCATGTATCCTGGAACACAAAGAATACCAAAATAAACAAGTGACACCAAAATATGCCATTATTTCTGTGTAGGGGAAAAGGATATATCTTGTTATTCTAATTTTTTTCTCTTATGACAGCATCATCATCACTTTCTTCCATCTATGTTGTAAAGGCTTCATTTCAAGGGAAGACTAAAAGACATTGCACCATATGTCTTTTAGTCTTCCAAGCTCCTAATATCTTGTCACTCGAAAGCCCTTTGAGATACCCAGTGGGACAGTGGATAGAACAGTGATGGCAAACCTATGGCATGGGTGCCAAAGGTGGCACTTGGAGCCCTTTCTGTGGGCACCCAACATTGTCCCTTCATAGCCACCTGTATACAGGTTAAATTACTGTATTGGCACTTTGCAAAACAATTAGTGGGTTTTGAATTGCAGTTTGGGCACTCGGTCTGTAAAAGGTTCCCATCACTGGGATAGAATGATGGACTAGGACCCAGGATACCTGGGTTAATATCCATACTCAGCTATGGAAGCTCACTTAGGAACTGGTAAAAATCACTCTTTAAATATCTCAAAAGCCCTATTAGGGTACTTACAAAAGCCCTATTAGGGTAGTCACAACCTGATCGCACATAACAGCATGTAGGCCCTTGGAGTAAAAGCAACCCAAAGCAAGGCAAACACCGATTTATGTTTTCTTTGCCACAAAAGGAAACAAAACATGGTGTGTGTGTTTTCCTGTACCAACCAAGGGTCAAGTTCTTGTTCCTTTCTCCTGTAGCTCAGATTACAGTCCAAGGGAATGCAAAGAAAATGTCTGTGGCACTCTTTTCATTTTCTCTGAATGTGGGACAGCGGAAGAGAACATAAAATCTCGGGAATATAACTGGAAAACTTGTACTGCCTTCTCACCAAATGCCAAACACTAACTAAAACAAAAAGTTGCTTAATTAGCTTAAAAAATGAAAGCAAACATATCAGTCTCTTCTTCATGGCCACAACAGAAAAGTGGGAAGGTGGAAGAAGATATGAGGCTGGCACTCATTGGCCAGAATCCATTTTCCAGGATTGCTGCAACCCCCAGGCAATGCAGGTTGTGCGATTTGATTGCACAGTCATTTACACCATTCCTGTTGTCATTCCTGTTGGAGTGTGCTAGGCAGAAGTGCTTCATGGATAGTCCTTCCACCTTGGTACTCCTGTAGCTACTATGGGCATAACTTAACATTATGCCAATGTGGCAATGCAACAGGATTTCAGCCAATGTGTCTTCTTCCCATTCCAGTTAACTATGGTTTCCTGTAACAGTGAGTAATTTCAGAGGATGTAGGGGCCATTTTTATATCTCTCTTAGGTTGCATCAGGCTTTCCCAGGCAAAATAAGAAACATCCAGAAGGTCATTTCCGTGATGCTTTTAACAATATGCACGCTGGCTAAAACAGTGGAAGAATGCATCTTTAAAGAAGAAGCATCGCACATGAAGGCTGTTGGAAGCATGCGTGTTCTGTGTTACTTTTACAAAAATTGGGGGTTCTACATGTGGCCTATGGGGTAGCCCTTTTCTGTGTGCCATTCTAATATTTGCTGGTTTGAATCAGTATCACACAGAGATGATCAAACAATGCTCTGTCAGTGCATTAGCTTTGTTGTTTGTTTTCTGTTCTTCATGAGGAATAAGAAACATCACATGTAAGTAATATCCACCAGGATACTAGTACTGCTGTGAACTGGTTCCACCATGAAATGAATCATGGATCATAGCATTAAATGGGGAATCCTCCTCTTGACAGTATAATGATATCAGTTCCTCTTGCTTGAAGTGCACTGATAATTCTCTTCATTGCTCTCTTTGCTCTGCAACTCAGCGGAGATGGGGATTGAACAAACTAATTTGAGGTTGCCACATGAAGGTTAGCCATACATGAAAAAAGTAAAAATCAGCACCCTTAAGTAATTAGTCTTAAAAATAATATCCTTAAGCAATTAATAAAAATACAGTTGCTAATGGAAGAAATTACAAGTGTGACTAGAGATAATAATGTTTATCAATCATGTAAAGTTCTTAACATCATTCCAATCAACCTTTGATATATTTCCAGGACTTTGCTGCCTTCAGCATTCTGTAGCACAGTATGATGGGATCTATCCAGTGTCCCAAAGTGATGCCTGATATGATATTCAAAATGCAGTAATTTGACTACTGACTTGTCTTCCCATGAATGAACAGGACTTCTTTTAATTGGAATATGCTCTACTCCTCCATTGAGAGCCCCGGACCCTAAGAGAATAAGAAAGATTAGGTGTAGGGGATCTGGTCCCCATCAACCTCAACACGACTAGCACCCAAGAGTAATGGAGCTACAGTCCTAAACAAGATTGCCTGCCCCTGAATGATAAACCTGGCTAGAGAGTAATCAGCACCCATCTATAAACAATTAGATGTCCAAGCAGTTATGTAAATGCCAAGTAAATAATCACTTGTAACCTATAGCAATATTGTACTCCTGAGTTTTGATATTCTGTATCAGGTATCAGGTATTCCCCCAAAATGTAGCAGCATTGCTTCCCAGACTGTTCATATGAATATCAAGAAGGAATATTTTGGATTGCACAATGCTTCCCCAACAAAATTTACATTCCACTAATCTAAGAGAAAAGGAGAGGGGGAAAAAGCTTTTTTCTATTCCTAGACAAAGGTATTCTTCAGACATGTCCCTCTACTTTCACAGAATGGTAGGAATTGTAACATATGGAGAAAGAAGCATTTACCTTTCTAAAATTGGCATATTCGGGCTGCCTTCTTTTAGAGGATACAATACAGGTCAATAACTAACTTGGAAACGACCGAGTCAGAGATTATTTTTCATGTGTTACCGAGCAGAAAGAAGACACCCTGAAAGCCTTGCTAATTTATAGCATCAGAATTCTTTCTGATAAAGATCAGTAGAAGGGACAGAGAGGTCCAGCTGAGGATTTTCAAAAGCATGTGACTATAAAGTGGCTGCCTACATCAAAGCTTTTGTAATTCATGACAGCATAAGAATTTTCAGAGGACATTTCTTTTCTGCCAGCGTTGTGTGCACATCATGGCCTCGGTCCAGCTCAAGATGGTTGTGAAAGTCCTCTGACAGCTAGTGGAGAAAGTGAGCCCTGACTAAACTTATATGATAGTAATTGTCATGACAGTTGCCTTTAAGTGAATAGGAACTCTATTTGCAGACATTCATAAGAACTAAAGTGTTCTGCTTATATACCGCCCCATACCACTTTAAGTAGTCTTTGGGCGGTTTAGAATTTTAATTACAGTGTGCAGGCTACACATTCCCCCCCCAGCAAGCTGGGTACTCATTTTACCGACCTCGGAAGGATGGAAGGCTGAGTGAACCTTGAGCCTGCTACCTGGGATTGAACCCCAGGTCGTGAGCACAGTTTTACCTGCAGTACAGGCATTTAACCACTGTGCCACAAGGCTCATCTTCCACCTGCTACTACATCAAAAGTGTGGACAAAATTATTTTAAGTAACCACAGCTCGCTTAGTAACATTTACAAGTTGCTAGGAATGCAGCAGGCAAATGACCATACTCCTTGATTGAAATGCAACAGCTTATCTGGGCAGGACTTGTTATATTGACATCCTTGCCTGCAAAGTTGCAATTCATTGAGACAGGTCCTGACAGACTAAGTACAATCATTCTGAGAAGGGGCCCAAAGGAGTAGCTAAGCATCTGGTTTGTTTTTCCCTTTAATGAAGCTCATTAGTGTACTAGAAAAGGACTTCCATTTCCCTAGGACATATTTTGTCCCTGCAAAGAATCCTTATGCATGAAGGTGAATGAATGAACAGCTGCTTCCTTTAGAGCATAGGTAACATCACAGAGTGTGCAAACCCCAATGTCTCCAAATGTTTTAAGGTCATATTTTTTTAGATGATGAACAAGTCTGTTAATATACCAGTAGTAAGAATGACAAGCACACAGTCATGGAACAGGCACTGTCAAAGGCAGCGTGGGGATGGGGTGGGGAGATCAACACGGGGATGCAGTAGGCTCAACAGTCAGCTCCACTAGTCTGATTAAGCGATCTACTGTTGACAAAGTCCTTCTGTGACCTGTCTGCTATTCCTGTGTCTAAGTCATTTGTGAAAGAGCCCAGCATGTGATCCCCTTGATGACGCAGGCATACTAAGAGAGCAAGGTGGATGCACGCTTCCGTCTTTGTGTGTGCTTAAAAGCACAATTAACTACGTAGACCTTCCATTTCCGTACCGAGTGGTAGATCCTCAAGGCTGAAGCTAGGCAGGATGTGATGAGGTCAAATGTAGATTGTAAAAAGAAGTGGTAGAAGAGATACTTAACGTTCATATGGGCTGGAAAGAGAAGTAAACATTTTCCAGATCTAACTTTTTATTTCTGAACATGTTTTTAAAACCACTCCCCCCACCCTGGCAGGTTGACTCCAGGCAAAGAATCCATGCTGATTCCAGAATATTTTTGGAAGAAGAAATTCAGGGAAAAGAATGAATCAGTTCTTTCCCCTGGCTACTCTGAACACAATTTCTCCTTATCTCCACTTTGGAAATGACTCATTTCTTATTCCTTCCAACAAATAGTCTCTTATCTCCTCCAACTAATAGGTTCTTATCTTTTCCAACTAATAGCCCTAACTTAAAACAATAATATTTATTTATTTATTTATTTATTTATTTATTTATTTATTTATTTATTTATTTATTTATTTATTTATTTCAAATCTTGTCTTCTCCTACAGATGTTGATTCATGCACTATGTGGGCAATGATACTCCAAGGGAAGACTGATACATGCACAGAGCAAAAAGAAGATAAACTTTAGACCAGTTGTTTCCATCAACGATCTTTTTATTTGACTGCAGGCAATCAGTGTTTTTCGTTTAAAACATCAACAAAATAAACATGATGTCATTTTTGTTCATCTCAAAGCAGTAGACTTCATTTTTGTTGTTCTGAACAGAAACAAAATTCCACGCATGCAAAGCTGACCTTTAGGTTCAGATGACAATCCATACAAATTTAAAGCCAAAACCAAAGCTGTCTTTGTTATAACTCCTCAGCCTTCATTGTCTGAACAAATATCCTACATTATCCCTTAGAGCTCTGGTGTTTGATTCATGTTACAATCCGGTCCATTTTATTTTGGTCTCCTGGTTAACTAGTCATCTCCATTCTTTTAATCATAATTAAATACAGACTGTCATTCTACATATCAACTACTTAATGAAGGTGGTTGCTTGACAGCAATGATCTAACTATTCCTTAGGAGAAAGCAAGAGACTAATTTCCCAAATATGCTATAACAAAACACTGGGACTGAAATGTTCCTTTACTCATGATCTTCCCATCTGAAACCAAAATTTTCCCTATAATGCTGTTGTTCTAGATTGGCTAAGCTCAGCTCTTTACACGTACGTTGGTAAGCTGACAATAACTGAATTAAAAGTAAAGGGGCTTCACACAATGTATGCATGTACATGTACATACACTTAGATTCATCTAATCAAAAAATTCATTAATACAATCAATTTCATTTACAGTAATACCTCAGATAACGAATGTCCCTGATAACAAATTTTTCGGATAACGAATCACAATTTCCAGGTATAGGGCTGCCTCAGATAACGAATTTTCCCTATGGGCTGCTTTAGATAACAAATTTTCTCTATGGGCTGTCTCGGATAAAGAATTTTCCCTATGGGCTGCCTTGGATAACGAATTTCCAGCACGCATTGGTAAAAAGGAGTTATCCTGGGCTGCATCACATCTGTACCTTTAAAGTGCACTTTATAAAGAGTTTTGAGCAAAAAATCAGGTGTCTGTGTCATTTTCCTAGGGAAACCGTGTTTCGGATAACAATTTCTTTTGGATAACAAATTGCCTCGGAGAACAAATTAAATTCATTATCGGAGGTATCACTGTATTCAGTTTTTCTAATGATTTACAAACCTTAGATTCAAACTTTCAGAGTTCTTAATTAAGAGTCTGCCAGGAAAACTTTACTGGACTGGTTGACACCCAATTGTTCTCAGCCAGTGATGCACAAGTTCCAGTGGTGGGACATAGAAACAATTTAGGTGGCACACAGTATTACCATAAGCCAAAAGCCAAAAGAACTGGAGCATCCAAGCCTTCTTCAGGGGCTATGGACTGTAAGTGATCTCTCTGTGTTTAACATAGCCCCTGAAGAAGGCTTCCCAAGCCCAAACACGTTGGGCTATTGTTTTAATAAAGCACCTTTTTGTTTAGCACCCTGAGACTTTGTCTCTTCTGACTCGGACACAGGATTGCCATAACAAATACTGAGCATTCTTTCTCAGTCCACAAGTCCTCTTGCAGGTCTGAACCTATCCTGCCTGCCGTGGGCTATTCCTCTGTGACCTTCTGGCAGACTCCCTATCATTTGGACACTTGGTGATTTTCCTATTTGCCCATTTTTCCTTCCATAAACCTACAGCAAACTGTAAATATAGTAATAGAATGCCTGGAAACATAAACTGGACTAGCTAGTATGGCAGACGAGAATTCATCAGACAGAGTTTCAGCCACAGAAGATCCCTGGTTGGTGCTGAGTGGAACTGGTGAAACCACTTCTGAAAGATCTCATTTAACTTAGAAGTCCTCCTATTTGTGTTGTTATACTCAGTTCTGACTTGATGGCATAGTGATGATGAACCTTCGGCACTCGAGATGTTTTGGACCACAACTCCTTTGTCATTGGCAATACAGGCTTGGAATTCTGGGAGTTGTGGTCCAAAACATTTGGAGTGACAAAGGTCTGCCACCACTGGCATATAACATCCACATATGCCCTTCTCAAATAAAGCAGACTCTTTGTGTCTATCATGGTGAGGCTCTAATTTACTAGTCAGATATGACACAGAAAGTTGAAAACCTATATCACATGATTAAGTTCCTGCAGTGCCGATTCGTGGGCATTAAAGACTCCCCTCAATCCAGGGCCATGGGATATTATTTACCTTAAGAATACAGTTTACTTTCTGTCCACAGTAACATGGACATAGGACAAATTATGGCCACATTTATGTTCAAATAAATACACATGCAGAATCCATGTCACAGTCAGCTGAGAAAAGGTGGATAATACTGGCATTCTAAGGGAGAGATGGCAACAGTTAGTTATTTGGACTACAGTATCCCAGGAAGTAGTAGTATATAAATTAATATACTATTAAATACCAACTAAATCAGATCTGCATCACTGGGGGAAGTAAAGTCAAAGAGACACCTGTCTTAGTTACATCTCTTAGTTACATCTTGACTGGATTATTGTAATGCTGTCTATGCGGGGCTGATTATGGAAAGTGTCCGGAAACTTCAGTGGGTCCAAAATTCAGCATCTGGAATGCTGATTCAGAATGTTTACAGGGCTCACATACACCCCTCCCTGTTATAGCAGTTCCATGGGTGGACAGTCCATTTCCAGCTGCATTCCACGTGTTGGTTCTTACCCTTAAAGCACTAAATGTCGTAGAGCTCAATCTCTTTGAAGGACTGCAGTTTCCTTTACTGCCTGCTCAACTGTTAGCATCATCAGGAGAGGCCTTTCTCTCAGTCCTGCCACCTTCACAGGTTCATTTTGTGGGGACACTGGGAGAGAGTCTTCTTTGTAGCTGCTTCCAGACTTTGGAACTCCCTTTCAGAAGAGGCCAGGCTGGTCCCACCTTTATTCTCCTTCTGCAGATAGTCCAAGATTTTTCTCCTCAGGCAAGCTTTCCCTGAGTGACTGGCTGCCTGAGTCTTTTTTTTTAATGGATTGCTGTATCTTACTGCTTTGAATGTGTTTTGATATTGCTTATGTTTTGTTGTGTTGTATTTGCTTGATCCTTTTTAGAATTTTTATCCTCACTGTTGTTAGCTTTTATATTGTATTTTAAAGATGAAAGCTGCCTTGTGATCTTTTAAGGTGAAAGGCAGGGTAAAAATGTAACTAACAAACAAGATTTTTTAACTGTTGTGTTACAGTTAGCTAGATCAGATATTAGTGTATGGTAGGACAAATGCTATTATTAAATTGCTTATGCTCGTCAGAGATAATGGGAGTTGTAGTCTCAATTTAGAGGGCACCAGCTCAGTGAAGACTTGTATTAACAAAGGGTATTGTAAAGCTTCAGAAATCTATTTTTGGTCCTGCCCATGAGAAAAAGAAAGGGAGAAAGAAAATGTAAGTTTAGCAAATGTGTGTTATTCTTCTGAACATTCTTGAACATTCTAGAATGTTCCACACCTGCATTTTTCTTCAATATGTATGGGAAAGGAACAGGATTGCCACAATCCTTGGGCCTGCCCCAAATTCAGTAGATCTGCATAGTATCCCCTGCAACAAATGTGCCTTCTACTTTGGGTAAGAGTTGGGGTAGGTCAATCTAGTGGAGGAGTCCAGGATCAGCAAACCTCAGATGGCAAGTCCAAGGTATGTTTAGCTGCTCCCCTTGCAGAAAAGAGGCAGCCAGTGCTCATGATTTGTCATGGTACTACTAAGTGCAATTGGTGTATCAAGAACTGGCCTTGAGAGCCTTTTCAGTTTCATTTAAAACAGCAGTTATATTGGAAGGAACTACCATCCCAAAATCATATGAGTAGTACATATTTGCCTAAAGTATTTGTACACAATATGTATTGAATTCTGTATCATACATACATAATGGATGTTGAATTCTATACTACATGTAGAATTGACAGGGACAGTCTATGTCATAGTCGTGAGTAGAATATAACTGAAATAAAAAACACCACAACACCTCAGTTACTAGAGAGAGAGAGAGAGAGAGAGAGAGAGAGAGAGAGATTGAGATATTGAGAGAGAGAGAGGTAGCGGCAGTGGAGTGTCTCTCTAGAGGTTACACATTTATGGCCTGGAAATTCACTGGTGAATGTATGATTTGATTCATAGTGAGGACAAGGGGGATAGCCCTTTCCCTATAATGGAAGCAAAACCAAAGGATTATGCTTAATTAGATAATAAAGTGATACTTGACCAATGTGTCTCTCTGTCTTCCTTAACGGAAACTGTGCTCAAAATAGGTTGCTAATTTCTGTACAGATTAGAGGTAACCAAGCTACTTTACTTGGTGATAATTTATCTAATACCTCTTAGCTTGTGCAGGCACCTACACTACAGTGAGTCTGAGCAGAAGATGCCAGCTGTTCTGTAAGAATTCACAGAAGTGGGAATAAACCACAGAGCTGTTTGGATTCAAGTAATTTCAAGGTCCAATGGCATCATCATTTTGCATGCGCGCGCGCACACGCGCGCACACACACACACGAGAGAGAGAGAGAGAGAGAGAGAGAGACAGACAGACAGACAGACTATTTTTACTGTCTAACTGAAGCTGCTTTCCTTATTCATCCACATAGAGTATGTTTTCATACGAAAAGTGTTGCTCTTTTTCTTTCTTTCTCAGTCTATCTGATGTCTGTGCTCTGAACGGAAAGCCTCCATAGACTAGAATTGTTTTCATTTAAAAAGTACCTTGATTCTTCTTTTCTGTCCCACATAAAGCACATTCAGAAATGCTACATCAAAGGCATTTTTCATCCCTATATAAACATGAACTTTTTATACCTCATGCAGTTATTCATACCAAAAACTCTTCTGAAAAGCTATGGATAGAAATAGACAACATAGGAATCTCACAACTGCTTGCAAAAATAATGTGAAAATGCAACCCCCCCACCTCTCTAGCAGTCAGCTGGACCAGTGAGAGACCACAGAATGACTGGATGATATACACACCTTACACTTTGTGGTTGTCTCATAGGACGATACAGCAGACTTTCAAGAATTTGATTCCTCTGCTTCTCAGAGGAAGCACAGTCAGTAGAAAAGCAATTAGGGTGTGTGCATTGATATAAGGAGATGAATAGAAGTAGAAAAAAGAAGTACCTACATGAAATGAGTACCCCACACTCTTTGACCCAACCACTGCATCTAGTCTAGTCATACCCTTAGAAAGATATCATGACATAGGCAAAGAATAACAGTCAAAATATAAAAGATAACTAAAATATAATATAATGAAAATACAAAGTACAAACAAGCTTGAGAAAAAAATATTTTGCACCTTCTGCCACCAGTCTGATGAATAAGTGGTCACTGATTTTAAGTTTCTGGCATTTTATTGTATTGTCTTTTATCTACATTAAAGTTTATACCTTGCAAAAAAAAAGCAAAAAAGCAAAAAGAAAATACAAAGTACAGTCCAAATATTTTAGGCCCTTTTACCGTGTGAAATCTTGGCTTAACAAATGGGTTCCGCAGCAAAATGGTGCATTGTGGAATACTTCCATTCAAGGTTTCAGTCAGCTGAGTTCTGTAACACACTATTCCCTCCCCCAGCTTTCTATTCTAGGTCATATCCCTCCCCCCCACACACACACACATTCAGGCAGGAGCTGAGTATGCTGATGTCTCAGTGGACTGTATGAGATTCTCCTTCTGATGCTTAGCTGCACAGCTGGCAAGAGACTGGAGCATAAGAACCAAGCCTATGCTGCCATGGGTAGAAGGAAAAGGACTGGCGCTGGTAAAAGCTGAATATTGATAATAAATCATGGATGACACAGAAGAGGACTGCAAGTCTGTCTCGTTTATTAATATTAACCAAGATGTCAGGCCAGGAATGTCAATCCCAAGACACAGGAAGGAAACCTAAGAAAAATAAAAGCATGCAAAAGGAAGGAGGAAGGAATGTACAGTATCCATGAACAGGAAAAAGAGCGGCCTTGAGAAATAAAAGTTTTGCTATATTCCAGAAGACGGGCTACAGAAATGGCCAACCTCCAGGCAAGAGTAGAAAAGAGACTGTTGAGCCATAGAGAAGTAAAAAGCAAGCAATCCAGTTAACTGTTAAAAGATATGGCCGAGAGTTTATACCACTGCTAGTAATGAATTCATCTACTGCTCCATTTGTCATATGAGGAGTAGACGGCCAGCCTTCTTGTTCTATGCCCCACACAGCAGAATGCCTTGGACTGGTCCTGTTCTGTTTGCAATTAACAGGTCAATGACATTATAAAATTTCTTCTCGCTAACAGAAAGAGAAAAACTAATTTCACAGCAGTGGAAAAAAAACAGAACTCACCTCCACCTGTAATACTTTTCCATCTCCCTCTACTATAAATTTCTATTTATTCTCTTGATAGAATCCTTCCCACAATTGTATATTTCTGTAATGAGCTTAGGCCATGAAAACAAATGGCAAATTATGGCTGATTTAAGAAGGGTTTCTTTTCTTTTCTTTTTTCCTATTTATTCTTTCCAAGTTATCATGGCAATTGTGTTAAATTAGAATCAAATTTTTGCCATCAAAAGAGCAGGAAAGCTCTTTGAAATAGTGCTGTTTTTTAAATATTGTACATAATGAAGAATAATAAGGCTATTTCCCCAAGTAACTATTGCATTAAACATCAAGGATGGTGCACATTAATAATATGGGAAGGTGGGAAGGTAGAGTTAAGGCTCCAAGTGCTGAGAAAACATCAAACTTAGTAGAGAGGTTGGAGGATGCATAGGACACCAAATGACAAAATTCAAAGCATCTTGTATTCCTCTTGGCAGGAATGTGTAATGGTATGTGGGGAGTAGGACCAAAGTTTGAGAGTCATTATTTCAGTGGAAATCTAGAATGTCAAGATGAAGACTAATTTATATCCTAGCTTTCTATCTACAGGATATTGCTCTCCCTCAAATATATGTAATTTTTGCTAATATTCTTAAATACTATCATCCTATGAGGAAGCTATCACACAAAATTACTGAGTTTAAAGGAACCTCAAAGCTTACCAAGTTCAACTCTCTATTCATACTTGAAATACATTTTTATGGTATGTGGCAAGCTAACTTCTACATAAAATATGTGAATGAAGGATATTCACAGATTTTTATTGAATGTATAGACTGGCTATCTTGTATCTTTATGCATAAAATAAATAAATAAATAAAATATATATTGTCAGTAAAATATCTATTAGAATATGCAAATTATGTTGGAAAAGGGGGTTCCACAGTACATTTCTATTTAATATCTTTTAGAAATAAAGACAAGGTCTATTTTTTTCATTAAAAAGTCTAAAATTTCATGCTTGTTATTGTTGTTGCTTTTGTTGCTGTTGCTGCTGTTGTTGTTATAATTGTATCATTGTAAACTGCCCAGAGTAGCTTAAATACAAAGAAAGAAAGAAAGAAAGAAAGAAAGAAAGAAAGAAAGAAAGAAAGAAAGAAAGAAAGAAAGAAAGAAAGAAAGGTATCCAAATACAGCGGACCCTCGTATAACAAAGAGTTTGTATAACATAAAATCTGTACAACATAAAAAATTCCGGAGATAGGGGAAATTTGCTTAACAGAATTGCCTATGGGGCAAATCCATACAACATAAAAATGGTCGTGATTAGGGATCACTCCATTTTCAATGCATTCCTATGGGAAATTTGTATAAAAGAACATTTGCTTAACATAATTTCACTTGGAACAAATTAATTCCTTTATACAAGGTAGCACTGTATTTAAAAGAATCTATTCAGCTTTCCAGAAAGATTGCACCCAATTAGAAGACATTGGTTCACTCCCTCCATGCTAGATTTTTTTTGGTGGTGGTGGTGGGGTTTGGGTGGGTGAGAAATATGGAATGAGCAAGCATTTCATCTTCACAAGGTAGTAAAGGAGATAAATGGGGTGCCTGCTGAAATAATATCCTTGGAGGAACAGGGGGATAATAGTAAAACAATAATGAATTCACACAGTACATACAAGGAATGTCTCTTAATGAGGAAACTTTAAACTCATCTTCTTTGGATTAGATTCCACATAAATCAGACTGTATTAGCTGCACATTGTACTGCTAAAACTCTGCTTGAATAGTGTGGTTCTGTTCCTCAACCTAAGGAATATGCCTGCAGCCTTGAATATTTTTAAAAAAGAATCTTTGTTAATAAGAATTCCTTTTAATGTAAGTTCTAATACAGTACTTGAATTTCCCCCCCCGTGTTGGATGAATGAAACAAGCAAACACTGAATAACTGACTTTTAGATAGTGGATAGGCAGGGCTTTGTTGATCAAGAGAAATGTTTCATCTTCAACTTGAATAAACGGTAAGTGCTTTTAAGTAACCTTCTTCCCCAAATGTGCTTGTTTTGTTATCTGGTCTAGTACCATTCACGAATCACTATGACTTGGTAAACCCATCCACAATTTTGCAGTTAAAGAATCAAGTACAATGAAAGCCAACCCAGCTGCTGATCTAGAGGTTCTTACAAGATACCATCTTATGAATTGTTTGTAACATATAAAGTTGCCAAACATTGTGAAAGCTTCACAGTCTGTGTGGCAAATTAATATGGAACAAATGGTGAAAATAAAGGTGCATCATCTTATTCTCCAGGCTTCCCAATGAATGGTGATTATTGTTTCAAATACTCCTCACCTTCTACACTTCAGTTTGAGAATCAGCAAATTCAGCCCATTTCCAGATTGTGTCCAATTACCCTATCAAAATCTCAACTTCCTATGTTAATTTGGCTTGGTAATATATAATTATTAGAAGCAGCAATGAGCCAAAATGCTGCTACATGCAAGGCTATGTATGGATCAAGAGCCAAAATCAAAGGATTTATAAGCTCTGGTTTTATTTTATCACTGCAGATGGCGACTGCAGCAATGAAATTAAAAGACAGCTGCTTCTTGGGAGGAAAGCAATGGCAAACCTAGATAGCATCCTAAAGAGCAGAGGGATCACTTTGCCAACTAAGGTCAGGATAGTCAAAGCTATGGTTTTTCCATTAGTGATGTATGGAAGTGAGAGCTGGACTATAAAGAAGGCTGATCGCCGCAGAATCAATGCTTTTGAGCTGTGGTGCTGGAGGAGAGTCTTGAGAGTCCCCTGGACTGCAAAGAGATCAAACCTACCCATCCTGAAAGAAATCAACCCTGAATGTTCACTGGAAGGACAGATTTTGAAGCTGAGACTCCAGTATTTTGGCCACCTCATGAGGAGAGAGGAGTTCTTGGAAAAGTCCCTGATGTTGGGAAAGATTGAGGGCAAAAGGAAAAGAGGGTGGCAGAGAATGAGATGGTTGGACGGTGTCGTCGATGCAACCAATATGGATTTGACCAAACTCCGGGAGGCAGTGGAAGATAGGAAGGCCTGGTGAGCTCTGGTCCATGGGGTCACGAAGAGTCGGACACGACTGAACGACTGAACAACAACAACAAGCTCTGGTTAAAACAATGTCATCCCAGAAAATGTCTTTAAAATGATGTAGAACAGGATTATTATGACATTCTTCCTGAAAGACTAACGATAATTTGAAAATTACATAAATAACTTTTTTGTCCTTTTCTCTGCCCATCCAGAGAGGAGCAATGAAGGTGTTTAAATTCCCAATATTGTGAAGCTGTATTCTTCAGCCACTTAACATTATTGGGAAATTGGAAATGGAAGGAACATTTAAAGCCATAATCTCCATTTTGGTTCCTTTTCAATGATTGCATGTGTTGGAAAAGAACAGGGCTGCAACTGGTGGGGGGAGGGGGAGGGGGGCATGTGGCCCAGGGAACTGCACTGTGGGGTTGCCAAAATGACCAAGTCAGAGTTGGAGCATGTCTTCACTTCCCCCACATGACTTTGGCCTTGAAGGAGGCCTAGGGTAAAGATTAGGGGAAAGGGGGTACCCCCTTTTTCTTTTTTCTTTCATCCTACTTCCAGGGACTAGGGCTTTTGGACCCCCCACTCTGGGTGGGAAGGTAACAGGGGGCTGAGGGGCCCCTAATCCCAGATAGGTTGGGGCTTCACCCTTTCCACCTCCCACTTACCATGTACTCTGCCACCCCAATTACTGGCCCTCCAGTGGCCGGGATGTGCATGGCCAGGGAGAGGGGAAACATCAGTGGCAGGCTGCCCAGCCTGGGGTTGTGCACCTCCCCATGAATAGAATGGGCAGCTTTGCTGGCTCAGTGAATTTTTCCATACAAATGGCAGGGTAGCCTCACAGGTGCTTTGCACCTTCTTCCCTGAACCCCAACCCCAACCCCTGTGCTTGGCTTGGGAATGATAAAACTTCCTAACATCTCGCTCACCAACTCATGGGGATGGGGGCTGCAGAATCCATTTTAGCCCAGGTCACACAGACCCTAGTTGTAGGCCTGGAAACTATCAACCATATTATATTGAGTTGTTGCAAGAAAATTGCTCAGACGGATTACAAACAGCATCATAATGTAGTTGCTCAAATGGTCCACTGGAATTTGTGTCACAACTATTATTTGCCCGTAGCAAAGAACTGGTGGGATCATAAGCCTGAAAAAGTGATTGAAAATGAGCATGCAAAATTACTTTGGGACTTCCGAATATAGACAGACAGGGTTTTGGAGCATAATATTATGGTCCTGGATATTATGATTGTGGAGAAGAAAAAAGTGTGGATCATTGATATTGCTATACCAGGTGATCTGTGAAGATTCTCAGTCATCCAGGTGAGTTTATCTGGAAGTTGAGTCATGGCTACTGGACTTCTTTTTTGAGAGACAGAAACGTTTCACTGCTCATCCAAATAGCTTCTTCAATCTCTATCTCTCAAAAAAGAAATCCAGTAGCCATGACTCAACTTCCAGATATACCAGGTGATAGTAGAGTCACCGAGAAACAACTTGGAAAAATTACCCAATATCAGGATCTGAAAACTGAACTTCAGAAACTCTGGCATAAACCAGTACAGGTGATCCCAGTGGTACACTGGGTGTGGTGCCTAAAAAACTTAGCAAGTATTTAGAAGAAATTGGAGTTGATAAAGTCACCATCAGTCAGCTGCAGAAAGCCACCTTGCTGGGATCTAATTCACCAATACATCACATAGTCCTAAACACTTGGGAAGCGTTTGACTAGTGATTTGTAGTACAAAATCCAGCGTAGTTATCATGTCTGCTGTGTGATAATTTGATGATGATTATGATAGTTAATTAATGATTTAATGATTTAATAACAATAATTTAGGTAAAGTATGTTTGTGGAATGCAAATGGTGTCATTTGCACCAGTGTCCTGCAACTGATTTAAGTACTTTCTATTTAGAAAGTACACACGTCAGTCTAGTGGTCTGGCACAAGACCAAAAATCCAAGTGGGTATGTTAAATACTGAAAAGAAGCTATGGTGAGTTGAACTGTTTGCCTTCTACATCCATAACTATGCATTTTGGCTAGTATGAACATAAATATGCCAAAACTGGGCATCCCATGGTGCCCAAGGTACTGCTGGACTCCCATTCATCCTAACATAAAGGAGGAATCCTAGGATTAGTCATTTACCAGCATCTCCAAGGCCACATCTTCTCATCTCCTGATGTGAAACTGATGCCTGCCAGCTCCTTAGTGTCACACTAAAGTGGCTGGTAGCCACACCTGTTGCTCAGTAAAGTGCTCTTGGAGCTGTTGCTTGCAGTTCCATAAAAAAAATCAATTTAGTGTTCAAAGACTTGTGGACAAAAGTGAGCGATGAGGATGGTGAGGAAATTGATTAAAAGTAAAGCATCAGTGTTTAGGCATGAGACTTTGGGACTTTTTTTAAAGATACAGCTCCAAGACTTCACCAGGCACTCCCTCAATCAAAATTCTGGTGTCTGTAGCCAAAAAGATTCCCAAGTATTGCTAAGGAACCCCAGTGCACACACCTGTGCCTAGGCATCTCTCTCTCTCTCTCTGCAGTGATGGTCAATAGGCCGAAGAAGCGGGATTTGGGTAGGAATCATATGACCATGCTTCAGTGTCCTATGTTTTTATACGAATCCATGATCTAGTTGCATTAGGAATACAGTGGTACCTTGTATAAAGGAATTAATTAGTTCCAAATGAAATTATGTTAAGCAAATTTTCCTTTATACAAATTCCCATAGGAATGCATTGAAAACAGAGTGATCCCATTTTTATGTTGTACAGATTCTCCCCATAGGCAATTTTGTTAAGCAAATTTCCCCTATCTCTGGAATTTTTTATGTTGTACAAATTTTATACAAGTTGTTTGTTATACAAGGGTCCACTGTACTATGTACTAGAGATGGGCACGAATAAAAAAATGGTGTTTTGTTTGTCATTTAGAGGGTCCGTTTCGGTTCGTTTCTGTTTTTCGTGAATTTTTGCAAAAAAATCATTTTCATTTTCATTTGTTTCGTTACCGTTTTGTTACCATTTATTTCATTTTTGTGATTTTTTTAGCATTTAAAGCAGTTCACTGTATTGCCGTAACGAAAATGAAACACATGACAAATTTTCTGGCGTTTCTGTTCATTTCGTTTTATTTTAGAGACAAAATTCGTTTGTCGTTTTGTAACGAAATGAAAAAACAAAAACAAAAATGAAAAATTGTTCGTTTTGTGCCCATCTCTACTATGTACAGTTCTGGGTACAAAAACCATATCAGTCTTTAAAAAGCAAAAGAAGAGCCAACAACTTCCAGAGGTTAATATATATCTAGAACCTTCAACCACTTTATTATTTATTGGCACCCTTAACAAAATAAGTCACAGTATTGATGTATAAGGTAACATATAGAATAATTGCAAGCATCAATGATACAGAATGCATCTCCTCCAGTAAGCCATTTCTCCTGGGTCTGACTGCATCCTGACCCACTTCCAATCTCTCTCCCAAAGGGTCAGACGCTTCTGTCTTGTCTGGCTCGTGCTGACCTTTTTCATTCAGTACTTCTGCCCCTGGAATCCATTTTGGTCAATGACCGTAAATAAATCTTTACTTATTTACTTACTATTTAGAAGAAGAAAAGGGTGGGGAAGCTAAAATATTTATGACTTTTTAATTTCTGGGTGAAATGACAGTAACAATATAATACTGTATGTGTTAATTCAAAAGCAAACCACAATTAGCTTTTTGTGTCTAATGCCCACATAAATATGCACCCAGGAGCATTCTAAGGGGACTTGACTAAGATATTATAGCCAACAATGACTGATAATGGGGAAAGAGTGTAGAATTTCATGCAATACATAAACCAAAAGGTCCTATGGCACCTTTATAATGGACAAGTTTCATTTTCTCCTGCGTTCACTTTTAAAATCTCTCAGAGCTTCTGCTCCAATATGAAGGTGTTGCAAATGCTGGTAAATTCCTGGAAGAACATGAGCTGAAATGAAATTTCCAGTCATGCCATGGCACAGCAGTGAGTAGCTGGATAGTACAGGTCCCTTAGTAGGCACAGGTCTCAGCATTATGGTGTGAAACATGCTATTTTTAACATTCCTTCCTAAACCTATCTATCTACTCCAAAACAAGATCTCACAAGTAGAGATGGGCACGACTCAGAAAAAAAACCTTCGTTTTCGTTTTCGGTTTCGGCTAGGGTCCGATTCGTTTCGTTTCCGTTTTTCGCGAAAAATCAAAAAAATAGTCGTTTCGTTTTTCGTTTTTTTCATTTTCGTTTCTACCGCGATTTCGCGCATTTTGACGTCCGACCGAGACTTGCGGCTTGCGGGCGTAGCGCGGGCGGCGGGGGTGGCGGGGGTACATGCGTGGGCGGCGGCAGCGGCAACGGCAGGGGGATTGGCTGGCGGGCGGGCGGGCGCGCGGGCGGGCGGGCGGGCGCGGGTCCCGCAAACGAGCAGGCGAAATACAGTTGCCTGGGTGATGGACTTGCTGCTGCACAACAAGGCTAGAGTGCATCCTAAGCAAACCAAGTGGGGTAGAAACAAATTTGCATTTCTTTTTTTCCCCTCTTGGTCTGCTGTGCTGAATCTGCTGATGCTGAACCAGCCAGCAGCCACCCTACTTGGTCTGGCTGACGTGCCTGTTTGTTGTACTTTTTTGTTGTTTGGTTTTTTGATACCATCCCATCTCCCCTCCACCTCTCAGAGGCAGCAGGAGAAAGACATTCCGTTCCTCCCCAAATCTGGATGAGGGGTCTACAACTCTACTCCTCTCAAATTGCCCCCCCATCTCCAAGGTCCTTCTGCCTTCACTTCACTTCACATTCACAGTCAAAGTCACACACACTTAAAGGACAAGCAATACAGCCAATGAGCCAAAGCCAATGCAACCCTGCTTTTGGTCATGGATTGGTCTGGTGGTCAGCATTCAGCAATGCATTAGACTACAGTTAGAGCCTGAGGTGGTTAAAGCTACGTTTTACGTTCGTACCTAGCTACTAGTAGCTAGTACAGCCGGAATAGCTTTGGTAGGGATGGGAATGGGATAGGGCTCTGGGTTGCTCTGACTTAAGTTTTACAGCCCACAGCCCAGCCCACTAGGCTATACAAGGAGGACTATCTATGGGCGACGCGTCCACTCCACAAGGCCAGAGTAAGGGCGGCCACTCCTGCCAGGCCACAAGGCAGAGTAGGAGACCACAGCACAGAGCCTGAGTACGGGAGGCTCACTGCCAGCTCCAGTATAAAAAGGAGCTGAATTGCCTGACTGGAAGTAAAATGCCATTGTCCTTGGGTCACAGTGTCTTGCAGCCCAGAGGAAAGAGTTGCGGAGGAGGCCAATCACCTTGAGTCTGGTCTGGCACCACACTGCCTGCGATGCAAACACTGTTCAAATCATTACCCCCCTTCTGTGTGAAACACGGCATCTCGCAGCCCAGAGGAAAGACTGGAGGAGGAGGAGGCCAATCACCTTGGGTTTGGCCTGGCACCACACTGCCTGCGATGCACCACCACATGTCACTTTTGGACTAAGTCTTGGTGGTGCTGTACGTACTCGAACGCTGTTCAAAATCAGGAACCCCCTTCAGTGTGAGACACAGCGTCTTGCAGCCCAGAGGAAAGAGTGGAGGAGGAGGCCAATCACCTTGGGTTTGGTCTGGCACCACACTTCTATGCGATGCACCACCACATGTCACTTTTGGACTAAGTCTTGGTGGTGCACTGCTGTACGTACTCGAACGCTGTTCAAATTCAGGAACCCCCTTCAGTGTGAGACACAGCGTCTTGTAGCCCAGAGGAAAGAGTGGCGGAGGCCACATAGCCTGAGTCTGAGGCCACAGGGCCGGACCGTAGGGGAGGATTATTGCCAGGAAGCTCCAGCTGCCTAGCGTGGCTGAATGGCCTGAGGAGGACGCCAGGAAAATGCCCTTCTGTGAACCACAGTGGGTTGCAGGACATGGAAAGGAAACAACACTTCATTTATTTGGGTGGGTGGGTGGCCACAAAGACTAGTGGCCTTACCCTAAAGTATAATCGTTCTGCAAGGGAAACCCTTTGTTTCAATGGCCAGGAAAATGCCCTTCCTTGTGAGGCACAGTGGGTTGCAGGAGATGGAAAGGAAACAGAACCCCAAAACCTACACCTTCCACTCCACAAGGATAACACTTTCTTGTCAACAGCAGCAGTACCAATTGCCAAGCTGCCTCCAAACTCAGTCCTTCTCCGAGGCAAACACTTCATTTATTTGGGTGGGTGGGTGGGTGGCCACAAAGACTAGTGGCCTTACCCTAAAGTATAATCCTTCTGCAAGGGAAACCCTTTGTTTCAACGGCCAGGAAAATGCCCTTCCTTGTGAGACACAGTTGGCAGCCAAGTGAGAGTGGGGGAGGAAACTCACACAGTCCGTGTGCGTCAGGAGAGTCTCCAAACATGGAGTGCATTGCAGCCCAGCCCAGTGGCATGCCCTTCGTGGTGGTGAATCACAACTTCCACAATTCCAACAGACAAGCCTGCAACTGTGTGATAAGCTGTTCTATTTATAATTGTGAGGGCCACCATCACAACAGTAAGTTGTCCTTCTTAGTGAGCCAGAGTGTATGGCAGCCCAGTGAAGACTAAATAGCGGTCCGGAGGCTGACAACACTCCCACACAGCGGCACTACTTCCTGCAGAGGCCTGTCACTGTCCCAGGCAGAGTCCAAGGGTGCTTTCGCATGAGGTGGCTGCGCAAGCCACTTGAGGAGAGCAATCACGGGCCCACGGCTGTTTTCTAGCACACAAGCCAGCACCATGCCCTTCTCTGTGAGCCACAGTGGGTGCAGCCCGGAGTGAAGGTTAGTGGAGGCCAGAAGGCAAGACTAGAGGGGGTAGAAGGAGAGGCACCGAATCTTCCCTCCTTCTGTCAAGGGATTTCCCAACCTGGACTGCGTACAGAACCCCCCCCCCCCGTGGGATGACAGAGTCCCCCAGTTCGAAACAAATTGGACTGCACTGCACTGTTACAGTTGGTCTTCTTCTCCTCAAGTGATTTTCTGCCTAGAGGCAGAAGCAGCCGTGGTTGCTGCATGGGCAACTTGAGGGGAGTAGCGACAGGGCTGAACTTGAAGCACTAACTGGACCGTGCTGTTAGGGTGAAGAAGAAGCGGCTGGAAGGCCTCTCCGCTAAGCCAGAAGTGGGGGGGGGGGCTGACAGGCAGGCAGCGAGAAGACACAGAGCTAGAGCCACACAGGCTTCCAAAAGGACAGCAAGCCAAGCTTTCTGACTTTCTTTCCCAGCTGTGTGCTGGTAGACTTGCTCCTAACTGCCGGCATTCCATCTCCATGCCCTTCGTTGTGAAACACAGCGTTGTGCAGCCCAGAGGGCAGAGTAGCGGAGGCCGAAACATACCCCCTAACCCTAACCCTAAGCCCACCACCACAGCTGTTCCTGATGAGTGTTCCCGTAACTCAATCACAACCTAGATTTGCAGCCCGTATTTTTTCTTTTCCGGTTACACAGCATCAGCATCAGCAGCACAGCATCAAGATCCCACACATGGTTCTTTCTGAATGGAGTACGCACACAACAAGTACGTTTCCCTTCTTTGTGAGGCACCGCTGGCAGCCCAGTGGAAAGAGTGGCGGCGGAGGAAACGGAATCACACATTCCTAGTGGGTCAGAGTATCCACGAGGAACCAAGGCTGGAAGGTTCCTGGTCCCTCCATTCACAGTGCAATGCAGCTGTGAGTGAAGAGGAGCAGCAGAGGAGGAGGACAAAAAAACACACACACCGGCAGCACTTCCTGCAGAGAGGCATGTATCATCCCAAAAACTCCCAATCCCAAATTCCAATAGAAGCGGAGCAGCTGTCTTTCCCTTTCCACAGCCGTTCTTTGTGGATCACGTGAATCACAGACCAGCGCAGATGACAAAGTATGGGACTTGGAAGCCAGAAGTGCAGATTGGAGGAGGTTGAATGATAAGCAACTGGAAGGCATGCTCAGTGCCGGGACTGGTGGAGTCTGACAGGCAGGCATGTGGGCAGAGGGCACGGCAGGCAGGGAAGCATCTAGTCTGGCTTACAGGTAAGGGTTGCCTAGACGCAGGTTTAGAGGATACCAGCCAACAAGGCAAGGGATTGGGAAGGCACTAAGGCACAGTGCCCGTAGGGAGGATTGATTGTGCTTTGGGAGGCAGAGTTTCTATTGCCACCCCAGGAGAACGGGAGTTGCCAAACAGGGAGACAGAGTTGAAGCAGGAGAACTGGGTGGGTCTATTTCTCTAAGGCTGTAAGGAGGAGAGCTAGCCCCCTGATCATCAGTCTTTGAGGTAGGTTGTTGTAAAGTGCTTCCATCCTCACCACTTTGTTAGCAGTTTGGCGCCGAAACCCCAGGGAACGGTGTGAAGCACCAAGGAAGGCAGGTATTAGGGTCTCACTCAGACCAGCCATGGCCAACGGGGAAACA
>JAHTLZ010000204.1:34339010-34387169 GCA_023846285.1 Phrynocephalus versicolor
GCCTGGATTAGGAGACAGAGGCCAGGGCTAGAAACATTGGGCCAATATGGACCCTTTCCAAGGAAGCTGGTGTGGCCCTGCCTGGATTAGGAGACAGAGGCCAGGGCTAGAAACATTGGGCCACTAATAGTACCCTTCAGTTGTGTGTGAGAGACAATACAGGTAGGCAGGCAGGCAGGCAGTCCAGCAGGCAGTTTTGCAGGCATTAAGCACTGGAGTCGGCAGGTAGTCACAGGGCCAGGCGGGCAGGCAGGCTCGTACGGCCAAGGGGAGGCAGGCAGGCTTGCGGGCGGGCATGGAGGATTGCAGACAGGAGGTTAGGTTACAGGCAGCAACTTAGTTCTTGGAGTGGTGGGGTAATCCCAAGGTGGAAAGGTTGAAGCGGATGAAAGTCAACCTTTCCACCGTCTCCGGGTCCAGGCGACAGCGGCGCGGCCTCAGGACATCACCCATGTGGGAGAAGACACGCTCACTCTGGACACTGGTGGGTGGGATGGACAAGAGGTCCAACGCCAGAGTTGAAAGAGCGGGCCAGAGGTCTGCCTTTCTGGCCCAGTAGTGCAGTGGGTCTGAGGTGAGGGGTTGGAGGGGCTCGGCCATGTACTCCTTCACCATGGTCTGAGCGGGCTCCGCTACTTCTTCCTCCCTTGGCTCCACTGAGGAGGAAACTGCCATGGCTAGGGCAGAGGCCAGGTAGTTGGCTGCTGGAACGGAACCTGGTCTCTGGGTGTACGCTCCTGGAGTTGTGGATCCTTGCGAGGAGTCCTCCTCAGCATCGCTCTGGCTTCCGTGCGCCCTCTGAGACGCCTGGCTCTGATCGGAGAGAGCCCTGACTTGACGGCATAGCTCCGTCTTCCAGGATTTCAGTTCGGCACTGCTGGCCGCCAGGGAACCCTTGACGCGAGGGTCGCACAGGCAGGCCATCTGGTACACGTTTTCCCTCCTTAGTGGGCCAAGGCGGGTATCCACGCCGGTCAACAGCCTCTCTGCCAATGCCCTGCTTCTAGGGAGAAGATTGCCTTCTTCCCGGATACTGGCCTCTAGGCGTTGGCGAAGGGCATTGACTAGGGGGAGAACGTGGCCCAGGCTGGCGTTGTAGCTGCTGAGGACGTGGGTGGTCTCCTCAAAAGGCTGCAGGATACCCGCCATCTGGGAGAGGGCGAGCCACTCGGTAGCACCAAGGTCCAATTCCCTCCCCTCATGCAGGACCGGGGTGGTTGACATGATGTATTCCACCACCTCCTTCTGCTCCACCAGACGCCTGACCATTTCGTGGGTGGAGTTCCACCGGGTGGTCACGTCCTGGATCAGGACGTGCTCCGGTCGGCTCGTCTCTGCCTGCCTCTCACGCATCATCCTGGCTGCCTTGATGCTGCGAGCGAAGTGCCCCACGATCTTACGACACTTGTCCAGCAAGGCCCTGGTCTCCCTGGTCCCCTCACCCCAGGAGTCCTTTGGTGCACCCAGGCCAATGGCATCGCCCACCACTAGATGCAGTTTGTGTGCTGCGCACACGATGCCCTGGAACCCTGCCCCAAGAACCGCGTTGGTCATGTTACGGCCCGCGTCTGTAACCATGACTCCACGATTGACCTGTCCCTCTGTCCCCAATCCCCACTCTCGCATTGCTGTCTTGAGAACGTCAGCAATGTTGATCCCTGTGGCGTTGTCCTCCATGCTTTGGGCCTGGAGAAGCACCACCCTATACCCTCTTGGGGTGCTGCCTTGTGCCTCCCCCTGCAGCTGCTCATGGGCTGATCGGGGCTCCAGGACCTCCTTGGGTTGCCACCAGTGAGCCGTCAGAGAGAGGTATCCGTGGTGCCCACCGGTCCAGAGGTCGGAAGTGAAGTGGATCTTCCTCCCTCTGGCCGCCTGCAGCAGGGCCCGGATCCTGTCCCTGACAGACTCATAAAGGGAGGGAATCACCCGCCTGCTGAAGGTACGCCGGGATGGAGGCTCGTACCATGGTGCCACGTGCTTCATCAGGTGCCTGAAGCCTGATGAATCCACAAAGGAGAGGGGCAACCCGTTCAAAGCCACCATTTCACCCACCACTCGAGTGGTGGTCTCCTGTGCTTTGGCCCTATTTCTCGGGCTGACAAAAGTCCCACCCAACAGACCCACTTCCTGCAGAGTGGCCTGCCTCTTCCCACTCTCACTAGCGGAGCTGTGTTTTTCTTTCTCTAACCCTTCTTCCCCTCTCTTCCTCCCTGAAGAGCAAGGGCCTGACAGGGTTCCAGGCAGAGTCCCAGGGTGCTTCCTCATCAGGTGGCTGCGCAACCCACTTGAAGAGAGGTGTTTGGGGTCATTCCCCCTGCGCAAGACCACCCCGCATATCTTGCACACCGCCATCTTTGGGTCTTGGGGGCTGTTCTCAAAATGCTCCCAGAGACACCCTCGTGGCTTACAGAAAGTAACGCCCCCTCTGTTATTGCCTGCCGGCGCTGCTGTGGTGCTGGTGTGGCCTGTGCCCTGCTGGGAAAGTAGAGTAGTACTACTGCTCTCACTGGTGGTACTCTGGGTGGAAAGAGGGCTGCTCCTTCCCTCACTGCCTGGAGCCTGACTTAAGTCTGTCCCTGCCAACAGGTCCTCAGAATCTTGCAGGTTTAGATAAAGGGATCCCGATTCTGATTCTGATGCCATTTCGGAATCAGAGCCCTCGTCTTCTTCCTGCTTAAGGGTGATGCTGTCAGGTATCGGAGATGGGAGTTGGTATGCCTCATCCATGCTTCCCTCGGTGACAGACAATGATGGCACGGTGCTGCTTGTGCCACTGGCACTGCTACTTGGGGAGGGAGTTGCACCAGTATCACTTTCTGCACTACTAGTCCCTGTCCCTTCCCTCAGAAACGTGGCCCGGTTTATCTTAGTAGGAGTTCCCCTCCCCTGCCCTCTTGCTTTGCGACCTCTCCTCATTGTTCTCACTTTTTGTGGACTCACAACACCACCACCACCCCAAAAAAGGGAATAGGAGTAAGGGGTTTGCCAATCCTGGCACCCTAGTCTCTCAATGCCCTGCCGCACAAGTCAAGTCTGTACTTAGGAGGAGAACTGTAGCTTCTTCACAGTTGTAAATTATAATAGGATTGTATTTATGTAGGCTCAGCTTGCAAGGAAATGAGTGAGATGGACTCACAACAACAACAACACCCCAAAAAAGGGAATAGGAGTAAGGGGTTAGCCAATCCTGGCACCCTAGTCTCTCAATGCCCTGCTGCACAAGTGAAGTCTGTAATTAGGAGGAGAACTGTAGCTTCTTCACAGTTGTGTAAATAATAATAGGATTGTATTTATGTAGGCTCAGCTTGCAAGGAAATGAGTGAGATGGACTCACAACAACAACACCACCCACCACCCCAAAAAAGGGAATAGGAGTAAGGGTTTAGCCAGCCCTGGCTGGCACCCTAGTCTCAGTCTCAATGCCCTGCTGCACAAGTCAAGTCTGTACTTAGGAGGAGAACTGTAGCTTCTTCACAGTTGTGTAAATAATAATAGGATTGTATTTATGTAGGCTCAGCTTGCAAGGAAATTGAGTGAGATGGACTCACAACAACACCACCACAAACAACAACACAACCAACAAGGAAATAGGAGCAAGGTGTTTGCCAATCCTGGCAAACAAGTTTCTCAATGCATAGCACAGGGCAAGTGTAACAAAGAGAAATGTAACTTCTTCAAAAATGTAATTGTTTATGTAGCCTGGTGGCAAAAGTAAATGAGTGAGGTTGACTCACAAACAGCACAAAAACCAAGCTAGTAGAAGGAAGGGGTTTGCCAATCCTGGCAAACAAGTTTCACAAGGCAAGTGTATTATTGCACAGGTAACTTATTCTAAGATGTAATTGAAGGAAAAGGTCTATAAAGTGGCTGGGTGCCTGCCCTTCAACAAATGTTTGTTTCAGTGCCTTAATCCAAAAAAATGAATGAGGTGTTGGACAAGAGAAAGAATATATATAATTATCTATAAATAAGTAAAATGAAATTGTAAAATGTTCTATAGAAGGTGCCCTAGCCTTGTTGCCAAATGCCAATGCCAATGCCAACACAAATGTGCTTGTGATGTGAGAGATCTTTGAGTGCACTGGTTGGCAAGGGAGACTCTGCCTACTGAGTTCTTCTGAATAATAGTTCTAAAATAATTTAAGCCACAGCCTCCAACCCCCCCTTCTAAGCACTAGTACTGCCACTTGCTAAACTGTAGGTAGAATAGAAAATGAATGGTAAGGTATAAATAAAACTATAAGCTGCTAGGGTAGGATAGGGTTGCTGGATTCCCTTCCAAAACCCCAATCGCAACAGCAGCAAAAAAGCTGTAGGTAGGCGCAGGGTAAAAGGACCTTTGCCAAGTAAATGAACTCGGTGGGAAATTGGGATAGAAAAGAAATAGTATGGTAGTGTAAAATAAAAATAATATATTTCCAATCCGCACTCCCCTCCCCTCCCGCTCAAATCTTCCCTCCCCCTTGAAGCAAATAGCAAAGCAAATAAAAAACAGAACTCTTCCGAAAACAAAAAAGAATAAACGCTGAGTTGCTATTCCCCACAGCCAGGAATAAAAGAAATTTGAATCGTATGTTTGCGACGAGAATTAAATTCAATTCAATTCCCTCCCTCACTCCCTGAGTCCCTGCCTAGCGCGACCGCGAAATCGAAACTAGTAGTAGACTCGAGCGCAGCAATCCAGCCCTGACTAAACCACCCTCCAAGATCCAAGCCCAGACTGCGACGGACTGGAAGGTGCCTCGCCTTTTTATGCCCTCTGGCACATCCAGAAGTGTCAGTCAAAACCTGGCCATGCGATTGGTGGAATGGCTCCAAAAATTTGCATGGTCCCGTCCCATGGCCAGCCCACCGTTGCGCACGTGTAAAAAAAAATGAAAATAAAATAAAATAAAATCAACGGAGACGTATTTTGGCAAGACAAACCCACTGCTGCTACAGTAAAAATTCAAGTGTTTAAAATAGCTATTTTTCTCATGTTTCTGTGGTGCTTTGTTGGGTATTTGGGCCACGGTTTCAAAGAAAAATTTGCGGTCGCCATTTTGGATCCCCCCGCCCGCACACCGAATGGCATTGGCAATGCCCCCCCGCCTGGTACCAGCACAGCGCAGCAGTAGCACTAGCCCAAGGAAAGGGGGGCGGGGAACCCCCCACCCAAAAAAACCCCTTCTGGCCTGGTGGTAGGTGCCCTCAGACAGTTTTTGCCTGCTTTTAGGGCCGGGAATCGGGTTTTTTTTTAACTTTTAAAACTTTTTTTCTGTGCTGCTTGGCATCGCGCGCGATCGCGCGATGCAAGTAACGAGCACGACAAATCTGACCAAATTGTTCGTTCGTCGGTTCGAGCTCGAAGTCTGGCGGAGTAATTCCCGTTACCGTTTCCGTTCCGTAACGGAAACGAGTAACGGAAACGGAAACGGGAATACCGCTAAGTCGTGCCCATCTCTACTCACAAGTGGAATTGGATTTAAGGTGGTTGCATGCAGGCTTGTGTCCAGTCGGAGGGTGAGATGACATAAAAAGCCAACATGCATTTCTTGCTGTTATGACAATCTCCCTCCAGGCATGGAGCCCCTTTAAAACTGTGTCAGATTTATCAGACTTGAAAATGAAGCCCTTGTTTATCCTTCTGCCTGGTGAGCAGTCTCAAAGCAAAAGCAGCATGTTAATGTTTGCCACAGGTGGGGCAAGCTGTTGCTAGGATACACAGGTGATTTTACCTTTCTCGGGAGCTCCCCTTCTGATGACATACTAACTCCATCATCTATTGTGACCTTAGGTCACAGTAGTTATTTACAGAGCAGACCATATGATTGTTAGGTAAATCTGTGCTCTTTTCTGTTGATGCATTAAGTCACCGGCAAAGCTGGAGCCCCATACTTGTTTACCTGCGAAAAATCTCTGTTGAGTTCAGTATGACTTACTTCTGAACTGAACGGTTCAGGCCTGTGTTAAATACGACTTTACGTCTATTCTTCTCGCTGATTGCTAATTTGCTATTATTCATTCCGAACAGCAAGCATACCAAAATCAAGAAATATCAATTGCCCCCCTCGATGGCTGTTATGTTTTTATTTCATTTGATGAAACACAATGAAAACCAGAGGAATTTAAGGACAGTAATTATGATGAGCATGTATTCGTATTAGCAGCAGTGTACATCCTTAGAGGAGAAGGAAAATACACAACATTTGAAGGGTCAAATCTGGGCTGAAAGCTAACACATGCTATGAACAGATGTCATGTTAAGTAGTTCATTCAGTTTGAATAAAACTGTAGATGAAGGGACTACGGAGGTGGGGAAGGACTGGAGTAGATTAAAATATCGGGGGTGGGGGGGGAAGGCTTGGATTTGTTAATTCCATGATTTGTCACGTCTCTCCATCTGCACAGAAATGTGTGGGTGTTAAAAAGCCGGAGGGGAAGCTGGGGCATTAGGGAGATTCAAGGGAAAGTTGAGTGTATCTACAGGTTCTTTCGGCACAATGGAAACATATTTGTAAATAGCAAACCAAATTATTAGCCAAAGTATCTATATATGATTACTCATAAGTCAATGTTGCCAAATGTATCAGATATGACATATTTCCAGGTAATTGAGTATATAATTCCATTTGCATGGAAAAATATCATAACCATGATTGCAAAAACACTAGAATGCTCTGAAAGAGGAAAAGGAGGAAAGAAAACTTAAGAAAAATAGATATCTGAGTGGGAAACAGTCTCCAACAATTACCTTATATGGATGGTAACTTGGTGGGTGCAGTTTTGATTTTCATTTCAAGATGAAACTCAACAAGCTATAAATTGTGGCAACATGCATGCTGGAAAAAACAACAGTGATACCTGCATTTGCAGTTTAACTGAGACCTCAAACAGAAGCCAACATTAAAGAAAGAGTTTTATTTTACAGTTCCTAGAATCCTCCTAGCCAGCAATGGCCAAATTCTATTTATCGTTGTTGTTATTGTCATCATCATCATCATCATTTAAAATACCAGGAACAATCAGAATTATAAAAACATTGATTGGTATTATATAACAGATACAAGTTATAACCAAATATGTAGATATCTGTTAAATATTGTTGGTACATATATGCTCTTCCTAATAATGCATTTTTTATAGCTCTGATGATGTTATTTCTGAGATATGCCACTGGCTATAATAATGTGTGAAATTTCTTGATATTGTTCGCAAAGCCCCAATGGCTACAGGGACCACTAATCAAGAAATTTCACATAGTATTTAAAGCAGTTGCATTTCTCAGAAATGACACCATCAGGGCTGCAAAAGAAAAAAGTATTGTTGTCGTTAAACATTTGTGTTTTTAAACCAGCATTTGTGTGATTAGACTAAATGTATAATTATATAGACACTGTAAATAAATAAATGTTGTTAGTGAACGAATTAACAATATATACCCCACCTTATTTACACACAGCCTGACACCATGGGTGAAAGTCGACAGTGGGTCTACAAAATGCCAAATGTGATCTTAGAAAAGCAAGTCTTGGGAAGAAAGTCTTTGCCTCAGACAAAGCTAGAATCGTCCTGCAGAAACACTTCTAAATGCAGCAACAACAACCTGCTCCGGATATCACAGCCTGCTGGCACAACAGATTTATTTCTTTGAGTTGCAGCACAATAACACACATACTGGTACACTTCTGCCTCAGCAGCTGCTACAAAATGTTACACAACAAGCCAGTAGAAAAGAAAAGAAAAAAGACATGACAGAAGATGAAGATTGGGCTAAAATATGGAGAATGAGAATACTTAAATCTATGTCAATGAGAAGAAAAGGATTTTTTTTTATAAACAATAGGTTTCAGATGGTATTTGACACCAGTGAAATTGAATAAAAAATGGTAAATGTTCTAAGATTTGTTGGAAATGTGGTAAGAATGTTGGTACATATTTTCATATGTGGTGGGAATGTGAAAAGGTACAACAATTTTGGAGATCTATTTTTAAAGAATTAAATGATATATTTGAAAGGTATATAAAGCCCATTTCAGAAATTGCTTTATTGTCAATATTTGTTAAGAGAGATTATGACTGGAAAACTAGAAAGTTGATCAGTGGCTAGATTAATTTTAGCTAGGAACTGGAAGGAGAACTATGAACAATGTATGGATGAATAGTATAATGAAGTCTGGAATATTGCCTTAAATGACAAATTGACATGTAATTTAAAGATTAAGAAAGGAGAGTTAAAAAAGATATATTTTTATGATATATGGGGTAGATTTATTGAATATGTGTTAGTAAGAAATAAGGGTAAAGTTCTAGTGCAATAATCAGTTCACTTCTGGAAGGGAGGATAACACGGGACAAGATTGCTGGCGGCACTGCCAAGCCTGGCGGGGAAGAGCGCAGCCGGCCGCACTACCAAGCGTTTGGGGTGTGTGTTTTCCCCCCGGCACCCTGCCACCCTGTTTGCTCTTATCTGCAGATTTCACTATCCGTGGGGGTGGGTGGGTCCTGGAGCTGATCCCCCAGGGATACAGTGGTTGTACTGTATGCTCAAAATTTTGGATTAAAATGGCTACCCAGTGAATTTATCCTGGAAACTTTTCATGACATTGATTCAAGGCACCATTTCTGTCCCATACAGACAAGCATTTCTAATGATTCTTTGACTGCTGCTATCAGGCACGCAGAAGTGCTATCTATAAGCCAATGTTCAAGCACAACGAGGCCATTAGACCAGGTCCTATGAGGCTGTGGTCACACTACTAAAATGCTTTCCAGTTCTAACCCATTGATTTCACAATATAAATTTGCAGTCACATAATACATGGCCATTACCAAATCATTTACCTGGCAAGCACGCTAACTGCAGATTATTTCTTGCCTGGCTATAGGCTTCTACTTTTTTTTATTGTGGACATAATGTTGGACAATGTTTTTATTGTGGACAAAATGTTGTGTTGCTGTGTGTGTGAATTTTTTTTAGCACAACGTTTTTGAACAACTGTCAGTGTGCATGCCCTTTTAAATTGTATTTACTTAAAAAAATTATTCCACTGCGTTTTTGATGATGTGCAGGTTGACATCTGTCAAACAGTCTCAACAAGAAGCTATAGGCACTTACTGAATTTTAAGGAAAGGAAATGACTCAGTAACCAACGACACATTGGGACATACAGCTTGAAATAAATGTCACGTGACCCCAAACATGACAGGAACATGATTAAAAGTCACATAACTACAAAGGGACATTTGGTGGTGTGACCATAGCCTGAGGATTGCCTATATATACTCCAATGTACACATAAGGTAGCTTCATGCATACTTTGTTCATGTACAATGACTTGATTTGTGTGGTGCTCCTTCAGTAAAGGAAAGGGGGAAGCATACAGAATATCTACTTGCTTTTTTGTTATAGGAATAAGACTGACATCCAGGTGAAAGTATGAACTGACCTTATTATTTCTTGTTTAGCAACTGACCTTTACATATAATAATTTGCAATGTCGCTTAGAAACACTAGATGCAATTTCTGTACATAATGGCATTTTGCCTTTGTTTTGTACAACAACTATAAATGGAAGAACAGAGTACCAAGCAACAGGTTCAGCACAACCCAGCATTGGAACCATGCAATGTTACCCCTTCATGAATCAATATGGCCAGTAAGAGAAAAATTACAGTTACACAACCAAAACAGTGCCATTACCCTTTGCTAGAGTAAATTGCAGTTGCAATGTAATGTAGTTAAATGCATGTTACTGGAAAATGGAGTTAATTAAAAGTAATTAGTTAGTAGAGCGCTAGCGTGAGGTAGAGTGTTGGACTAGGACTCAGTAGATGGAAGTTCAAATCCCTTGTCCCGTAATAAAACCTTGGGAGAGGAGGTGGCAAGAGTAAACCAGTTCATGGACATCTTCATACTGTACCTCAAAAAGCCTATCAGGACCTCAGTATGTTGCAAGTGAATTTATGGAGCATAACAATTAGTTGTAACAAGTTACTTTCATAAGTTACTTACCCAAGATCCACAAGCAAGGATTCCCCCTCAGACCCATTGTCAGTAGTATAAATTCAGTGACTTACAACATCGCAAAATACCTGGCGACTATCCTAACCCCACTGGTTGGACTCCCAGACCACCACATGCACAATTCAGAGGAGTTTGTTTCTAAAGTCAGGAAGCTGAAACTGGATACAGATGAAACCATTGTATCCTTTGAACTCTCTTTACCAGCACCCCCACCACCGATGCCTTAACAGTAAAGAGAAGACTAACAGAAGATAGCACCCTCACCTCCAGAAGCTGTCTCAACCCAGACCAGATATGCCTGCTCCTGGACCTGTGTCTGAACACCACATATTTCATGTACAGAGGGGACTTCTACAGATAGAAGCATGGCTGTGCCATGGGTTCCCCAGTGTCACCAATTGCTGCGAACCTATACATGGAAGAAGTGGAAAAGAAAGCACTCAACACCTTCCCAGGGACAACACCATCCCACTGGTTCAGGTATGTAGATGATACCTGGGTGAAAATCAAGACTCAGGAAGTACAGACCTTTACAGACCACATCAATGTGGTGGATCCTAATATTAAGTTCACTAGGGAAGACACCCAAGACAACAGGCTGGCTTTCCTGGATTGTGTAGTCATCATCAGACCAGACTGTGGCCTGGGAGTAGAAGTTTACAGGAAACCCACCGACACAGATCAGTACTCACTGTTTAACTCCCAACATCAATTACAGCACAAATTAGGAGTCATCAGGACCCTAAGCCACAGAGCAGAGAACATCCCGACCTCCACAGAATCCAAGAAGAAGGCAGGCAGGCACCTGAAGAAAGTGCTTAAGGCCTGTGGATATCCAAAGTGGGCCTTCAACAAAACAGTGTGCTGACTCAGAAGAACAAGGGATCAGTCTGAGACCTAGACCCGATGGAAGAACCTGGTCATTCCTTACATGGCTGGAGTGTCTGAGAAGCTTAAAAGGATTTTTGGCAAACACCACGTCCTTGTTTATTTCAAACCCACAAACACACTAAGGCAGAGACTTGTCCACTTGGATCACTATGTCATGAAGCTTCCAGTGCCTGGGGAAGCTTTCACTTCCAATGTCACTGAGAGCTTGTAGGTCTACATGTCTATGGAAGCGTAAATTTTTAGGCACTGAAAATGAATTCATGTTCAGTTGGGGTGGGTCCAAGGAGCCACATACTGTCACAGGAGATGGGAAATGTTGGGGGCTTTTTTAAAACTACAACTTCCAGAATCACAGCTTGCAGTAATGATCTCAAAAAGCTATGTTTTCCATCTCTCTCTCTATGCTGCTCCTTCCAACATGTATGCTCTTCAAACACCAAACGGCATATAGGAAATTGTCTTGACTGCAAATGCTTGGACTCATCAAACCTCTAAATGTTGTTTTCATTGAACATTTCAATGTCTGAAAATTTGAATAACAATATGCTCTAAAGGTATTCAGGATGTTTAACCAGCAATAATGTTAGAGGTCTAGAAATTGTTTATGTCAAATGTTGTGGGTTTTTTTTTTATATATTTAGTTGTTAAAATGAATTATTGTGCTATAATAGTCAAATATTCTGGCTTTTCCCTGATTCTGTTATCACCAGGAATGGGCAGCTAATAATTAACATTATAACTACATCTTTTAGGATCTTAAAAAAAAAACCAGCTGTAGAAATAAAATCAAAGAAGACAGGCATGAAAAAGGGAAAGGGAAAGAAGGTGGTGTTGCTTTTGAATTTAATGGCTGCAATCAACATTTTAACTAAAGCCTCTCTGTTTGGTAAAAGCATTTTTGTCATGCAAATTACTCTGCACAATTACAAAAAAAATGTGTTCAGGAAAGATTGTGAGTGCCTTTCAGAATTATACTAAAGCCTTTTGAAAGAATGTCTAGTTTATAGGAAGTTCCTCCTCCCAGGTTAAAAGCCAATTAAATAGCATGCTTTACACATAAAATCTTCCTGGAGCAAGATTATTAAATACATGCAAATTTATTGGAGATACCCAGTAGTGGATAGTCTGATGAATGTGGACTCAGGAGGCCTAGGCATCAATGCTGCTTTGCCAATGGAAAGTTACAATAAGTGTGTGTACTGACAGTAAAAAATACACATTAAACATCTCACTTAGGCTGCAAATACACAGCCATATCCTGTGGGGTTGGCTGCATATATAAAAGAGATGAATTTGAAATTTTATTTTAATGATAGCACGATGCAAAGGCTGATTTGAATCAGTCCGGCCCTCCTTGCTCCCACCACAGCTTCTCTGCTGCTAAGGGCTTCTACTTTTTTCAAGCTCAATGATCCAAACTGACTTTCCCCCTATGTCAGGGGTGTCCAAACATTTTGCAAGGAGGGCCAGATTTGGTGAGGTGAAAATGTGTGTGGGCTGACCATTCAGCCACATTTGGCTCCAGGCCAGACATTGGACAAACTTCTAGGACATGCAAGGAAGTGGGGAGGACGCTGCAGCAATGGAGCTGGGGCAGGTAGGCGGGCAGGTGGCTGGGGTGGTGGTGGTGGACAGAGGCAGGGAGGGCAGGCAAACTGTAAAATAGCAAGCTGGTGCCGCCATCCGGTATGGGGAGGGGCCAGCTGGTGGGGATGCATGACAGGCTGAGTCGGGGGGTGGGGAGGAGAAGAGGCTGCTGGCCACTCAAAATTTGAAAACAGGCCAAATTTGGCCCCCAGGCCTGACTTTGGACATGCCTGCCCTATGTAATCACTTGGTTTGTTCTTGTAAAGACAGGGGCACGTCTGTGGCTGGTGTTTCAATTACATATAGGCAGTTTGGGCATGATATTCACCAGGGACGTAGCTTGGGCGGGGGGGGGCACCCAGGGTGTAGCAATTACGGGGGTGCCAAATTGTCTGCCCCCCCCACCATCCAGATTATATTTTGCAATGGGGGGGGGCTCAAAAAACTGACTGTTGCCCCGGGCTCTGGAAGGCCCAGCTGTGCTTCTGATATTCAGGACTGCTTTTCCCCCAACTGTCTACCAAAATTTTGTTTTTGAAAAAAGCATATACAAAATTTGCATCACTATACTGATATATTAGTTTAGTGTTAAATCACCTCAGGGAATTTTTAATTTTTTTTTTTTAAAAAAAGAACAAAATCTCCAGAAACAAACTGGACAAAATAAAATATATTTATTTATGTATTTATTTAGATTTGTCACCGCCAATATAATGTTCTTGCACTGTGTAGTATTTCTGTACGCATTAAGAACTTTGGAACACTACCACCTTTTCCGGAATAGTGCACAATCCTTTCCAAATCAAGTCACTTGACAGTGAACCATAAAAGGATTGGCAGAGGTGGCACCAGGGGAAGGAAAAAAGGAAAGAAAGAAAGAGAGCTGTGGGCTGAAATATGAATCACATCATATTGAGAGAGTAAATTACTAAATCAATCTGCAACTCCAGTATCTGTGACTGACTGCAAATTTAACTGTAGTACAAGCTGCAAATCTAATTCCAATAAAGTTTAGCCTGTTACAATCTACAGTATCTTTGAACCCCTCTTAGAGTTGCTATAAGTTGGTATCACATAACAAACACACATGATTATCAACTGTGAATGAGAAAGATGTGCCCCTAAAATGCTTAGGGTAGACTATGACATTAGTAGACCCCCCTACCTCTATCGCTCTGTTGGTATGGGGGTGGAGCCAGACTAATTCACTCTCTGTGCAGGGGGGTGGAACCAGACTAATTATTTCCCCTGAGACATTTTGAGCCTAGGTGTGTTACCAAGCAGAGCTGCTGCTGAGAGAGGTTACAAACAATGATGGATATGTGTAATCTCCAGGCTTAAAACTGGGGTACTTCAAGGGCCAGATGCAGGGGAGTGGTATCAGGAGACAGATATCTAGTCTCATGCGCTCCCAGATGCATCTGGTGGGGCCACTATAAGATACAGGAAGCTGGACTAGATGTTGGCCTGTTTGACCATGGTTGTTTTTATGTTCTTATATTCTTATGTTCTTATGTTGGTATTCTATTTTCCCCATGTCTGTATTTGCATTGCTTGGAGAGTCAGTTCTTACAAGTCACATGTTTTTTGTTTTGATAGCTGGAGAGATGGCTGGATGGATGGATGCCATAGAATATTGAACTTTATGTTGCCTTACATATTTGTCACATAAGGAAATATATTATTCCTGAAATCATTCATAGATCACAATCAAGACGGCTTGTGTTGTGTTCATAGCACATACCTATATAATCTTCATTATGACAGGGGCTGTAAATAGATTAAAGCATTTATATATAGAGGGAGGGGGAGGGAGAAAACCCTTTTCCAAATCAACCAAGACAGCTGGATTTTCTGTGATTAAGCTAGGATATAAATCTGAAAATCTCAATTAGAGAAATGAGCCAAACTAGTTTGAATTTGCCAGGAACAGAGGATTTTCAAGCCTGGTTTTAATGAGCAGCAGTGCTGTTAGGTAATCTTATACTTTGCACTTAAATGGTCCCCTCACCTCGCACCACTCCTTAGATAATCCACATGCATTACACCTCTTTCAAAATGTGGCGAGTTAGCCATACTGAGTTGGGGAGTACTCTGGTTTCATTCTGCTATGTGAGTGACCTGGACTTCTGACCCAGATGACAGCATTGGTAACAAGGTTTCTTCCAACAGGAATATATATATTCCAAGTCTCATTCAAGTGTAAGCAGCATGGAGCCTGCCAAATGTTTTGACTAGAGTTTAGAAATGTTAGCCCCACCACTCATGACCAAAACATCTGAAGGGCTCCACGCAGTGTGCTCTACCTTAGAACACAGTGACTCAAAAACCCACAAAACCCCACAACAAATAAACAAACAAAAAGCTGAAGATGTTACGTTCCTTCTCTAAAACTCCCAGCCACCTTCAAGCAGCATATCTCACCATCTGCTGTTTTGCACAGCCTTCCTATAAAGAAATCAAAGTGCAGGGACTCCACTTTCTCACCAGACCTTAGAAACTCTTGATTAGCAGAAGCTGCCCATGATACTTGTACAGAAGGGTTTAAGAAAAGATCTGCCTCTTCTATAGCAAACATGGAAGGACTTGACAGGTCTAACTTATTTCAACATTACATTGTAGGGATGCAAGTTCAAGAACGCCCTGACCAACATGACTGGCAGTTGTTCCGGGAATTGTAATTCGGGGGGGGGGGGGAGGTAACATTTATCATCTTTGAGTGAAGAATTTATAAGTGCTGAGTTGTGCCACAGATTAATTCCCATCAGCCATAGTCAGCATGAGGGCTGATGGGAACTGAAGCCTGCCTATATCTGGAGGACCACATATTTATTATATGAAGTTTTTATGATCAGCTCTTTGAAGTTCATCAATATCTGGTGAGAGAAATTATGAGTGAAAGCACACCCTATACCCCAGAGCATAGAGATAACTCCTAGTTCCCTGAACTCCTTGCCCTATGAAGATGCCGGCCACAGAGACTTCTGAAAGGTCAGGAAGAAAAACTTCCAGAACAAGGCCAAACAGCCCCCCCCCCCCCAAAAAAAAAGCACACAGCAGCGATCAGAAATACTGGCCAGCATAGCTATGGTGAAGGCTTTGGGAGGATTTATTCCAAAAACATCTAGAAAATCAAATTTGGGAACCTCTGCCTTAGGAGATGAAATCTGACCTGACACTACCATGTATTTTCATTATGTGCCAAAAGTAATTGCTGAAGTTGAGTCAAGCATGAACATTCACATTGCATACAGGACTAGGATTGTTAAGGAGCTAATTGACATAGAGAGTCAATTTGTTCAATTAGTCAGTTCATACTGTCTTGTGTTAAACCAACAATGTTCACCAGAATGCACTTCAAATACTAAAGTTATAAATTCATCTATAAAATGCTAGGAGTCATTCTGTTTTAATGAATGAATGAATTTTTAAAACGTATCCTGCATTTAGGAACCTAAGGAGAATCCTGTCAAACTAAAGCCCTTATTTGCTGAGCATTATGGACCACAGCAGAAAACCACATATGGATGGAAAGCCAACTATGCTGTCCAAATGTAAGGGAAATTCACTCTTTCCTTTTTGTATTTCCCCAGCTAGTGGTTTTTAAGAGGCACCCAGCTTCTGATCTTGGAATAATACACATCCATCATGATTATTAGCCACTGACAGCCCATGTTTCTTGGCATACATTTTAAACAATTAACAAAGAAATAATAAAATGAATATAGGAACAAACATGTAATGCCTATCAGACATGAGTATTGAGGCAGAACTGAAGACCAAATGCGTGCTCAACCTTGGTGTTCTTTTAGTGACTTTGTGCTATTTCTGGTTTCAGTAGAAGTCTGGATTGGGGAAAAAAGACAACTGTCACAACTAGGGATATGATGAATACTATAGACCGGTACAAACTGCTGGTTTACTGGTTCATTTATTGTCCAAGCAAGTGCTTGGCAACACCCGGAGGATGATGGAGAAGGAAGCCAGGGCATTACTTCTAAGTGGGTCCCCACTAGAGGAGGAGGGCCTGGGAAGTGCCGAACATCTGTTCCACCAATAAATGAACCAGAAATAACCAGTGAATTGGTGGTTCATGCCCATTTCAAATCAATACTAGAGATGGTCATGAAATGAATTTTTAATTTTAAATGAATTTTTAAATTCATTTCATTATTCATTTCATTCCCTAATGAAATGAATAACCAGCCCCACTCTGGAAGAGAAACAAAATGAAACAAAACAGAAAATTCTGTTTTGATCTGTTTTGTTTCCCCATAGGAATGTATTAGCAATGCATTACTATGGAGAAAACCCCGTGGTTCCTCCCAACACGCCCTATGGTGTGTGGAAACCACCGGGTTTTGGCCTCCCCCAGCACCGATCAGCTGGCGCGCAGGCTGGGGAAGCAAAAAAAAAATTTTTTTTAAACTCCCACCTTTTCCCCTGTGCGGTACCAGCAGCAGGTGGCGCTGGGAGGGCTCCCCCAGCAACAACAACAAAAAAGTCATGCATGGGCTCCGTGCTACAGCTGATGGGGCTTCCAGCAGCAGCAGCAGCAGCAGCAGCAGCAGCAGCAATAATAATAATAATAATAATAATAATAATAATAATAATAATAATAATAATAATAATAATAATAATAATAAAAACAAATGAAAAAAGCACAGAGCAGGGAGCCACGCCACAGCTGATCGGGGCTTTTAAAAAAATAATTTTTTAGAAGCACCAAGCAGGGGGGCCACGCTACATCTTACTGGGGCTTTTTTTTAAAAGCCCCAAGCCATTGTAGCGCCCCCTGTGCTTTTATTTATTTATTTATTTATTTATATTTTTATTTTTTCAATTTTTATTGATATTATCTAATTTTTTATTTTATTTTTTTAAAAACGATCAGCTGTAGCTTGGGCCCCCTGTTTGGTGCTTTTTATTTTTTATTTTATTTTTATTGCTGAAGCATCCAGCGACTGTGCTACAGCTGATTAGGGCTTTTTACAGCGGATCAGGGCTTATTTATTTATTTTTGCTGCAAGTGGCCAGCAGGGGGCCAATGCTATAGCTGGCTGGGGCTTTTTAGCCCTGATCAGCTGTAGCGTGGGCCCCTTGCTTGGTGCTTTTTAAAAATTTTTTTTTTATTATTATTTTGCTGCAAGTGCCCAGCAGGGGGCCTGTGCTACAGGTGATCGGGGCTTTTTTTTTAAAGGCCCTGATCAGCTGTACCACAGCACCCCTGCTCGGAGCTTTAAATTTTTATTTTATTTTATTTTGCTTCAAGCACCCAGCAGAGGGCCACGCTACAGGTGGCTGGGGCCTCACATAAAAAGATACCTTGTTTTTGTCATCCTCTTCCCACTGCTTTGTTTGGCCCATTGTGCAGGAACCTGGCAAATTGCACCAACTTAATTCCCTTTATGATGAATGCTGTGGAGGAAAGATGCTATTCTGCACGGGAACTGTAATGATGTTGGATAACTTGTGCCTTTTGTTTTTTCTAGGTGAATCCTGCACAGGAAAGACGTCAGCAGACTAGAGCATTGAAAACTGTCGGCTGCAAAGTAGGCAGCTCAGTGGTTCGAATCCTGGGTGCCATGCAGCTGTTAACCCCAGCTCCTGCCAATTTAGCAGTTCGAAAGTATGTAAATGCAAGAAGATAACTAGGTACCACCGCAAAAAGCGGGAAGGTAAAACTGTGTTTCCTTGCAGCCGTGCCGGCCATATGGCCACAGACTTGCACAACACTGGCTCTTTGGCTTGAATACGGAGATGAGCACCGTCCATGGCGATTACCTATGCCAGATGAAAGATTTTAAGAGAAGTAGTCTGTGTAAATTACAGAGACCCTCTTGAGAGAAAAATATATCTTGCCTTGTATCACTGGAGACAAGGAATCTCTCTCTGCTTGAAAAATTCCCTGTCACAGTGATTATTTGAGCTGAGAGAATCTGAATCATAAAGAAACAATTCAGTATTCTTCACCCTCCTAATTTCTTATGCATAAGAATATTTGGAAGATTTAAAAACATACAATGACTTTATAGTCATTTGAATAGTCTACTTCTATGCATTTTATCTTAGGCAAAATTATTTGTAAATAAATACACACACAACTCCACTGAGGCAGCTATCGTACACACGTTTTCCTGTAAGTAGGCCCCTATTGGAGCTTACTTGGGGGTTGGCACCTGTACAAGTGTGTTGTGGAACTATTTTATTTTTTATTAATTTTGAGAAGTCCGTGCGGGTGTTTTTTGTATCAAAAAGCCAATGGAAAGATCCCAGGGGTTCGAAATGACATTGCCATTGTGCATCGTCAGCCTCTTTGGCATGGCTCTTTCAGCTGGCAAAACACCATTGCACGGGGCGCTGAACTAAGCCTCTCCAGACAGATCACACCAGCTTTGCTCCTTTGTCAATACGTAGCCTCGGGTTTCATGACCTGGGGACGGTGACTACTTCAGGACATCCTGCACATGGCATCAGACATCTTGATGACACCAACTCCTGCACATTGATGTTTAAAGATCTCTTGTATTATTTTTGGCTGTTGACTTTCTAAACCCATCAGAGCAGATTACGGCCACTTATAGTGTTCATGTCTTTTAAGTCCTCTGCTCGGCTTAATTCAGTAAAGAAAGCACCTTATCTGCCAGATATTCACCTTTCCCTGCCATTGCCACTTCTCCTTTTCCATCTAAAAATGTGTTTTGATCCCCCTTTTGAAAAGGAGAATGAAGAACTTGCCTGGCCCTTTCTATAGGAGAAAAGCTATCTTGCCTTTAAAGAAAATAATGCAACTACCATTAGTAACTTTATGCAGTGTAACAGAACTTGTAGTGATTGCCAGGGGCAACACATGTTGACCACAAGCTGTCTGACTAGTAAAGTTAAGCTTGGAGATGCTAAAAAAAATGTGCTAGATTAAATGCTGTATTAGGTTATTACCCGGACAGTAGAATAGAAAGGTGGTGACAATGAGTGTTGAACACAGAGAATAAATATGATGGCTATCAGTTTCCAGGTAGAGAGGTTGGTATTTTGGGGCTAAATCCGACTGCTAATCCAAACTAGAGAAGGCACACTTTGTTAACACCTGTGGGCACACCAGTGAAAACAGTACTATAGGTCTAGCCCTATGTTTCTTCTTCTTACTCTAAATTTAGACTGTAATATCCAAATATTCTACTACACTCCAACTTTCAAGGCATGCCAACGCAAAAAGTTTTTTTTAAAAAAAACATTAAAATATTTTAAAAAAGAGTTTATCCAGTCTGTTGGCACTCTATCACTCTCGCCCACCTGCTCCTATGGTGTGTGTTTTCTATGTTAAATGTTGGTTATTAGGAACTCAAGCTGTTTAACAGAATTTAACTTGGGCACAGCTGTGACATCGAGAATTAATCCATATCCAGCAATTAATCCAAGGAGAAGAGTTGTGGTAGCTAAAGAAAATGTGTGCATTTATGCATCGCTAGTTGTCATGGGTCCCTTGGATTACTGAAAAACACTTGCCAGAAATGCAGATGCATTGTTGCTTGGGTTCTCCCATCCCCTAATGGAAAGTCAACACTCAGTAATTTTTTTGCAGAAGAATTTACTGCTGGTTGACTAAAATTAGTTCACATTTACACTTAGAGTTTATGTCATTATCCCAGGGATGGTGTAGGAGTATAAACTCATAATCTCTGCACAGACAGCAGTGGATGAGAACTGAATAAATGCAGCAGCTGCAGAAATTCTGTTCCCAGCATTAAGCTTATTTTGTGAAGAACTTTAAAAAAATGAGAGAAGGGGGGAGCATAGGATGAGAAAAGGGAAAATAACCAGGCACACTACATTTTGACTGAAATTGCAGTTACTATTACCTGATATTTAACTACTGACAGTCTAGGGCCTTTCCAAAGCTTGGAAAATGTGTTAGTTGTTGCTTGTTGTTATTTTTTAGGTTGCTTGGTAATGCTACTCTCGAGTCATTTTTTTCTTTAAAATTTCTTTATTTGTTACAAATATACTTGGCCTTTCAGATAAGGGGCTCAATGTGAAATATGTGTCTCTCATCCCTTTTTTATCTTCACATCAGCCCCATAAAGTGAGTCTGGCTGAGTCTGGCTGACCAGTTTCAATTGCAGTCTAACACCTTAACCTCAGATCAACATGTTAGTAACGTGTTGTTCAGCCGGCTAAATGGCTCAGTGAATTAGATATGGTTGAGAATTTGATTCCCCATTGTGTGATCCCAGATATAGGCCAAGCCACAACATCTCAGATCACCACAAGCAGAAAGGAATGGCAAACTACGCATTACTACACCACCTTGATCTGGAAAATGAGTCATGGCAACTGGACTTCTTTTCCTGAGAGACTGAAACATCTCGCTGCTCATCCAAACTGCTTCATCAGTCTGAGGAAAGCTAGTTGCGAGTCCTCCATTTTATAGTTCACTTTGACTTCTTGTCACTCTGTTCTGAAATAGGCTCATAACATGGACAATGGCCTGAATAGGCTCATTAGGTGGACAATAGTCTCAATAGGCTCATTAGGTGGACAATGGCCTAATGTGCATGAAAGTCTCACCTTTAATCTTCCCAACACCCATTAAGTATGGGTCATTAGCTATGGCCTTGTTGCAGAGGTGTGAAGTAATTTTGATTTATCTGGGGATTGTTGCAATTACTGCCTGATAAGTAGCAGATAGACTATGCCTGAGGCCCACACCTCTGTTGGGAGAGGAGTTTTCAATGCTCACATGAAAGGTTTCTCTGACCACTCTATTCAAACCACCTATTTTCTCTGTCTAATATGTGTACATCTTCATCTTTGAATGAGTGCCCTTTGTCTTTCAAGTGGAGGTATACTGCTGATTCTGGTAACCAGATGCTGCCGGTATATACATGCTAAATAAAGTAAAAGAAAAGTACTCAGGACTCAAGAAAACCTGGAAAGGGTTGCCAATGCCATCAAAGAAGTATTTTTAAATTTCTTTTCAATAATTAAAAATTCACTTATCAATTCAAACATAATCCCCAAAATGAGCCGCCCTCAGCAAAAATTCACAAATGAGGAGCAGTTCATTGAGTAAATGAGTAATAACTACTTGCTATTCTTAAAAAGTAACAATCTTACTAGTCATTGCATTTTGCAAAATAATATTAATTTTTCCTTTGTCATCCCAAAATGTAATACATTAAAGATAACCAGTTATTTCTGTGGTTTCTTCCAATGCTATGTTACTAATAGGCTGCAGCTAGCATGAGCTCATCAATATGTGTATGTCCACACAAGAAGTAAATAAAAGAAACATATTTGGAACATACAAAAGAAAAAGGTAATTAAAGAGGAAGAAAATACTGTATCTCTCATCCACAGTAGTTCCAATGAGACATTATTGATGTCATGGTCCTTAGCCTATAGTTGCCCACACCAATCTTACAAGTAGATTTTTCTTAGCACTCCAAATTAAAATAGAATCGAGTTGGAGATATATAACATAATATAACAAGTGAAGGTAACAAAATATGACAAATAGTTGGCCAGAGCAACTACACTAGTTTGTAGGAAGATGTTTGGATCACTTACAGCAACTGTCAATGGGCCATTTATTGATTGCCTTTATAACAGCATGCACTTGGGAGATCTTGCAGCAACATCACACAAAACATAAGCCTAGGTTCATAAAATGAAGAAATGATGGAATGCTTCCTTGTATCATCATGGGGATGGTTAGCTAACTTATAGATAACAACATGCTACTAGATTTCTCTGATCTTCTTGACACCTCTGAAGACTTCACTGTGCTGATATATGGGTCTAACCTGGAAACTCTTTCACTGAGACATCTGTAGGCAGCCTGTAGAATTTATTTCTGAGAAGCTACACATTTGGACCTTAAGGGATCAATGATCAGAAGCAGACCAAACTCATCATAATAATTTAAAAAGCCTTGTGGCACGGTAGTTAAACTGTAATATCGCAACCAAAACATTGCTCACAACCTGGGCTCAATCCTAGGTAGATGGCTCAAGGTTCACTCAGCCTTCTATCCTTCCGAGATCAGTAATCAGCTTGCTGGGTGTGTCTCTCCAATGTGTAGCCAGCAGAATTAAATTGTAAACCACCCCAAGAGTGCTTTAAGTGCTATGGGTTGGTATTTGAGAAGCAGAGTTTTCTTCTTATTTTAAGGAGCTGTCAGATCCTAGCACTATCAAATTTGTCTGCATAATTGATTAATATACCTTATCAGCAGCTTCACAGTACATTGCAATACTATGAGGTTTTTAAGGTGGGTGATGGGGAGGGACTGTGGCTCAGTGGTGGCAAGCACATGTTTTGTGTGCTGAATGTCCCAAGTTCACTTCCCAGCCTCTCCAACTGTAGGCTTGTGGAAAATCCTGCCTCAAACCCCAAGAGGCCACTGCCAGTTAATGTTGACAGCAATGGGCTAGAATGGTGGACCAGGTTCCTGATTCAACATAAGGCAACTTCTTATCTTCCTATATGCCATGATGATACAGAGAAATGCACTAGAAAACAAAAACAAGGATGCATTCTTCCAAGTAATATCCTATATCCTTTAAAGGCTCATGTCCCAGTGGGACTCTTTTTCATGATAAATCTGGGAGGAAATGCCCAGGGGGTTGCTAGGCAACAGTGCTATATTTATTATGATCCATTGCTTAAATGGCTGCATGGGATGGGGTTGAAGTATTCAGGGAATTAAGGCTGGGACATACCTCTTAGGGTATGTCAGCCTTTGCATCACCTGGGTCACACAATATCCTATCAGCACAAGGGACAAGTTGGTTTTTTTTTTCTAACATACCACTTGTGATTGCTTTGGTTAAAGCCATTGCATAGTCTGTGGAACTCCCTGCCACAAGATGTGGTGATGGCATCTAGCCTGGAAGCCTTCAAAAGGTGATTGGAAGATTCCTGGAGGAAACGTCCATCACAGGTTAGAAACCATGATGGAGATGTGTAATCTCCAGGCTTAAAACCAGGGTACCTCACGGGCCAGATGCAGGGGAGTGGTAGCAGGAGACAGATATCTAGTCTCATGTGCTCCCAGAGGCATTTGGTGGGGCCGCTGTGAGATACAGGAAGCTGGACTAGATGGGCCTTTGGCCTGATCCAGCATGGCTCTTCTTATGTTCTTATAGTGCCCTTGATTTTGTAAATTGTGATGTCTGAGTACTGTACTGATGTGGTTGCTTAGGGATGTAATTATTAGATACTGTCTTTCTGCCAAAGAAAGACAGTCTGTGAATAGTTTACATGAATTAAATAAATACTGGAAATAACTTTACTACCGAGAATCCCATAAGATCTCCCTCTCCGCCAATACAACAAAACAAAACAAATTGCAGTGATGCAACTAAGGAGTGACTAAAAGTGCTGAGTGTAAACTAGTGATTCTCTGTTTCAAAGAATGCCTTAGTTAAGAGAGTCTTCAGTAAAATGTACAGAACACAAAGAGAAGCATCTGTGTTGACTGTAAAGAAAAAAAAAACCAAAACTTAGGCTCCACACTCTTTGAGCCCCAAGGAGAGAAAGCGGGAGGAGGACAAGCTCTTGGGATCACCAGATCTCTTCAGCAGGCGAAATGCTGCAAAATGTAGGTGGTGGTAGTGAGAAGATGAAAATCAGAAGATGCTTTCAGTAACTCGGCCTTTATTGTGCCAAAAGGAAGGGAAAGCAAATCTACAAACCTGAGATTCTTCATAAGTCCTTCATGTAGTGGGAAACAGCGGTTTTCCTTTCTGTCTGAACAGGGTTTCTCGCATTTATTTATTATTTATTTGTTACGTTTTTATACCACACCATCTTCCTTCAGGAACTCTAGGCAGTTTACAAGATAAAAAAAGATTAAAAACATCAAGATAAAAAAAAGGGGGAGAATACCCTCACAAAAAAGAGGTGGGGAAACCCTCAGCAAGATGCAGCAGTACATAAAAAGGGACCAAAGCAGGAAAAAAAAGTTGAAAAAGTTAAAATAAAATTAAAGGTCACCATATGCCTCCTTCACATTTAAGTCCACAGTTGATAGTTGGGATGATGAGTGAAAGTAGGTAAGTAAGTAAATACTAAAGGCATAACTTTCAATGGAAATCTTCAACAAGTGTAGGCTCGATGGTGGAGTATTGGTTATACAGAATAACTACATAACGTGCTATGCTATTTTATGCAGATCAAGATCACATAATTAGCTACAATATGAAAGCACCTGATTAGCGCTAACTAACCTCAAAGATTAGGCATAGAAACCATCATTTCTTCATGTTATATCCTATCCTTTCAAACTCCTGAAGCAAAAACATATCAAACTAAGCTTTGTGCTTCCCAAGTATTAGATAACAGCATTACTATTATTCCTGCAACTTGTTACTCTCCCAGAGCCTAAGTCATTACAGTTATAAGTGCCAAACCATGTCGATTTAATTTTTAAATCCTGTTTAAAAAGAAAAAAAAAGATAAAATAAATCTGTAGAACTCAATACTTACTGAGGGCTTTACAGGACTATCCAAGTAAACATAGTATTATCACTTGCATCACATTTTAAACCCACATGCTATAACATATGGGTTTACAGAGTTGGAGTTAAGCTTCTCACTTTCATTCCAGTTTCTAGGAGAAAAATCTTCTGCTTTTCCCAATCCCAACTGGGATATAATGGTTTTGTTCTCATGCTGCATTTTTCCCTATTAAAAAAAGGTGTGACTTGGACATCTTGTCGTGGGTTCTTTTATTCCTGGCCAAGCAGAAGACAGTAGAATAGCAGATAAGCTCATGAAAAATAAGCCTTTTTTCTCTGCCCTTTCCCCTCCCTGCAGTGATAACCCTAACCCTAACCCTAACCCTAATTTTCTCTGCCCTTTCCCCTCCCTGCAGTGATAGATAGCTATGGCATTTAGAGTGAAGGAAGTGACTTTCCGACACAGCTTGGTTAGAAAAGTGGCAGAACTGAAGACACTTCTTCAGAGTTGCAACAACAGCAGCAGCAACAACAACAACAACTACTACTACAGCAATAGCAGCAACAGCAACAGCAACAACTTTAACCAATGGACAAGAAGCACAAATCTCCATTCCATGTATGTGAGACAATGGGGCTGGGAGCAGGGACTGAAGCTTATATCAGTACCAGTGATGGGCCAACAACTTACTTAGGTGACACAGAAAAGGCCATGTACACCTTCCAGCTTTGTTCTCTGACAGACTGTCATGGACTACAGGCTGCTGCTCCCCCTCATTCTCACTATAAAGTGGTCATCTGAGTCTACCTATCTGTAGGGTCAGTCTTCATCTTCTTTCCCCTAAGTCCAAGATGCAGCCTCAGTACATGACATGCAGAGGGCTGAAGAGCTCCTCCCAGCAATGAGGTGATCAATGGCTGTAACAGAAAATTCTACTTCTTTTCTGTTGCCCTTTTTGGAGACATTTATATAGTGGGAGCCATTCATATCTCTGCTTGTCCCCTGCCTCCCCCTGGTTCCTTCCCTCTCTCTACATCTTCACACACACACATGCACGCACAACCAAATTTGCTGAAATTTTTTACTTCTCCCTTTCCCTCATTGGCCTAGAAACATAAGGTTATGCTCACTTCCCTTCCTAGTGGGAAAATGTTGGTCCATTTCTCCTCAGAAGCAACACTACAATACTGGTACCTCACTCACAGCATGATCCCTGATTGGTTGCAGCATGGAGCAAATTAGAAAATAATTGTGAAGAAACAGAGAATTCTCTCACAAAGTGCTGTTTTTTAAAATGTGAGGTGCAATTCCCTTTTTGTTATGAATCTGTTCTCTGTGGCTGCTAATCTACTGTATATCCACTCACACAGAAACAAAAAGGGTGGAAATAAAGGACAAATCCTTTTCAAATTTGTTTATGTTTCTCTCTATTCCTACAAAAGTGGCAGTGCTTCAACAAGGCACAAACCATTTCACCAGAAGGCAAAGATTTCTTCTCTATATACAGATGGTATAGCAATGGTTTCCAATCCTAGGTCCCCACATGTTGTTAGACTACAAATCCCCCAACCTCCACCACTAGCTGTCCTAGCCAGGATTTCTGGGAGTTGTAGTCCAAGAACATCTGGGGACCCAAGGTTTAGATAGAACCGTTGACTTAAAAGTATTGTTCCATGCACTGCTTGCAAAATCTGCAACTTTTCTTTAAATATTTCATATAAAATTATGACTAAGGATGAAAGGCTTGATTTACTTTTGCTTGCTTTAATGCAAAGAAAAAAAGTTTATTGAAGAAAAAATGTCTGATATGCCTTTGTTTTCTTATTCTGAAAGAAAAAAAGGAGGAGGAAAACATCACTATCTATTACTGCGGTTGTAATAAAATAAAGCAGTCTTGTGCATAGCCCAGATGGAGGTGCTGACAATGACCAGCTGTCACGAAGCAAAGCCAAATGTGTTTGGCATCATTTTTAGACACAGGCCCAGCTGTGCTCCCTCCGTGGCCCAGGTAACAAGCTGAGCTACACTGATTCTGCAAGGTGCTGAAGACTTCTTGACATTTCCCTGGAGTGCCTTCTTACAGCTCCATTTCTCCTAATTAGCTTCATCTCCTAGCTGTCCGCACTAGCTGCATCTACTTCACAGATGTGAATGGAGCCGAGCATGTGTTGGAAGGTGCACTTAGGCTGATTGGCTGTCGGGACCAAGGGTGCAACCTTCCAATCAACTGGATAAATAAAGCCCATGTCAATGTCTGATGGAAGATTTTCTTGGATGGAAGTTCTATTACATTTTGACTTTAATGGAAAAGCTCCCAAAGAAAGAATGTTGCTTACTACAACTCATGAATTAGAAAAGAAAAACCTTGGCACAGGAGATGCATTCTAAAGCCCTTTCCGGTTGTTAGCAGTAGACAAAACAGTGAAAGGTAGCTGAATGAAATGACCAGGCAAAAGGCCATGTTTCTGGACTAGCTTCTTTTGCTCGTACTTCCAAAGAGTGATCAGAGACAGAGGGACATTTAAGAATACAGTACAGTAGTTAAAAAGCATGCATCAGTTGTGAATTGCACACATGGAATTGAGTTGTACTTTGCCTACTGAGTGAGCAGTACATCCCATTCATTTTGTTTTACTATCCTTGCCTCTCCCACTTAGCACATCCCACTGCTAGAACCAAAAAAGTTCCCTCGTGCCCTGGTATTTGCTAGCCTAGAATGGCAAAGTAAATGAGACATACATTGGGCTCCCATCAAATGGAGGACTCAGCAGTGACATCCTTCTAAACAGAAAGCAACTCTGGCCAGTATGTTTAAAATTATCATCCAAGTTTCATGGTAGGAGTGATGTTTTCAGATGATTTAGAGCCTTTTTACACAACCCCTAAGATCTGCTGGCCACTTAAATTCGGACCAGAGATCTTGGGGGTTTGTCGCTGTTCCTGTGTTCCCACCCCCTCCCCACTCCTGGCTGCTGTCTGCGTGAGAGGAGGGAGAAAAAAAGGATGAAAAGAATGCAGGCTCACCTCCGTTCTGCCATCTCGCTCTGCTCCTGGCAGCATTGTATCTCTTAAAGGGGTGGGGGGCAAAAAAACAACAAACAGAAGCGAGGAGCGCCTGGCACTCACTACGTTACATCCGCATCAGGAATTTTTCAACCCGGAGAGCAGGTACTTGAAAAGTGTGTTGGGACGCGCTTAGGTGGGTGTGGTCGCACTTAATTTTTTGTAAACTCCGGAGCTGGTGGGGAAACAATTTTAAGCTCTGCATCTGGGAGCCATTTGCCGCAGATTTTAAGGGTCTTGTGAAAACGCCCTTAGTGAATACCGTCTGCACTAAAAGCATTGACTGAACTGGGAGAATTACACAGATTCTTTGCACCTTCTCTCCATAGTATGTACGAGTATTAACAATGGATTTTAAAAACTGTCAGCTGATAGGACCAGTACACTAAGTATTTCAGATACGTTCTGAAACAGTTCTTAAAACTTGTGGAACAGTGTCTGGAGGTTGAGCTACGGCAACTGGCCTTTTTTTCTTCAGAGATTGAAACGTTTCGCTACTTATCCAAGCAGCTTCATCAGTCTGAGGAAAGTTAGTGCCGTCCTCCATTTTATAGTTCACCATTTACCATCAACCTGGTCTGAATAGGCTTATAAGTTGGACAACGACTTGAATAGGCTAATATGGCCTAAGGCAGGCCTGCCCAAAGCCTGGCCCGGGGGGGGGCGCCCAAATCCGGCCCACCAGGCCATTCTGGATGGCCCACCCCTCCCTCCCCCTCCTTCACCCCATTTTTTAAAAAAGAAAGTGGGTGGGGCTTGCAGTGGGGTGGCAGGGTTGGGGAGTAACCAGCCCCTGACACATTCTCAGCCACCAAATCTGGCCCTCCTTACAAAAAGTTTGGGCACCCCTGGCCTAAGGTGTGTGAAGTCCTACCAATGCAAACTTTCCCAACACCCATTAAGTATGGGTCATTAGCTATGGTCTTGCTGGTAGAGGTGTGAGGTGCTGTGTTGTGAGACACATATGTTAGACTTGAGCACTGATCAGGGCTCGATTATTGTAGCTGCAGGAATTTTGTTTAATTCTAGAAAGACAATCACATTGTTGCATATTTAATAGTTACAAGTCCCCTAAATAGTCCACACTTTCCCCTGGCACTTAAAGTCTCAATACTGTAAATCACTCTGAAACAGAATTGGAGAAAGAATAAAAGTATTTAATGACTTACAATTTTTAACAGATTAAGAGCAGACAACCTGCTTCGAACATACTAAAGAGAGGGCCCTCTTTGAAATTCAAGGCAGGAGATGCAGTTTGGCTAGTGCCAGATATGTTGATGGTCACCCTGGTGCAGAAGAGGTCCCATTGTCAAGACATGAGGTTGTAGAAACTCTCACATAGGTCAGATTTAAAAAACTGCAATGCTGAACAGGAAATGAAAGAATGACAAATAGACTCATATTTAACATTTTAAAATGATTTAGCATTTTTTTAAAAAGTTGCATGGCTGATTTAATCTGTATCAACTATCCTATAAACTCCAAGGCACCCACTAATTTATCTGCTACAGGAGAGGGCAAAGTGCAGCCCATGGGCTTCATGAGCTCAGCACACCTGGGAGATGTTTTCTATCTTCCCAAGTATGTTTGAGCCCCCAACAGCTTTCAGTCATTTATATACCATATACCATTGGGGGTATCAATCATGATTTCAGATTTTTAAAAATAGCTTTCTGGGGAAAAAATATTGTGAAAGTGGGAGTGACCGGTGTGTGGTTCTTCAACATCCAAGGACCGTAGGACCTCTGAAGTTTAACATATGTTACCTGATTAAAAAAAAAATTCTGCTGTGTAATACTTTTGGAAGATTAGTACCCCATCATCGACCAAAGGAATAACATCTAGGCAAATAATTATTAAATGTAAGGAAATAAAACCCTAAATCTGACTACATATGATGGAAGCCCCAGAAAAGGCTTCTGGAATTTCAGAATTCAGTGTTTTTCTAAGATCTGCTCCTTTCAATCTATGTACTGTGTTTGCCAAACATATGTGATTATGGCAGTGTTACCCAAAGTCCCTACACCAGCATGATGACCTCTGCAAACAGCACACTGATGTCATGCAGGAGACAGCAAAGAGCAAAGGTAGTCAGACAGCGGAGAAAAGAGAAGCAAAAGAAGATCAACCAAGAGAGCAGAGGACACTCAAGAGAAAAAAAACACCAGAGGGTGGATTTGGGCGGGGCAGATTAAGCAATCAAAAAGTAGAGGACAAAGTGGGAGAGGAAAGTTAATGAATCTTTGATTAATAAATATAAGAAGCGTGCTTGGAGAAACAAATACATGTTTGGGTATTATTTATTTATTTATTTATTTAAATAGCAAAATTTGAGATTTGAATATCATCCAAATAAATGTCTATTTTGGTATAGATTCTAAAGGAGAATGGCATTGCTGGGTAATCATTTAGTTGGGAAATGCAAGCATCTGGTTTAGAGATGTGAAGGTCCTGTTAAAAAGCCTTTTAAAAAAACCACAAATCTCTTAATTTTTTTCTCGTTCTAGGCCTTCATATTTCTATCTAGGGCATACATACCATTGTGTGCTGAGCTGCAGTAGTGGCAACCATGAACAACTGAAACCATAGATACCAGCTTTTGTGTGTGTGTGTGTGTGTGTGTGTGTGTGTGTGTGTGTGTGTGTGTTTAGGTACAGATTCCACTGTAGGGTTTAAGATGCATTTTAAAGACTGAGCAGTGGGGAAAACAGTGCTTCGGTAAAATTAAATAGTAATCTATGTTGGGGAAATATCCTATGGGCTAGATGGGTGGCATAGAAATCTAATAAATAAAATTAAATAAAATAAAAAGTACATAAAGTACTTTTAAATCAGAGTATAAAAAAGTATCTTTAATAGTCAGTAGTTCCACAAAATGACAACATTAGAGTTTCATTTTTCTAGGATCCTCCCCAAGACTTCATGTCTTTAGTAAGTTAAGCATATTTATAATTAGATATTATTTCTTATGTGTCTGTCTATTGGCTCAAAGCAATTGTCCATCCTACTGCTTTAAAAATGAACAGAAAATATAAAAATCTGGAGCAAGCATAAAAGTGTCTGGAAGGGCAGTTGTCTTGAGGAATTTGGCAATATAATTTAGTGACAACATGTTTACAGCTTACAGAAGGAGTATTCTCATTCACAAGTGGAATGTGACTGGGAAAATTCTCATTAGCATTTTGAAGGGGTTATTATTCTGTGGCAGACTTTGGATGCAAATTAAATCTTGGCATATGAGACATTGCTCATCACAGCAAGACCCCCATCCAGCTGCCACATTGCCTCCCCACTTCAGTTTTTTGTAACCTGTTTGCAAGTGAACTATTTTTTTTCCTTATGATTTGGTACTGTAGAAGATAATCATTATTGTATTTTAAGAGACTTTATATGACTCATTTGTTGCACAGATTAAAAATGAGCTTTTTCATTTCCCTCAAAAGCACTGGTACTCTGATGCCAGCCTGCATTTATAGCACAGCTAATGCCATTTTACATTTAGGCTGTGAGGAAAATTGTTTTATGAGGATACATTTAGCTGTGCCTAATGCATTATGTGACAGACTCAGAAGAAAAAATTGTGGTTTGAAGGGGAAAAACAACACATTGCCAGTTGCATACTGCATATGTGCCAAGATTCTTGAGTACAACTTTTATGTCAAGCAATCTCCACCCGAATATGCTTAACCAGTGCTTATAGCATTCTGTCTTCATAATTGTTTTCTCATTCCCCTCAAATGGCAGTTTTGATAGCCTGAATGATAAAAAAAAAAGTCTTTTTTAAACTTGCATCATATTGCACAGCAGAGCAAATCATTCTGCAAGGCAATTCTAAGATTATACAATTTCTAAACTTGGGGACAGCCCCCATAAAAAATTAATAATTTTGAAATTGGACTTTGCATCAGTGCAAAGTTTGGTACAGGCATAGCAGACAGCATGCTCTTTTTTCTGTGCCAAACCTGGGAATGTTTGAAGAAAGGAGTGCTGAGTTATGATTTTTTATAAGTGAAATTATCCCTTCCATGCATAAATTGGTAACTATAAATGTCCCTGGATTTAAAATAGTTCTTATAAACTGAAAAGACCAATCCCCAACTAGGCCCCAACTTTTTTTTTTAATTTGTCAGGAATCCAAACTGAAGGGGCAGAAATATTGATCCTGAAAAGACCTTTCAAAAGGGAGAAAATAATGACTTTGTTATAAATTGACTGCATATTGTGCAGGCATAAGAGCAAGAGTTTGCAAAGTAGACACATTGTTCTAGTTTTGTGGGCAAGGAAGGTAGTAGGGTAATGAAAGGTCACAGAGTCAAAACATAGTTTCCCCCCCTTAAATTATAAAAGCATGCTTTGAATAAAGTGATGGCAGCAGTCACGAGAATCTACAGGATCCTCTCTTGTGCTCATGACCATTCACACTTGCTTTGTGTTTGGGTGAGAAGTGGTCATGAAAAAGGGAGCATTCTGATGAAGAAATGAGCTTCTGAGATTTCCCCTTGGTTGGGGACTCTTTGTGAATGGTAGTGAGCACAAGATGGTATCCTGTAGACCATCTTGATGGCTGCTATTGGTGATGTCAACATTCAGGATGCTCCTTTTAATGTAAAGCTTGTCATCCTTTTCCCTGTTGGCAACAGAGGCACCATATCTACTGGAATCTCAGACCATTTCCCTGGCATTTTGAATTGTGAATACAGAAGCACAACATTCCACATGTATAAATCAGAGGGATTTTTGTTTGCTTACTTGTTTTAGGAATTGAATAAAATTTAATGTCACCTTGAAAAAGTAATTAAGCTATGGCTTTGCTAGACAAGCGTTAATGCTGTTCATTTACAAACAAAGTTATTTATAGGTAATATTTCAATTTTGATCTCTAATCAGAATGCTATAGGGGAGGGAAATCCCTGAACCCAGAGCTGTATAATTATGCTTTTGAGATGTAAAAGTATTGATTCACTCTGATAAAGTATATTTATCTATTTACTTCTTTGGCTTATGCACCACTGTTCCTGGTAAGAGCTTAGGGCAGATCAGTTATAAAAAGAGTATTACAAATGCTTTAACATGTTTTGGAGCTGATTCTTTGGACTTTATGGTCTCAGGTCATCAAGAACACATAACTCAGGGTTCTGTGGCTTTAGAAACGGATGTGCAGGGAAGCCAACATAATACTGAATGGAATGTGTTGAGATTCCAATCTGGAGTTACACAAGCTCAGAGATCAGAAGCACACAAGGACACAGACACAGATTCCATTAGGATGTTGCGAGTGAAGAAACAATGGGAAACGCACCAGATGGCTTGCTCTTCTCAATAGCTAAGTGAAGGAGCTTTGACGGTGAGACATTTTGTTTCCCTGGTGCAATGCAAGAGAAACAAGTTGCTGTTGTCACTCTGAATACAAAATCCAAGTTGAGAATGTGTGCTCTGCTGGATGAATCATAGAGCCTAGTAATTACAGTGGTACTTTGACTTACATGCTGCTTGACTTGCAGCATATTTGACTTGCAGCAAGAAGGGGCCTGTTTGACTTGCGCTGCAGGCTCTGACTTACAGCTTGGAGACCCGGTGCAAGGCCCTGGAATCGGGCAGCAGCCATGACCCAGCATCGCGGCTGCTGCCTCCAAACTGCTCCTGCCTTCTTCCTCTCCTCCGTCAGCAGCAGCTTCGGCGAGGCCAGCTCTGAGCACCTGGAGCTGGTCCTCGGCCTCGCCAAAGCCACCACTGCCACCGGAGGAGAAGAAGGGCTGGGAGCTCGGGGCTGGCCTCGCTAAAACTGCCTTGTAAAAAATCTGGCTGCAGAATTCTGGTCCACAATGGAAGCATTTTAGTTGGGGAGCTGTACAGTTGTGGGACTCTAATGGTAAGCATAGGGTTGTTCAGAACTTGGAACGTCAGGTTGAAAATCAGTAAAACTTAAATGTTAGACATTGTTGCTATGAACATTAAAAAGTGGAGCAGTATAACTTGTGGACTATAATTCCACTGCCTCCTCCTCTCTTTGAAGAGACATTTCATTTACATCCCCGGAAGGAATCTCCTATCCCTGTCAAATTTGTGTTAAATTGCTGTTTTGGGGGGGGTCTTTTTCATCATCTGGAATGGATTAATCCACTTTCCCATTACTTTCTATGGGAAAAGTTCATCTGACTTAAAGCATGTTTGACTTATGTCTAGACCTCCGGAACGGATTAATGATGTAATTCAAGGTTCCACTGTATTTTATACTGCTTTAAGTAATACTAAATGAATAGGACAGAATTAGAAAAAACTAATATTAATTTCAGAATGTCACAGGGAAGCCTGTTATGAAATTAATAATTATGTGCTCTCAAGCCTATCCAAGGTTTTCTATGTACAGAGTATTCAGGATAGGTTTAACATTCTCTCTTTTTCCTGTGTGTGTGTGCATGCTGGGCAATTGCCCAAGGCTAGATACCTTGAATTTTCTCCTACAAGGCACAGTGGGGAATCAACCACTGGATCTATGGCTCCACTGCCAGATGCTCTTGGTCACTGAGCTACCCAGCCAGGTTTCTAATGAAACACATGACATCAAATGCATGAGGCCCTTCTGCTGTAAGAAAGCTGCACTGTGGTATCACCATCCGCTTCTTGCACACAATATTCCCCACCTCCCACAATTTGCAATATTTTGGAAATACAGTGGACCCTTGTATAACAAATGGTTTGTATAACATAAAATCTGTACGACATAAAAAAATCCAGAGATAGGGGAAATTTGCTTAATAGAACTGCCTGTATGGTGAATCCATACAACATAAAAATGGTCACAATTAGGGATTGCTCTGTTTTCAATGAATTCCTATGGGGAATTTGTATAAAGGAAAATTTGCTTAACATAATTTCATTTGGAACGAATTAATTCCTTTATACAAGGTACCACTGTATATTCATTTGTAAACAATTTCTTATGGAACTTCCTGCTAGCTGGGTCTTGGCTCAAGACATTTGCTAAAACAAGTCAACCTGTTTCCTGCTAGGGCTTGTGGGTAGAGGCTTTCCTTTGGTTTCTTTCTGCACTTTACAGCACAGTTACATAGTGCATGACACTTAGATTGGCTACCGGTTTTATCCTCTTCACAAAAATACAAAATGTAAAGGGCAAGTGCACATCTCTGAAAATGCGCTGAGAACATAAACCAGCAAGCTGCAACCAATCAGGATCCCCTGCTTTTCCCTTGAACATTTAGAGATTTGAAGCGGGCCTTCATACTTTATGTATTTATAGAAGGAGGTGGGGGGGAGCATGTAATCAGTGTGCCAGCCAGATACAGCCACTCCACTTGCAGAAGCCTAAATATTGGTTTGTCAACCATTCAAGGCAAAAACAAAAAAGAATAATCTCGTGAAGTACAGTAGTTTCCCTTCATAAAACATGCATTCTTTATCAGACAGGTGTTGCAATGAGGTGCCTGAAATAATGACATGCTGTTGAGGAAGGACAATTTATATTACAATATCACCAAATAACTGACAAAGACCAAGGGTTTGTAATAAGTGATAAAAGATTCTGCCAGAAAATCCTTTAATGGCAAAATCCTACAAACTTAAGTTTTGAGTGCTTTATTTCACATACTGTATGACTGGTTAATTACCATTGCTGGGGCATGTATGATCCAAAAGGTTGGAAATTCTCAGCTGAATACATCAAAATTAAAGTATGTACTGTATTTACAGCTGCCCATTTTGCTATCAAAACAGCTAAGGGCTCTCTGTTCTCCAGGTAGTGGATAATTTCTAAATATCTTACAGAAATACTTCACCAGCTATACCTGTAAGTCATTTCAAGATACCTAGTTTCAGAGGTTAATGGCTAGTTTTTGTGAGTGAATAATGGGTTCTCAAGCACCTATGCTAGGGCTGCTTCTCAACGGTAAGTGATGTACTAACACCCTCCCATGGGCTCTTTGTAGCTTGTTATTTATTTCTTAGAATCATATAATCATAGAGTTGGAAGATACCTCAAGGGGCATCTAGTTCAACCCCCTGCCATGCAGAAATCCCCCATCACAGGACTCCTGACAGATGGCTATCCTGTCTCTGTTTAAAAACCTCCTAAGAAGGAGACTCCGACACCCTCCGTGGCAGCATATTCCACTGCCGAACAGTTCCTAACTGTCATGAAGTTCTTCCTAATGTTTAAACTGAATCTCTTTTCCTGTAGTTTGAGACCATTGCCCCGTGTCCTAATCTCTGAAGCCATGGAAAACAAGGGGTGCATCTCAATTGGCGTAAAACTTGCTATACCAATGCAAAAAGGTACTGCTGCTTTTTACCTACTGTTTTCAAACTTTGATATTTTCTGAGGCTGTGATGGTTGTTTTTAAAATCAATTCATTCAGTTTCATTTTAAGGGTACAGTATATCTTCTTGAGCACAGCAATTGTGTTTCAAAATAGACCTCTTTAAACCCATGAAATCTACCTTGTCTATAACATACTAAATAACAAAGGTCAAAATACTCAATATCATGCATCTTTATTTAGTGGAATATCGTATTATTTTTGATTTCACATGGATGTCAACTAAATTAAAAACCCACAACAACTTCATGTTACATATAGCACAGATTTTTGAAAAACAATTACTAGAAAGCAATTACCAGTGAGCAACTTTCATTAGAATGCTTTTCCAAATGTTGCCTTGGCTCCACAAGTGTCCAATCATGAGCATCATCACCGTTATCCATACTCTTTATTAGAAAAAGCCCAATGTCTATAACTCTTCCAGTCTAATTACCAATATGTAGTGCAGTGGGAGGGGAAAATCAATAACCAGAGGAAATTATCATGTAAGAGGTAAGAGAGACCACACATTGAAAGGTAATACCACCTTAGTCAACTTAGTCATCATATCAAGCTCTGTTTGTGTGAGTAATTTGAATTTCAATGCAAAGCATTATTTCCCTATCTTCTTTCTCTCTCTTCTATAATTAGTCAGTATCCTTGACTAAGAAGTTATTAATATATAAATTGCTGTATTCATATTGAATGGAACATGGATTTTTGAGCTATTTTATAGAGTTGCACAGGCTTGTATTTTCTTCTAATTAGTATATTCTCCTGTGAGATACAGGAAGCTGGACTAGATGGGTTTTTAGCTTGATCCATCATGGCTCTTCTTATGTTCTTATGTTCTTCTTATTTTTCCAGGAATAAAATGGATGCTCCGAACATCCATAGTGCTGGGTGGGGCCACTTTGCTGCCCCCCCCAGCTCGTGTCACGTTTATGCAGCCTAGGGGCTGCAAGGCAGGGGCCAGAAACCTCATAAGGCCTCGCCACATGGCGAGAGACCTCTTTTGTAATTTAGCCATCTTCCCTCCCTTCCTCCCAATTGAAAGAATGAGAGTAGCTGGTCATGTGAGGGCCGAATGGGAATTTTTGGCTGCTACTCAAATTGGTTTGGAGTGGCAATCCCATTTTCTTTAAGGCTATGGGGAGGTTTATAACTGGTCACAATTGGTGGGTAGTGCAAGTGGAGCATTTAATGTATTGAATAATATTTTCTAGTGAGCCGGTAGCCCTCAATATGAATTAGGAAATGAATGAGGAAATTAAGAACATTAGGTGTTAGATATAAATAGGTTCTAAGTTTAGGAACCAGGGCTGCCCAGACCGCAGGTTTTGGGAAGGTGCTGAAAAGGTGGGCAGCACCCTTCTAATATTAGGAATCATTAGCTGATCTACTTGGACTACATTCAGGCCCCCTTGTTTAAGGGATGTTTAACAGCAGAATTGAGTGAATTTCATATCAATAAATTGTGGCCCAAGTTTAATCCCACAAACGTGTCTTGCCTACTTATTTCCAGGCTGGGAGGTCAATGGATGGATGCTTATGACAGAGTATATTTCACCGCACTGGGAGAGAGCAATATGCCTCTTTAGCTTCCTTCTGGATGGGGCAACTTCAAGGCCCCTTTATCATCAAATGGGGCTTGAACTAGACAAGCTTTCAAATAGAGGCCAACCTCAAACAGAGGACTGCTCTAACAGTAGAGCATATTGTGTCCAGCCTATTAACTAGGGCTGCCCAGAAAGTAACTCCAGACTAGGGATGTAATAGACTCATTCAGATGTTCTTATCCTTCATGAAAAGGGGCATCACACTAAGACAACTGTTGAGTCATCACAATCATCAGTTTCTTTACAAGAGTGTCAAGACTAAGGCTTTTTTTAAAGACAACGGTAGCATTATCAAAAATATGATGCCAGGAGTTTGCAAAAACAAATAACTGCCTGTTTTGTGCATATATGCAAAAACAAATAACTGCATGTTTTGTGCATATAATCTTATATTTTGCATTAAAACTATATTGTGTAAAAGATGCAACATTTTCTAGTGTATTAGCTTTGTATACTAGGCAAAATTAAAATGTTTTGTATGTAAAATACAGGGTCCCCTCCCCCCAAAATGCAGTTTTATTGATACCAAATAAAACAGTTTGGTGCAATTTCCATGATTTCTCAGAAGATAATTCCAAAATGCAATAAAAGGCACAAAACTCTCATGATCTAATCTAGAAGGAAATAATTTTGGGACATTTTTCATTTCCACTTATAATTACACTCCCATGACTCAGTTTCTTAGTCCTATACTTGTGGAGAAATGAGAAAGAAAAACTTCATACATAAGTTTAAACAGAACCTGTCATCATAGGTTTATGTGCACTAAACCTATACATTTGTGGCTTAGGGAACCTGTATTTTGTGCATCTGAAGATGAAGAGTACAATCCATGGAAGCTAAATAAAATAAATCTGTTCCTCTTAAATGTTATTTGTTTACTTGTTTTGTTTCTTGCTAAGCATTGTGAATAAGGTTTTGCCTTAGAAAGTCAAATGATTACATCTAGGGAAAGTGTACATTTTCAGCAATTAGACAATAGCACTACCAAATACTGTATTTCTTTTTAAAATTCATCGCTCTCCCTCTTGCTCTTTCAAGCATTTTTGCTGTTATTTTACCATGGTGGAAGCAATTCTTTTCTGTTTTGAGAACTCTCACAGAGAATTTAACATGTTTAGTAGTCAGGGATGTCATAAAACCATAGATGTATTCCTTTTAAAACCCTTCTTCCTATCTCCCCCCAAAAAACAATTTTGTTTCCAAATGCAGACACAGTTGTCCTCTATGGAGACTATCTTCTCTTCACAGCAAAACTGGCAAAATCCACTATAGTATACCCATTTCCTTCCTTTGATGCAGTGAGGGCCATTGTCGTCTCTGATGGAATAGAATTACTGGTGCTGTAGGAAAGCAATCACAAATACAGAATGGGAGAAATAAAACTCCCAGAAGAAGTCTCTAACAGTGTCCATGTCTCTGATTGCTAAGGAAGGAAGGAAAAGGGAGACATCACCTGTTCCTAAATGCCATCCAAATCCATTCGATATTTGTCCCCTCAAATCTCATCTTTTTACCTTTCCACCCTACAAATAGACTAGAGAGGTTCCCCTCTCCAGCACAGCTTACAATAAACATTTTCTGTGATTTCAGAGAACCATTAGAGGTTGATACCTGGGTTACAGCTTGTTTGTTTGCCTTTTAGAGCTTGGGATCACACTAGAATCATAGAATCATAGAATCATAGAATCATAGAGTTGGAAGAGACCTCATGGGCCATTGAGTCCAACCCCCTGCCAAGCAGGAACCCCTTCACAATATTCCCGACATATGGCCATCCAGCCTCTGCTAAAGACCGTCAAAGAAGGAGACTCTACCACCCTCCGTGGCAGCATATTCCACTGCCGAACAGCTCTAACTGTCATGAAGTTCTTCCGAATGTTCAAATGGAATCTCTTTTCCTGTAGTTTGAAACCATTGCCCCAAGTCCTAGTCTCTGAAGCCATGGAAAACAAACCTGTTCCCTCTTCAATATGACATCCTTTCAAATATTTAAACATAGCTATCATATCTCCTCTCAGTCTTCTTTTTGAAAGGCTGAACATTCCCAGTTCCCTAAGCCGTTCTTCATAAGACATCTCTTCCATGCCTTCAACCATCCTAGTTGCCCTCCTCTGTACCCGCTCAAGGTTGTAGTATATTCAATACTACTTTAATACCACTGGAAGACGAATCTTACCTATATGATCAAGAGTGCTTTCTATCAGTGGCCACTTACAAGACCAATTTTCCTCTTCTCAGTTTCATATTCCATCAAACAAAAATGTTTGCTTTGAACTACAGCCCAAAAATGAGGATGAAAGAAAATGGCTGATTCTCCTTCCAATAAGTCTACTCATTTTCCCCAACAGAGTGATTTGAATATAAGAAAAGAATGAGGAAAGATATTTAAGACTGCTTATCCTCTCTACACGAGCAGCAAATTTTATAATATGAATTACAGTAGTGGGTCTTGGCTCCATTGCTGGGTTTAGTGTTATGTTCGGCACTCCTTTTATGTAACTAAATACTAACATTAAGACTAAAATCCTGTTGCATAGCATAATACAATTCAGAACATTCAGTCCATTCCTAGCTGGCAGAAATGGGAGTCCCTACTGTGATTCTTGCCCATATACCGAGCTAGTATGCATGCACCCATCTCAGGAATTGTAGTTGAGACTCTTTAATTGCTGGCTGGGAATGGACTGAATACAAACTGTGTTATACTAAGCACCAGCATTTCAACCTGTGTAACTTCTGTGAACAAAATTAATTCTACATTATGCTCTTCTGGTCAGTTTACCTATACCACAATTAAGCATGAGAATACAATTTCATTGTTAAAACATCAATTGTTTGTGAAAGTATAGGATATTTAAATTATGGGGAACATTTGCAAATAAGAACTTACGATATATATACTTTTTCTAGTTTTGGTCAGCCAACAGGACTCGGGTCACAATACCAAAATTGGGTGGGTGGGACTGGGACATATATATCATAAGTTCTTATTTGCAAATGTTCCCCATAATTTAAATGTCCTATACGTTCACAAACAATTGATGTTTTAACAATGAAATTGTATTAGAAGCCAAAATCCAATTACTGTAGTATTCTATCCACAGACATGATTCTGGTAGACCACTGTGTGAGAGCAATCATATTAGCAGACAGAGCCTGAATTACCAAAAAACAGCAAAGCTAATTTCCAAACTATATCAGGTGTGAAAAACTTTGGCAGTGACAATCTGACACCTTTCAATATTTACGTTATTCTGCCTTTTAATGAGCTGAAGTCTAATGCTGTGTGGTGAACAATTTGACCTTTTATCTATCCAGACCTTTTTTGTTATTCTGCCTAACAGATAATTCAGTTCAATTAAATAATCTGCCAACATTTTTGGTGGCAAGTTTTTAAAATTTTGAATTTAGTCAATTGGTTTGATAGCCTGAGTTTACTTTTCTTAGGGCATCAATGCAGTGAACTTTTTAGAAATGTCCGAACACTGGCAACATTGAGCAAGGAGTTGGACTTGATGGACTTGTAGGAACCTTCTAACTTCACTATAATCTATGATTTCATGATTCTATGGAACCTACAGATAGTCTTTCACTGATGCAGCAAAATGCCATTCCACATCACAAATTGCCTCAAAACAAGTAGCTGTGAAATTCTAGGGCAGGTATGGTGTGTCTAGTATGAACACCGCATGGAACCTCTTGTTTTTTGGACTACAGATCCCAGAATGCCCAGTCAATATGTCTAACAGATATAGTAGCTGTGGGGTTGTAGCAATTGTAGCCCCCCCACACCTGGCTCCAAGCTATGTCTATGACAGTTTACAGAGAATAACAATTCCAACGCTCTATTGCCCTATCAGTTACCTGTATTAAAGAAAAATTGTCAAGATAACCCTCGAATCAGGGCAAAATCTAGATGACAATCTAACTGAGACCTCTTCTGCCTGTAGCCACCATTTGCAGATTGCTGTTTAGTCTTAATATGGAGCCATGGTATTAGAAAAGTTAGAATCATATTTCTCAGTAGAAGGAAACTTGACATAAAATCAAAGCAGATTGATCAACTTAATAAATTTAATTAAGCAGGCATAATGATTTGATCACAGTGATTTGGAAAAAGGCTATCAAGAGAAAACACAGAACACATTACAAAATTAATATACCACTGAACAAATTATAATTTTAAAAAGCGATCGTAACGAATGTGAAAGCAGTTTAAATGCCCAATCATAATGAAAGCACACATTTCAAATCACTGGAAGTTGGTGAATGCAAGCTTTAATAAGGCTTCACTTTGCTGGCAGAAGTACTGTATAACAAAGAAGGAACAGATCAGCAAATCTTTCTTAGAGAGTTCCACAGCCTGGGAGCTACCACCAATAAGGTCCCCTCTTTTACTTCCACAATGCATCTTACTGATAGGAGCACAATCAAAAATCTCCATCTGAAACCACCTCTGGATTTTCCTGTAGTAGAGGAATAAAATGCCTGCCTAACACAAAGTCCAAAATGGCAACCTAAAAGAGGACAACGCCAGCTATCTCTCACTGTGTTCCCTGTCAAAGGAAAAAAAATCTTTAAGCAAAATTTAAAGAATTATTTGAATCACTTTTCTTATTTACAGATATCTATGGGACCCTTACGAGGCATGTTCCCCACATATTTATTGTTCGTGAATTGGTTATTGTGACTTGCACAATGCTACACTAGGCCAAGGTACATTAAAGCAAGAACTGTGATGCCTGGAATGTCAGTTCCCTTCTTGATGAGCATCCTGGATTTGACAACCGACATCCGGAACTGTATTACTGTCATTTGGCTGCCCTTGTGATGGTTCTGGCATGTCCTATACCTCTGCTATTTTAAGCACGACCAAACCTCTGCGGTTGAATCAATTGGGGCTCAGAGAAAGATAAGTAAAAACACTGAACTTTAGGTGGCAATGTCCTCTAGCGTCCTGCTGTGAAATTTGCTACCCCTCCAAGGGGACAGAAAGTTACATCTTAAGAAAAATTTCTGAGAAAAACTTTTCAAGAGGTTAGGCTACTCTTTCGTTTTCAGCACACAGAAAAGAACAGGAAAGCTTAGATAATCCACACAGGTTTTAAGCAAGTGGAGCCAAAGGGCTTAGGCATAAGTCTAGTGCAGTGCAATGCCATTTTTGACAAGCACTTCTGAGCAAACACACTTGGCATAAAACTCCTTATTTGAACAGGGTCAGCAGCAAAATTCTGATTAACTTCACTGGAAACCCCATGTTACCCGTGTTCATTAGGAGTTCATTAGTATCACGAACTATGCACTTGAGGTCAGATCAATAAAAGTTTTTCAGTATTTGAAGATGTTCCAGTCCAAGACATTGTCTGATCTGTCATATGACATAGCAGTTTTTCCCAACCTAATGTCTCTTAAATTTGCTGAAATACAGCTCCCATCATCCCAAGCAAATAGCCATGCAGACTGGAGGATAATGACACTTGTAATATCCAGAAATCTGCACTGAAGAGCTTCCAACAAACTATATATGTATGGGGGGGGGGGAGCAGGGGGACAGAGAGAGAGAGAGAGAGAGAGAGAGAGAGAGAATGCAATACCCACTTTTGCCCCTGGCTCGAATCAGAAAGCTCAGTAATCTAATTGTAGCATTTTCAATATGCCAGAATCTAAGCTCAAGCGATACTCAACCAGCCCAGTTCTACCTGCCTCTTTACAGAGCAGGGGCACTCAGGGAAACCCTTGCGTTTATCATCTGCTGACCTTTTGGTCTCTATCTCTATCTCTGCACATGTATGTCTACAGTGTGTTTGTGAGAGTGAAAAAGGCAGGCAGGAAAAAGAAACATCAACAGGCAGACACATACCTAAATGGGTGGCATGGTGTATTTCTCTGCTCCTTACCTGAGCTGTGGAGAGACGGAATATGGTAGCAGCGGGGAGAGGTCTGCAGGAATGCCTGCCGTGTGTGTGTGTCCATGTCCCTGCCTGCATATGTGTATGTTTCCGTCAGGTCTGCAACTAGGATCTGTGTCACCCAGGGCAAACATGGATTTAATGCCCTCCTCCTCTAGCACAGGAGCATAGAATATTACAAAAATTACAAATACTATTTGTACTAAATATTATAACTACTATTTTCTCATTTTGCCCCCATCCTGAACATCGAACCTGAGACACATGTCTCAGCTGCAGCCTTGGTTTCCTCAACCCCCACCCCCACCCCCACCCCATGTATGAGCATACTTCTCTTTACCCTGGCTTTGTCCAGGCTTTACCCATCACTGCATTCCTTTCCCTTCTGTCCCAACAACTCCTACAGGTGGTAGGCACCATTGGACAGATATTAGGATCCAATTTCTGATTTAATATTGTTCCTTTAGGTGCAGGAACGTAAGTACGAGCAGTTAGAAATAACAGGAAAAAAGTTCTTGCTTTTAGACAAAGAAATATTCTGGAGCCAACAGCTTTCCTTCCGTACGCATATACTCTTTGGCAGTTACTTCACATCTGTTTTGTCTCTGTTAGCGTTGCACTTAGGAGCAGTACAAAATGTTACTTCACACCTGTCAGGCAACTACTGAAATTTGTTTCAACCATGCCCCCAGAACCCCCAGAACGGTGGGGTCGCACTTAGCACCCCCAGAATGGGTCCTAAGTGCAACAATACTGTACCTAGGGCTGGGGTAGGGTTTTCCCTTCTCACTCTTTGTTCCCGCTTTCTGTTCCGAGAGAAGACACCATGTAGTAACAACTGTCACACAACAAAACATTTGTTTCTCTCAGAAAATTGTGTCTGGGTTTTTTGTTTTTACTTTTCAGAAGCGAAGAATTTTTAACCCCCCCCCTCAAAAAAGGGAAAAGGAAGCTGGACAAATTCAGTGTTTGTCACGGTACAAGACCATGAGGTAACACTTGTCACGAGACAAGTTATCACGATCATGGGAACACTGAAACAGGGACAAAACCACTTGATCGTGACCAATGTCGTCACGGTACAAAACTAGTTGTGGAACAAAGAAGGACGTGAAGTAACGACCTTGGTCTAAAAGAGGAGGATGGTGCAGGGGGGCTATTGAAATCATTCTTTCTCTTGAGCCTTATATTCAAGTCCCACTTGCTGTGCAGGGAAAAAAGCAGCAAAAAGCACATTCTGCTTCAGATCAAATTATGAAAAGAAAAGTCTACCAACTTCACCTCACATCTATATGCCACTTTTAAGACAAGCAACTGGGGTGGTGGGTATTAGGTGGAGTAGAGATGATGGCACAGGTGTTTGTGTGCATAAATTCTGTTATACAACAAACTTGGCCTGGAAGAGTTAAGTGCTCAGATCAAAAAAGTTCAGCATCTCTCATACTCTTTTCCTATTTAAAATATACATGCAACATTTACTAAGCCGTAGCATCAACTACTTTAAAGTAAAATCCTGAAAAATGCACCATGCTCTGTACAAACATTTCCTATTACAGAGGGGCATATAGGCACACTCAAAGATCCATAGGTCACTTAACAGGTAAGCAATTTTAGTTTGAAGTTTGCTCATAGAATTCACTAGGTAGGTAACGTGAACCAAAGATGTTCACCTTCCAAGAAGGGTGAAATCTGGCTTTGAAATACCAGTAGGTTTTCCAACGCCACACTGAAAGAATTAGCAGCCTCCTGGCTTCTGGCAGCTAAAGTGCTGCCCCTGCACAACCTCCATTCATTTCAATTGGGCTTGCGTGAGAGCAGCACTCTGCCCAAGGAACAGACGGCTTTATCCAATCAAACAGATCTTTCTGATAAGATGCTGTCTTCTCCCACAGCTGTGCAAGTCTCACATGTCTAGTCTTTTAATATACCACAGAGATGAGGTATGTGGAATAGCAAGGTTTGCTTGCTACTTCAAAATACTCTTGTGGAATAGGAGCTACATTTCACAAATGTCATGCACTCAGTGGCATAAACAACACACATTAAAAAATCCTCCAGCCACTGAGTCTTTAGGGATTTGTCTGCCTAAGTGTGCCATTACATCATCATGCAGCTAAGCCAGAGATCAGCATACCAAACCCAGCGCACAGGGGCATCGTGTGGATTTGCTCTGCGTTCCTAAGGAAGACGCTTACAATCCTATGGAAATACGTTCAGATCATTGGGTGTAAGAAGTGCAGCATGGGATCAAAACCTCACAAGCCACCCTCATTTTGATTCGGTATACATCTTGTGTATCTTTCAGCTTAACTTTCTCAGCATAAATTACCTGAGGGAGAACAATTAATATGTTAATTAGAATAACATATAAGACACCTGCAGCATTTCACAGAAATATTGTGTGAAGTACAGAACCCAGGTGTCTTTACCCATTTGGGTGAAAAGTGACAAGTTAAACTGAAAGGCATGTTACATGGAGACATGCTCAGTCAGTCGGCTGGTCCCATCCAGAGACTGGCAAAAATCAATTTGGACCAGAACTTCCAGAACTCCCCAGAGGAATGTTACCGTTGAATCTGGGTAATTCTGAGAGTTGTAGTACAAAAGTAACTTTCAGAAGCTCTCTTCGAATCTTATAATAGTTTTTAGTTACAGTAATTCAGTCAATTACATTGACATGTAACTGCAGTTCCATGTTTGTCCTCAGAGATAGCAAATACTTGAATACTTGTAGCACTCCTTACAATTCAGGAATTGCAGCGACCTGTCAGTCTTCATGGATGCACTGTACAGCACAACTATGCCCACTTTGGATGGAAAAGATATCTGACTTGGGTGACAGAGCTTGGAAAAGCTACTTGTTTTTATTACACCTCCTGGAATTCCCCAGCTAGCATGGCCTCACGGTGAAACCTCACTTAAGAGAGCACTAAAGGTAAATAATATTCTAATAACTGCTTCCCTACATTTCATGCCAAGACTTTTAAAACAAAACACTTTTCCATCTGATGCCCCACTGCTTTTCTTAACATGCTCCATGAAGCAACTTCCCAATATCACCAAACATTCTGGTTGCAGAATTCTGTGGGGTTCAATTCAAGTACAGATTACTAGCCTACCCTCTCCTCTGGCTGTGCAGGAACTCAAACTGTACTGCCTTGCCCTAGAAGTAAGGGCCATCAGGCCCATGAATGCTTTCCCAGGTGGTAGGTGTGGCTTTAATTCACAAAACACTGGCAAACTGATGGGGCCTTCTTTTCATAGCCCAGGACAGAAATATCCCTTTCCTCTCTGCATTTGATGAATGGGAATATTCACTGCTGCAGCTGTTGGAAGCCATTGATAGATTGTCTGAGCCTGGCTCACTTTCCCTGGCATTATCTTCACAAACTATCTGAGTTATGAAGAACTGTCAACAACTAACAGGTTAATTTAAAGGACTCTTCAGCTTGTTTCATTCAGTCTTCAAGATACCCAACAATACTACTGCAACATATTAATACACAACACTTTGAGATATATCTCAGGAAAACACCTTGTGTGTAATTCAGCAAAAGCAAAATGTAACCAGGGTCAGATAGTTCGGGTTGTTGTTTTTTGTTTTTTTGTAATGATGCCAGATAAAAATAACGCTGAATCATTAGTTATACGATATTCCACTGAGGGAACATTGAGGGTAAATAATATTTTAATAATGGGCTCAATAGCCTTCATGCACAAGCTTTTAAAACAAAATCAATTCTCAACTGACTTTCTGTTGCTTTCTTTATATACTGCCTGTGGCAAAACACCAAAATCACTGTCTTTTCTGATATAACAATACATTTATTGTTACACAACAGTGATTAAGGTTAAGTATAGTAATTGGTTTTTAAATTCAACTGAGCTGTCAAAAGAAACATGTACAATACTGTTCAGAAACCAATTTAGATACAATTCTGTTTTTAAAATGCCTTTAATAGGTAGGGTTATAAGTCTGACTCAAAGTTTGGGAATATGTGCTTTTTTAAATCAAGTCTCTAATGGAAGACTTTCAGGCTCTAAGTAAGAAGCTAGAAGTGAAAGTAAAGGTCACTTTGACAGTCTGCCTCAGTCCTGAAATATTACTGCTTTTCTTGAAATAAAGCACCAAGATGGTGCCCCTTCCAGTCCCCATAGACAAGCCAAGTGGCAGCTGAATTATTTCCTCCTTTACACTGGAGACTAGAAAGTTAGGTTATGGGTGCTGCCAAGGCCGCAATCTACATTTATTTATTTATTTATTTATTTATTTATTTATTTATTTATTTATTTATTTATTT
>JAHTLZ010000204.1:34396866-34410800 GCA_023846285.1 Phrynocephalus versicolor
TTTATTTATTTATTTATTTATTTATTTATTTATTTATTTATTTATTTATTTATTTATTTATTTCAGAGTTGTTTTTTTACCCCGCCTTTCTCCTTGGAAAAGACCCCCAAGGCAGTTTATGTCAATGAGGGATAAGCTATACAGCCCAGAACAATTAGGACAAGTTCGAGTATCGAGAAAGGGGGGGAATGGACTGAGGGTCATCTTATTACAACATCTTCCTTCCTCTTCCCCCCGCCCCACTCACCCCGAGGCTTATCTTCCGTCAGGAGGAACTGCCCACTGACCACACACACACACACCACCACCACCACCACCGTAGGAACAGACTGTCTTCTCCCTCCCTCCCCTCCAAGGACTTGCACAAAACTGGCTCTTTGGCTTGAGTACGGAGATGAGCACCGCCCCCTAGAGTGGGAAACGACTAGCACGCATGTGCGTCAGCGGCGGGGGGGCATTTACCTTTTTTATCTTATTAATTCAAAACAAGCAGGCCAGGGAAAAATTATCAAACATTTACCGGTCCGCGGGGATAAAAAGGTTGGGGAGCACTGCCTTAGAGAATCAACTTGCTTTCTCAGAACATGGAAACCTTACTTTTTGGACTACAACTCTCAGAACCCTTCAGCACCCACATTGGCAGGGGATTGTGGGAGTTATAGGCCAAAAAAGAAAGTTTTGAAAGCTCTGATTGTTCAAAAGTCCTTCTGGAAACCACCCAAAATAATTTGAAATTGGTGTATATGCAGTATATGTGTATGCATGTGTGTGTGCTAGAGTGACTACTTATTCCTCATCAAAAAGGAGGGCAGGCTTTGGTACTAAAAACACATTTCTGGCCATCTGCTCGGAATCAACTTCTTCCACAAGTCTATTTCAGCCTTCCGGAGACACCATATATAATGATAATGTTCGCTGACATAGAATTTATGTATATAAAGAGAGCTCAAGGTGGAATGTCTGTCTCTCATTTCCCCCGCTTTACTCTTAAGCAGTGCTTGTTAGGTAGATCAGACTGACAGAATAAGAAATCGTGGAATGACAAGTGTATTCAGGGTTTTTTAAGGAACCCATATTTCCCAAACCACAGCTGAACATTCTAACCACTACCACATACTATTGGCTCTACATGAACTGGTGGACCCCAAATCTCATAAACCCAAAGTCAGCTTATTTGAGGTACATAAATATCTGGCTACACTTCTAATGTTCAGTTGTTGCTGTTTTTTGCATCAAGGAGATTAGAGAGATACAAAGAGAAAGACAGGAAAGAAGGTTCATCCTCTCTGTAATGGCTGTCTCATTTTTATGTGACCATTATACACATACAAGGAGAAATTTAAAAATCCATTTTCTTCAAGGTACAGTATAGATTTTGTGATTTTTTTGAACCCACTGTGCAGTATTTTTTAATTCTCTTTGTAGAGGCTCCTGTGGCATCTTTGTATTTTTGGTTTATTTGATGTTCCATAATCTAGTTTCAGATGCTGTCATAACAATGAGTCATGCTTTGTGAAGCTGTAGAATGATCTTTTGTTGCTTGGCTAACTGGTTCCCTGTCATAGCTCATTACTAATACTTGCTGCTTCATTTGACAACTGTGGGCTACCTTCCCAAAAACATCTCTTCTACGGCAGCCCTCTCTAGAGCTTGCAAAGCATACTTCTTGTCTTATCTGACCTGATTTAAAGCATTAATTAAAGGAAATTTGTCTTTGGGATCATGTTTTGAAATATTACTAATGACTGTTAGTAGATTGGGTTATAAATTCCTTGGGGTAGAGACCTGGTATTTTTTATATTTGAAAGACCATGCAGGTTGATGATGATCTATGCAGGCACACCTAAAGGTATGCATGAATGAGACTTGTGTGAGATACTCAGTAAAGTGGACCCTCGTATAACAAGTGGTTTGTTTAACAGAAAATCTGCTTAAAGGAAAAAATTACCAGAGATAGGGGGAAATCGCTTAACAGAATCACCTATGGGGTTTGTCCATACAACAGAGAAAACAGAAAAATGGTTGTGGTTAGGGATTAATTTGTTTTCAATGCATTACTATGGGAAATCTGTACAAAGGAAAATTTGCTTAACAGAATTTCATTTGGAATGAATTAATTCCTTTATACAAGGTACCACTTGTATTCTGTTTCTATTGTCTACTGAACTCTTCTCTCCTAAATTTCTTTGGGGAAACCAACCCCTTTCTGTTCTGATGTCAGAATCTCCAAACTATCCAAAGCCATATTAGTAGAAGAAGCTAGCAAGGTGGAAGACAAGAACGATTCGGAAGACACATCTGGTGATTACAAAGACCTTGCATTCTGTGGACCACGTTTCAGGACTATTATTCCCATCAATATGAGTTAAAATGGCCAATGGCAAAAAATAATAATATTAAAAATAAATAAAGCTTGGAAATGCAATCTAAAAACATCTGGAGGGCCACAAATTGCCCTTTCCTGATTTTAATCCTCTCCCAAGAAATCTGAAGAATGTCTCCTAATCCATTCATCCCTCCCCTTGACATTAAAACTACAATGCAGAGTTTGGAAAGATAAGTTATTTGAACTGAAGGTCACGGAATCCTTTATATGTCAAGACGTTAGGGGCTCCAGACATTTTTGAAGGAGCTGGGGTGTCCATGTTCACATTTCTCTCTCCAACAGTGCACACATTTCTTTGCCCTTGGAGAGGGAGGCCAGAACAATTCCTGGTGTCTGAGAAGTCCTCCTTAGCAGCCATACAATTGAAGTTTCAATAGATTTGTTTTATATATATATTAAATTGCCAGCAGCCCTATGCTTGAAACAATTATGCACCTATGGAAATTCAACAGATGCAGTTTTGTCAGAAGCAGGGAGATTCAAAACTATCCACTCGGGCAATTTCTGCTTGTTATACAAGTATTAAAGCACCCACAGCCTCTGTCCAAATTAAAAACAGCAATCTTAGCCACAAGGAAATACAAATATGAATAGGAATCAAACCCTCATCCCAGATTCCAATTTTAGATTACAGCAAGATCTCAGCTTAGTGCATCACCATACAGCGCTTGACATCACTGAACTTTGATTGGTGACAAATTACTGCCACTCCTACATCTACCGGGGCTCTGTATTTGCTGCTATTGCATCACAATCCTCTTATGCAGAGGCCAGCATAGACGTATGCTGAAATCTATTGCTACACAACAGAGGAACAATAAAAATCCTAGGACCCAGCACAAACAGATTTGTAAAAACAGCAACACATGTTCTTCTTACAGCATCCCTTGTTTGTTTAAACACACTGCTGTCTCACTTTATTTTCAAGACTAAATCAAAGCAGTTAACACAAAAAGATAACAAAACTCTCCCACAGGTTACAAATGCAAACCAAAAGGTGATGGAAGCCCCATCTCTCTGAATTCAAAGGGAATCCAATACAGACTCCCAACAATAAATATAAAGATGAAACCCATTCTATAGTAATGTGGGCAGGCATATTACCAGCATTTCTTCAAGTGCCCTCGAATCATGACTTCGCTCAGGAACAGAATTCCACATGGGCAGAATAAGGAAACACCTTTTTTTATTATTTTTGCCTTGGGATCTAAATGCCAAACAGGATGAGATTCCAGCTCATAGGTATCAATTCTAGCAACAAATGGATGAAAACAAAATGGCTGGGGCCACATGTGTTTAATCTGCATAACAAGAAAAACCTATTTTAATTTGAATAATATGCAGATTTGCACATTGTGTTACCTAATAATCATGTTGACTTATCCAGGGCTGGTCAAGTCAATAGGTTTCCCAACAAAACGGAGGCCATTCACCAGGTCCTAGACTGTCATATTGCTGCAGTACATCAGGTTGGCTAATCTACTGCACTGCTTTGTCCCATGATATTAAACCAATTTCAGCCTACATCCCCAGTAGAGGTTGACAAGGTGCCACCACAATCTCCCTAGATCCTTGCCTTTTAGAAGCTGACAGCAAACAACAATGTAAAGAGCTCCATCAATTATCAATGCATCTCACAGTGACAGCTAGGTTTCCTGAACCCTCAAGGAGAAGCTAATTAGACCCATCCAGAAAGAAAAAGAAAAAACCAAATTTGGTGGCGAATGGCTGTAACAACTCCAGACTTGTTGACAACATTCTATTCTTATGCAAGCTAGTGGAGAAGGTAGTGGCTGATCAGCTTCAGTCACTCTTGGTTGGAACCCATTCCAGTTTGGGTTTAGGTTGTGTCACAGCATGGAGACAGCATTGATTGCAATGCAAGATGACCTTTTCAGGAAGGCTGACAGAGGCAGTGCCCCTACTGTTTCTCCTTGATCTCTCAGCAGCCTTTGACACTGTAGACCGCATTATCCTCCAGGAGATGTTCTTGAGGTTTGGTATCAGAGGCCTGGCTTTGTCCTGGTTCCTGTCCTTCTTTGAGGACTGCCCACAGAAAGTGCAACTGGGAGAGATGGTTTCCACTCCTTGGACTTTGAACTGTGGATTTCCACAGGGGTTGATCATCTCATTTCAGCTATTTAATATCTATATGAAAGGCCATATAGTAGATTTGGGTGAGGTCATCTGTAGATTTGGAGTTTTACTTACTATGAATAAGCAGATGACACCCAACTCTATCTCTACTTCCACCCTCCTGCAGAGGATGATACTCTATACCTTGAGTCCTGCTTGGCTGCAATCCTGGACTGGATGGGAACCAACAGAATGAAACTGAACCTGGACTAAAAAGAAGCAACTAGGTCTTCTTCGTGGTCACTCCTCAGCTTTGGAATGAGCTGCTGCTTGAAGACTCTAGGACTAGGAGGAGGGGGGATTCTAGCCTCTCGTGTATTTCTAAATAACACCATAATCATGTCACCGCAGAAGCTGACAAACTTTTGATTAGGCCAGTATGGTCTCCAAGGTCCTTCCCACAAAGCAGGCTTATTTCTCCTCATTGCAAGTGCAACATCTAGGGAGCACAGTACTATAAAGCCATCCTAGACAAGTTAAATATCTAAAAACAGTGCTCCCTCAAGTGGCAAAACCCATTTTATTGTAAAATCATGTTATAAGCAAAAACATAATATTTCAATGGAATATAAAAACTAGCTTTCCAGTTGTTATGAAAGAGATACATGGCAAAAAGGTCTCACACAAAAAGGAAATATGCATTTCCATGAGTGGTTGTTTTTGCCTACAGGGTAATCTGCAAAAGCACACAAGAACCATACACATCAGTTGGGTTGCCATGTCTGCAGCATCCCATTCACTAAAATATGAGGACCAAAAGGTGAAATCAGAATTGGATACTTGCAATGTTACTGGGGAAACACTTGTAATTTACAGCTGGGAGAAAAGCAAGCACAACAGACACATGAGCTCTGGGATCACAATGAATTAACAGAAATGAGCATCCTGCTGTTAAAGCCATCTAAAATACAAAACCTAAACTTTACCTTCCTCCACTGCTGTACAAACAGAGATTTCTCCATGCAGACCTGAAGCATATCAGTTCCCTGAGATTTCAAGCTATATTCTGAAACCTGGGAACCCTACATAAGCAGTGGGTCAAGCTCCACCAAAGAAAGTGCAATAACAGGTAGATCAAAGACCATGACCTCCCTTGGATGACTGATGGACTATATCATGTCCCAGTACCTTTGTGGGCTGAGGTCTATAATCCTTAATTCTACCCAGTAAATTATATCCTCTTCTTCTCTTTGATTGTCAGTTCCTGGGGGTTTGATCCTTTGGTCATCACCACCTCCTTCCTAAGAGACTTGCACTCTCACAGGGTTAGGGCACAATGAATTGAGGAGGGGAGCCGTATATAAGATTTTGACCTCACTGGGGAAAACAAAGGATATCAAAGTAATAAACAAATAAATAACAATTTTATTTATTATATTTATTTATTTTTACAACTTATATGCCACCCACTATGCAAAGGTCTCTGGAGAGCTTACAATCAAAAAAATTAAAACAGTTAAAACATAGAATATCAATAAATAATTAAAAACAATAATAAAAACCTTACACTAAAATCATTACACTAAAATTGCCATCAGAGGACCCACAGTTGTATCAATTAAAAAACCTCTGGAGCAGGAAGGTTTTTACTTGGCGCCGAAATGTCATCAATGTTGGCACCAGTCAGATCTCACTTGGGAGGGCATTCCATAGGTTGGGGGCAGCTGCCGAAAAGGCCCTATATCTACATGCCATCCCTCTCGCCTCCTTGATGGATGGCTCTTTCAAGAGGCCCCGCTGGCTCAATCTTAATTGCTGGGTAGGTTCGTATGGAAGGAGGCGGTCCTTCAATGTACAGGATCCTTCTGTAGGAATCATAAGGACAAAAGACACAGCTGAAATGGGCACCAATTTTATTGAAAAAGATTCCTGCTCCATATCCACAGGTAAAGGAACACAGCTCAAAGCATACAGTTCCAGTGCGACGGTCAGAAAACTAACAGGTGCAATTCCTTTGCCACTGCAGCACTGTGGTGTGGCACCTGTTACACAGCTGTTAGTCACACATCTTGGAAGGATGCAGGAGGCCCAGGAAGGTGAGGGTGGCCTCTCCTCAGATGGTTGTCTGACATCCAGTTCCTGCTGGCGGTTGTATGAATGAAAACAGATTGGTCAGCGGCAGTACTGTTGTATTCACAAGTTTACTGGTTGCCTGTAAAGAGAAAGAAATGGGAATGTGTTGAATAAATGACAGCAACGGGGGAAGATCTAGTATTTATGTCTAAATGATCATTGCTTGCTTGCTTGAAAGTAAGATAGCACAGAGCTTGTGAATATTGTAGGACCTAAAACTCCCAGAATTCCCCAGCTAGCAAGGGAACACCCTAGAACAAGTATGTCCAAACTTTGGCCCTCCGGATGTTTTGGACCACAACTCCCACAGTCCTTTGTCACTGGAAATACAGCTTGGAATTCTGTGTGGTCCAAAACATCAGGAGGGCAAAAGTTTGGACTTGCCTGCCCTAGAAAAGCTCTCTACTTTCCCAGGTCCCCGGTGGTTGGCTGTTTTAGGATCTGTCTGCTTAGGAAGTAAAGTACTCATCAGGACAATACTCACCCCTGTAATTTGAGTGGAATTATCTCTGCTGTTAGTGTTTGCAAATGTATGGTGCCATGTTCTGACTCTTCGCCTGCAAGAAAAAGTAAACAGTGAACATTTTGCGAGCAAGTTCAAAAAGTGGAGAGTATAGATGTTTATGAACATAGCTTTCTGCCTCATTGCCTCCAGAAGTCCTTAGGAACACGCTGCCTGTGTCGGGTGTTTCAGGGGGTTCCCTTTCAGCTGACTTGGAAAAAGGAAATCCTAACTGGTCAAGATGACCAAAGACCAGCTGAGCTTGCACTAAGCTAACACAAAGCTTCTCCTAGACTAGAAATGAAGAGCAAGTACTTTTGGCTTAGCCCAGATTTATGGCAACATCCTTGGGGTGAAGCAGATTCACTATGCCCCTTCTCTGCTCTTTTTTTGCTCTTCTTCTGGCAAATCTTTGAGACCTAAGCAGTTGTGCTGGCAGATTACTCTGCCAGTAGATCTCCAAGATCAGAAGAAAGAAGAAGGTTCTACATCTCATTCTAACCCCCTGGAGCCAATGCATTACTCTTTGTTCCTTGTATAGTGAACTTCCTAAAGTGGAGGAACAAAGAGGAATTACATAAATACACAAAGCAGACTGGAAACCTACAGTGGCCATAGAGGTTTGAGTTCTCTACACTACACAACACAGATAGAAAAAGAAAGGAAATTTCATTTAGGAGTTTCAGAGTGAGATACACTACGGTCTCTGACTCATTAACCTACCTTGGCAGTGTCCTGGTCCTTGCAGGCTGAGTTGCAGGAGTAGCACTAAGAATCATAGAGGTGAGTCCTTTGATGGTTCTGAGAAGGCAAATGTTAGTCAGACACTCTCCTTGCACAGACTATGCAGAATGCCCATTCCATTAGTGAATCAATAAAGAACCATCTTTAAGAGTAACATGTTTAGTTTACCATGAGTTTCAATTAAATGCCCCCCACTGCTTCAGATGCATGGCCTCAAATACAATATTCAAATTAATTTCACAGTAATTAATACTGTACTTCCTCCGTCTGCCTGAGGAAGTGGATTGTGATCCATAAAAGCTCACACTGTGATAAATATTTTAGTTTTAGAGCTGCCACCTGAATCCTTCTTGAATTGCTACAGTACACTAACACACTTGCCCATTTCAAAACCTGCTTCTATCACCCCCATTGTCATGTCCCAAGGAGAACAGGGTTTTCAGAAGGCAGAGGTAAAAACTGACTGAAACGGCATACAATCTGACAGATATCTAACTAAGAAGATCCAGACAGGAAATGGTTATATGAGGCGTGGAATTGTGTGGTCAATTCATTTGGGTGCATTGGTTTGTTCTGTGTACATTTATGTATTCTACTGCAGATTTCAAAGGGCAGAACATGACAGCTCACAAGCAGACTGCCGTGGACAGGGACAGGTATGTGGAAGTAGGACATAAGCTACTTCTATTGAAATTTCCTCCTCTACACTATTAAACATAAAGGACTTCCATCCTTTTCCCATGTAGTTTCCCATGTGGAACCATCTTCCTAGTGAGCTGCGCCTGGCACAGTCCCTGCCCGCCTTCAAAAAAGCGCTTAAAACCCTGCTTTTTAGGGAGGCATTTGGCAACCTTTAATTATTATTATTTTCTCTTCGCCCCTGACGCCTCTTGCTGAGGGCTTTCCCTCTTTTTGTTTAGTACTGTTTGATTTGTTATCTACGTTGATTTTAACCTTGTTGTAAACCACCCAGAGTTCCTACTGGAAGATGGGCGGGATAGAAATAAAATAAAATAAAATAAAATAAAATAAAATAAATAAATAAATGTAGCTACAATGTTTCATGCCCAGGTACAGACCAAACATAACCCTAGAAATGGTGAAATGTCCCTGTTTTTTGTTTTCTTCCGCATTTAAGATTGCCAGATCAACACCACTCTATTCCATGAGATTTCAAAAATAAAACCTGAGACCAAGGGATGACCTTTTGTGATGTTTCAATGCTAGGCAAGCAAGTGTTGGGAAGGAAGCCAGAAATTATTCTGGACCAGCTGATGTCCACTGAAGTCCCTGCTACTGGCCTTGATCCAAGTGACAGGATGGGTCCAAGTGTAGGATCCCTCTGGCCCTCCTCCCAGGCCCCATCTCTTCTTTTTCATATCTCACTTTTGTACCAGCTTAGTATGCGTACAAACACCTTTAGGCTGAGTTAGTATTCCTTGGTGCTTAGCTGGGAATGGGTAGATGGGTGTGCAGACTTTAAGGACACTCCTCCCACAAACACCTTCTCCTCCTCCAGGCCCACTTGCCCTACAATTTGTCTCCCCTCATAGAGATGCGGAGAAGTGCAACAATTCCTTAAGACTGGCAACTCTACATGTATTTGAAGTTTTAAAGACACTTGGGTTTTTGCCATTCCAAATCTGGAGATCTTGAACAAAGCCATAGAAATTATTAATACAAAAAAAAATATCTCGCCCATCCCTGCTTAACTTCAACATGGTGGCTTTTTCTCCTGTCCTGACCGCACCCTCAGGACTTAAAGAAAATATTTCCAGCATATCTGGGGCAAGGGACTGGTAATTCAGGGTTTGGTTCTTATATTAGAAAAACAGGACAATCCTTGCTGGGTCAGACTGAGGTTAATCTAGTCTAGCTTTCTTGTTCTCTCAGAATTCCATTGTCACCAGTTCTGATTCAGGTAAAGCATTGAGAAGTAATCTGAGTAACACCACTTTTTAAAGTTGCCTGAATGTGTTTTTCTTATTATTTTTGCAAATGCAGCCACATGAGAAGCACAGGTCCTCCTCTACTTTGAACAGGTATAGTATATTTGCTGAAACGTCTCCTATGTGGTCATCAAAGTCCTCCTTTTCATACAGTGAACCTAGCTGGGAGCCGGAGAGTGAGAACGTAAAGAAGAGGAGAAAGCTAGAATGCAGCATCTACCATAGCAATGCAGCAAATATTGAGTCAAGGTCTGTAATTTTAGAAAGAGGATATTCCATTTTGAATTTGCAGACTGTAACTTCTCTCTGTTCTCAGCTCATGAGAAACTAATGACATATTTAGTAAATTCTACCAGTGGTGTAGAACAATCTGGATTGAGTCCACGAAGCTGTTTCCTTGCATTAATTGATATATTGAGTCCAGTTGAGGTTCACCACTCTCCAAAACTTCTGTTAGATGAAAGGAAAGAGATATTGGTGCAAGGTGACCACATAAAAAAGAGAACAGGGCTGTTACCTATACAGTAGTGCCTCAAGATACAGGTACCTCATGTTACAAAAAACTTGAGATTCGAAAGGGAAGTCCTTCTGGGGCGCAATGCACCATGGAAATGGAAAACTTCCACTTATGTTGTTCAAGATATGAAAATTTCCTATGGAAAGGCCCAAGTCTGAGATACAAAAAGCTTGCAGAAGTCTTAAATTCCCAGGGTGCATTGCACCTCATTCAGATCCGTGATACAAAAAAATTGCTATATGAAACATCTTGAGGAACGAATTAATTTCGCATCATGAAGTACCACTGTACTTGGAACAAAGAGAGAATGTCAGTTGTTGTAGCTTGTCAAGTAAGCACCATTTGCTGAAAGCCCCATCAGCCATGTAACTTCTAAAAACGCATGAGTCTAATTTACAGGCTAATGATCCACATGGAGAAACAAAGTTTTGGGTTGGTCAACATCTCTAATGGAACTGAAAAATTAAAAAAGACAAGCAAAGATAGTGTGGAACTTGAAGGTAGGGGGCATGCAAATAGTCCTAAAAACTGAGCCAGATGTTATGGCCTACATTGCTGGATGCAGTCTGATGGTAAAGCAATATAACTTAGTGAGGAGAGAGGTAGCTTTCACGGGAGCTCTGGTATGACAGAGAGAACCACCATCCCACATAGAAGTGACAGCACTAATTAATTGCTGCAGTTCAACAACAGGAAGGGAATACTCAAAAGGCAACCATGTTTTTCCCCACATATTTCCTAATTTCATCCTAATTTCATAGCAAAAAAATGTATCAGCAACCAATTCACCCAAGTCACCTTATAGAAAACTACAATGTAAAGAATTCTGAAAATAAATGAAGCAATAAAAAGGCTAAAAGACAAACTCAAGCTGGTGCAAATGCATCATATAAAATTGTAAGTTTTGCTTAAAGGAAGATATAGATAAGGCCATTCTGATAAAAGAGGGGACACCATTAAAAGTGCTATCTCTGGTACCTAAATGTCTGAAGGATCTTAATGATGCAGCAGAGAGCATGTCATTTGCATGTTACGCCCAACCCGGCTAGCTTTCCCTGAAACTGGAACACTTACTTTTTGAATTATCTTTCCCAAAATATCCTAGTCAGCCTAGTCAACATTCCAGGTAGGTGACTCTATGAACTATAGTCCCCAAAGTAGCTTGTCTAAACCATCAATTTTGATTCTGTAAAATGGCTGTTGCAACAGCAACAGATGTGAGCTGAGTTTGGACTTCAGAAAGCAATGCTTAGTTTCTGGGCAAGGAACCCTTTTCTACCCAATATCTTATCCTGTTTTGAACCAAGGTCAGCCAAATGCTTCTCAGGACTTGTAAATAACTCTTTACTTCATTGATATTCAGGTATATACATCCTCTGAAAATGGAGATTCCATTTTCTTATCTTGCCTCATTGAAGTTGCCAACCAGGGAGCACAGAGATGAAATGTGATTGGACTGGCTTGGCAGGTTGAGTGGCACTTATGTTGTCCAATGTACATTGGACCACACTGGATACAATATTTAGAGTTGATTTCTTATTTTTGGTAATGTGCCTGAAGCAGTTGTACTGAGGGCATCTTTCATGCATAAAATTCAGTAATTGTCAAATAGGACTCCTTGGTGATAGGAGTTCAACGGATATGAAGAGTTAATCCCATTACTCCCTCTGGAAGAGGGAAAAGAACTGAAAACAAACTGGAAATGCTTTTAAAGTGAAAGGAGTAGCAAGTTGTTTACAAAGTTCTTACAAAAAATCCCTAGAACTACTTTGCATAAATTCTGTGCCTTGAAAGAGAGAAGCCGCTGAAACTAATTCTCATTCAATGTGTTAAAATAAAATGACTTTCCTAGTTCTACATACTTGGTCACTTACTTAATTTCTATACCATCCCCTTAGTGCAATGCACTATTCTGAGCAGTTTGCAGCATAATAAAATAAACAAGCATAGAACAATGAACGTACAAAAAGAAATAAAATGAATGGTCTCAAAAGGCATATTATCTCTGTGACAAGCAAGCAGGGTCAAGTCACATTACTTCCCAGGTCTAGAAAGGTTCTTTAAGTCACTAACAGTAGTCTAAATAGAATGCTAGCATCAATATTATTAACGTAAACAACACAAAACATAGGGGTGGAAATTTTTCCCCACCCCTCCTCCCAATCACATTACAGTGGTACCTTGTATAAAGGAATTAATTGGTTCCAAATGAAATTATGTTAAGCAAATTTTCCTTTATACAAATTCCCATAGGAATGCATTGAAAATGGAGTGATCCCATTTTTATGTTGTACGGATTCTCCCCATAGATGATTATGTTAAGCAAATTTCCCCTATCTCAGGAATTTTTATGTTGTACAAATTTTATGTTATACAAGCTGTTTGTTATACAAGGGTCCACTGTACTTTATTCCCATCTTCATTAAGTGTCACACGCTATATCAAGAACAAATTACTTAGAAGTCATAAATTTCACCTGGCAAGCTTTAAGTAAGGGTCAGTGCATGTTAGAGTATATTGGTTTCAGGGAGTCTCATTTGTGTGAGACAAATGTATTGGGAGAAACGCTTACTGAGCACAGATATATACCTTGCACTACCTTGCACTGCAGTAGGGAACCCTTTGGAGCATCATGCAATGCACAACAGGGAATTGCAGCCAAGAAGAAGATAAGTGATTCTCTGCACAGGACCGGAATGCTTTCTACACCTCTCTGTGAAGTGCTACTTTTCTTCTAGATCAGAGGTGGGGAAACTTCACTTCCCCAAATGTTGCTGGGCTGCAGACCCCAACAATCCTCCCAATACTGGGGATGATGATTATGACTGCAGGGAATTGCAATCCATGAACATCTAGTTCAGACGTGTCCAAACTTTGGCCCTCCTGATGTTTTGGATCACATATCCCAGAATTCTAAGCTTAGATTGCCAGTGACAAAGGACTGTTGGAGCTGTGGTCCAAAACATCTGGAGGGCCAAAGTTTGGACATGCCTGATTCTAATTCATGGATTGCAATACTTTGCTTTCACCTGTTCTTGAATGCATTAGGCAAATGTTGTAATATATTTCAGGGATTTCCTCCTTACATACTGTATATACTCAATTATAAGTTGACCTGAGTATAAGTCAAGGCCCCTAATTTAACCCAAAAAACCTGGGAAAATTTATTGATTCAAGTATAAGTCTAGGGTGGGAAATGCAGCAGGGCCTGGCAGCTCCTCCTCTGTGAGTGGTGTATGATGCTTAAAATGATTTTTTAGCCACCAACCCAAGCATTTGCCACAGTGGCTAAAAGTATTGCCCCAAATATAAGTCAAGGGCCCCTTTATTCAGCCCAAAATTAGGGCTGAAAAACTAGACTTATACAGTACTTTTATTTTTCATCAATTCCAATTTCAGAGATAGAATTACATGCTTAACTATCCCAATGAAATGGAGGAGTGTTTCAGCTGCTTAGCTTCAACAAGACAGTACCCTTGGTGCACTGAAAATGGCAACAACAACAAAAGCTATTAATAAAAACATGACATGGTGTATACAATTACAATTTGTTGAAAATACAGTGAAGCTTTAAAGCACAGAAAAGTAAACTGCCACCCTTTATGTGTTGTTGTACTTCAGTCACAC